>JAFEMH010002415.1:0-344115 GCA_022495995.1 Adenophora triphylla var. japonica
TCCTCTCTCGAGCATTCTTGCACGATCGCATATGTCGAGTTGTCATCGACCCATGAGTTCTTCGATTTCCGGCTCGTCGCGGCTTAGAGCGTGGATGTAAGGATCCACTTCGTAGCGGGGCGAAGTGAGAGAATCATCTGGAGAAGAGTATTCGGTCATGTCGGGACCTTCTTACGGGTCGCAGCAGCGACGGCGCTTGCCATGTCTGGCTGCTTCCGCGGATCACTTCGATCGCTCCATTGGCATTGATGAATTTCACACATTGGTGAAAAGTGAGATAATCTTGCTTTCATCTGATGTATCAAGCCGTCCCAACAAAACGAGAGAAGAGTTGGTTTGATTTCCACGACTTGGAACTCTACCGGAAAACTCCAGGTTGTACGTCGGGTGGATCCTCGAGTGTGATGCAGCTCCTACGATTGGTCGTGCGGTGGAGATAAGTAGGCTCGGATTACCCCGAGGTGAAGGCCTTATCGGAAGAGAAGCAGTTGATGCGGAGTCGTTTCGATGTGCCGCGATGATATTGGCTGCGGAACCGTTATCGTAATCAAGGACGTTCGGGAGGAAGAACATCTACATTTTTATGAGGATGAGGAGGGCTTACGTTGTGTAGATTCTCACATATTAGCAAGTCATAAATGCATGAAGGCTAAAGCCACTTCCCATTTTCTACCGTTTGACTCGATCTCTTAAAGGAACGTTCGATCCATCCCATTTGTATGCCTTAGGCGAAGGCAGTGATCGCAGGGAGACGGTTGCCCTTGGGCGTTCTTGTCGGAATTCGGTCACGAGATCTCTTGACTGCGGTTTCACGCTCCCGGTCGTAGCGGGACGGCATGCTGACGGTTTCGGAAAGTGCGGTCGGTCTGCTCTCGCTTGGAGTTTCGTCAAAGGCTATTGAGTTTACCTGTCGTTCCGGAGAATGGATTTCCGATGGTATTGGGACCACGAGGGCGTTCCAATTTTCCCTCCTCAATGAGCCCTGGACCACTGCTTGAGCACGAAGCAATTGTCGGTGGTGCTGGCCGGGAGGTAGTTGTGGAAGGCGCAGTGCTTGCTCCATATCCACGTGTTGGGTTTGAGAGTGCTTCGGTTGGAAATTCTCGAGTGGTTTGAGAAGATTTCGTTTTTCACCAAAGCTTCAAATACGGCCGAGGGCATTTCTAGGTTATCTAAATCTTTGGAGCGTGGGAAGCGAGGGGGTTGTTATTCTTTGGGGCTACGCCGATCGCGGTTTTACACGAGCTCCGTTACGAATGTAGTGCCTTTGTTACATTACATTGCTTCCTTTCCTTTGGTCGGGGGCGGGGAGTTGAAGTTGCCGGGTTTGTTCTGATAAGCGGTAAGATAGAGGCAGGGGTTCTTTGTTTGCCTTTTGAAGACTCGGGAAGTCTTTTCAAACTTTGTCAATCGTTGACCATGGCACGGAGATCCGGAGTAGAAATGGTGGGCGATCAAAAGGTTCTCAAAGATGGCTTGAAGCGAGGAATGGAAGATGTACATCTGCTCTTCTTTGGACAGCGGATCCATTATCTGCGAAACTTAGCTTCCCAGTTCCATCTTTTTGTAGAGAACTTCGGCCCAGTAGTTGGAAGTCATCCTTTTGTTCGGTAGCTTGCGAGTCATGGCGGTTTGTTTCCCATTTAAGATTGGACGGCAGTACTTCTCCGGAAAGATTTCTTTGATCGATCCCACGTGGAAGCGGTTTTACGCCTTCACATTGAGGAACCACACACCCTGTAGTCTTTGTGGATTTGAGGAATGCGAAAATGATCGCCACATCTTCATTGAGGGTTGCCCCTTTGGCTCTCATACCCGGGACGTGGAGGTGTCGATGTGGGTTTTGGGGCATTACATTCCGTCAAACTTTTCCATTTCCGGCATCACGAACTTTGGAGGGAGAGGGACCACTTTGTTCGGATCGGTAGGCGGGGAGGGAGTCGCTTGAGAACTAGCTAGCTTGCCTTGCATGTCTTTCATTTGTTCAATCGACCGGGCCGTGTGGGGATCGGTATGCGAGGTGGGTTACCGTTTTCGAGGGACGGACAGAAGATGGGGTGGATTGGGCGATGGGATCGCCATTCGGGAGTCTTGGGGAGGTAGTTCGGTGTATACCAACCCATACCACAGGGTGTTGAAGTTGAGAGCGTGATTTCACGAGGTCAGCTAAGGGTTGTGTTTGGGAGGCTGGGGAAACGATTCGTTAGCCCCAATTGGCGGACTAGCGGTGGCAAGCTTGAGATGTCGGGATATCCGCTCGGGATGCGACCACAGTAGAATAGGGACTTTTGATTGTGGTTGCGAGGCTCGTATAGAGGCAAAGGATTGAATCTGGGGATGCAAGATGCATTGGGATGCAGCGGAGCGAGCACGTATGTGTCTTTGTTAGTGCCAGCTTGATGTGCGGGCGAAGCGGCGTTAGGCGGGCATGTCGGGCCCTTGGCCCAGCGCTGAGGAGCTTTGAGCAGAGGCTGCTGCATTGCTTTGGGATCTCGTAGCTTAGCGGAGCGGGACTGCAAGATAGCTTTGGAAAGGGGGAGCCCGTATATCTTCGTCCTCTATGAGAACAAAGGTTCCGTCGGGTTGGGAAGCTGCAGCTTGTTCCTCGAAGACGCAAGGTGTCGACGATCCGGAGCTTCTTTGTTCCTCTTGGCGCTTCTTGATGGTTTCGAAGGCTCGCGGCACCTCCTCCATTGTATGCAGGAGGTTCCTTAGTGGCGGGGTTCCGTTTCCCTCACTTTGTTATCTGTTGATCCCGTCATGGGGAGTATCGGACGGTGCGGGCCGTTGAAGCTGGAAGGGCTATCGGACCTTGTGACCTCAATGCGAAAAGGCGGCTCCGGGTATTCTCGGCCACTCTCGGTTGTTGGAGGGTGACGGGCGAGGTTTAGACATGGGAATGGCCTCTCGGGATAAAAGGGGAAAGCTCCGTGGCATGCGGTTTCCGTTTCTCTTATTTTTTTTTTTGTTGTTTTAATTTACTTAAAACATGTTTTCTCGAGAATCCTAGGTAGGTTGGAAAAGATTGCTCTTGTTTTCGCAACTATGCTAGATCTGGGTCGGTGGAGACCATACGTGCGGCTATAAGCCCCTCGTTTTGCACACTGTATTTCGACATCCCGGGGTGGGCGGCCCGAGCGAGGGTCCTATAGTGCAAGCGGTTTCCACCGGCCTAAAGAAAAATCGAACCTAAGGACCAAGGCTTTGTCATATTCGTTTTGATGCGTTAGCCGTGTGAATAGTGAACCGAGGCGGCCCAGCCTGAGTCAAGATCGAGTCGAAGTTCGGCATGACCTCTCTTTACCTTGCTTGCGCAAGAGATCACTGTGACGTTAGGCGTTAGGCTGGGTCATATCGTCATGGGCGCGTATCAAGGCGTGATGACATGGTGTCATGCGAGCATGGATGTATATCGGGACGGAACATCGTGCAGGTGTAGCCGGAAATCAAGATCGAGTCAAGATTTTAGCATGACCTTTCATCGCTTTGCTTGCGCAAAGGGATCTTGAGTTCCGAGCCTTGACTCGAAAAATGGCCGGCATGGTATATGTATCCAGTACATATGACACGGGCCCAGGTAAAAACCAACCGAGTGCAGACGAGTGTGACTCAAGACTCAAAACGTGCGGGGTTGGCAGCTTGGCTAGGATGGGATGTTTGGAATGATCCGTGCGCGTCCAAGAGGCCTAGGAAGACCTAACGGACTGGCGAGACCACTCCGGGTTGAGGGTTGTAGTGTGCGGTGTATCCGCGGCGGTGCGCGTAGCGTGCGGTGTAACCGGCGGTGTGAGTAGAGTGCGGTGTAACCGAGCGACGGTGCGCGTAGTGTGCGGTCTCTAAAATTCTTTTACGAGTAAAACGAAGTTTTTGAAGAATTTTAAATGTATGCACGGATGTATATTGATGCATTTTTTTTGTATTTTTATTTTTGTAAAATAAAAACGAAGCACGTGCACACACACACAACAGTTAAAGGAAGGGGTAAAATGAAAGTTTGACCCTCATCATCGTTTTAAAAATCTTTTGTTTTGTTTAAAAGTTTTAAAACAAAATTTCCCAGTCGCCAGCGAAATAGCCCGGATCAGAAAGGCCTCGCGGCCCGGCATCGGCAATCTTTCGCGTTGGAGCGGTTTCGTTCTCGCCGCTTTGCTTTCGCATTTGTAGAGTCGCCACGCCGTTTTTATTAAGCCCGAAACATTGAAAAAGGGCATCGAGTTTAAAGATAATTTTAAAGCTGTTTTTGTGTGATGAGATTTTGAGTTCGGAGGTCGAGATGACTCGGGAAGAGAATATTAGAATATTAGAGCTCACCAGAGTAGCCTCGTAAAACGAGTCTTTCGGATACCCTAATATCCTTTAAATGTTGTGTGTGTGTGTGTGTGTGCTTTTAAAAATGCATCTTTGTATCGGATGTCTACATTGTATGCTATGTATGAAAATGTATTGAAATAGTAATGGAAGGAAGCCTTACCAATGTTGGTTCGCGTCTGTCTTCGGCTGGGGAATGGTGTTTGAGGTCGGAGTAGCGTTCCGGTACGGATCGGGATTGCTTCGGGAGGAGCCGGTTGTACGCGGACGAGTTTCGGTGTGAGTTGATGTTGCGAGGCTGCGTTCGGGCGGAGGTTCGGCGTGCGTGGGGATCGTCGGGATCACTCGGGCGAGAGGTTCGGCGTGCGTTGTGGTGGCGGGAGTCACTCGGGCGGGATTTCGGCGTGGTTTGGGATCGTCGGTTTGACTCGGAAAGAGCCGGGACAGGTGGAAAGACCCCGAGCGAGGCGTCGGAGTACCACGAGGGCCTCGAGTACCTCGAGAGTGCCTCGGGGCGGCGCGGGAGCGTCTCGGGAGCGCTCGGGAGGCCGGAGCACCACAAGGGAGCTCGGGAAGGCCTCGGAAGGATCCGAAAGGGGCGGGAGTGCCTCGAAAGGACTTAGAGGAAGCCGAAGACTGCTAGGGAGGAAGAGAGAAGTGGGAGGGTGTGTGAAAATGAGGAGGGGAGCCCTCTATTTATAGTGCCGAGATTTGGTGCAAGAGGTCCGTACGGACCTCCACAGTAATCCAGAATTTTGGTTTTCCTCGATTTGAGGGAATGCGTGATGATGGAGGAATATTTGCAATTATGGTGTCCCCAGCAATAAGGTCCGTACGGACCATCTTGCATGCAAAGAGGTCCGTACGGACCAACTCTGCAGGGAGTAATCATTTTCCCCGGGATTTGAGGGAATATTGTGGACTTTAAGGAGATTCAGTAATTATGACAACAAAGAGGTCCGTACGGACCAATATTGCTTTCCCAATTTCCTGAAAATTCCCGAAAGGTCCTTTTGTCCCTTTTTATCCCAGAAAGGCTCCTCCCTTGGTTTGGTTGGGGGTTTAGAGAGGGTTTTGAGTGAGAGGGGTCGTCGAGACTGTGTTGATGAGTCTGCGGTGTTTCCCGTGTGTGTGAAAGGGTGTGATCCAGATTGGGGTACTTACAATATCTGCTTGATTGACCCCACGGGGGTATTGAATTTTGCAATGTTGACGGTCTCGTGATCTCGCTCGATCGCCAAGTCTATCAAAGCTAGCGATCGGCGGCGAGGATGTCGAATCAGGGGCCGTGACGGGTGGGAGTAGAATCGGCTGGAGCATGTTGATCTTTGAGGTGGTCATTTCTGTGTTGGAAGGCGGCTACGCCTTGCGGGAAGACTTTCGCGAGATGTTTTGGGTGGGCACTGCCGGAAGCGTTCCCAGGGAAGTTGATCCCGACTTGTAGCGGGGTGAGGAGCTTGGTCTCCTTATTTGTTGCCCTTGGCCTTGGCGGCGTTTGAGGGAGTATAAGCTTGGCGACGGCACGGGCCGGTTGCCAGCAGGCTGGTACTCGGAAGTAAAGATGAGCTCTGAGCTCGCTTGGCCCAAGCCTCGTTTACCGTGAGCGGAGCGGTCATCAAGGGTGACCTTGGTGTTACGAGAATACGATGACAAGGACCGGATCCTTGGCTTCATCGGGATATCTGGAATAGATGATATTGACGAAGTCGTCGTCCTTTACTTGATCGGAGGATTCCTCATTGCGTGAATCACGTGCTTCCAATTATCGGATAGCTGCACATCTTGGACATTGAGCTTGACAATTTCCATGGTATTGGAACCTTGGTCGTAGGTGACCTGATCGGAAGGAGTTCCGTCCTCAAAACTGAGCATGTGAATGCAGAGGTCTGCTTGCGGGTCTGCCGCGTCCTCGACTCCGGAGAGTCCAGATTCATCGTCATCTGATCGCTCAATCCAGGTGTAGGGACGTATTGCGTCCGGTTGCGTTGTTGGAGCAGCTAGGAAAATCTCGTACCCCATGCTTGAGAGGAAAGGCTTAGAGGGGAATCCCTCGTAGAGGACCTTCCATACGACGGTCATACAGTCGAGATGAGTATGACGATACTTGTCGATCTTTATTACAAAGATCTCCTCGCCTGGCAGGGCCAGAGAATGAGTTTGAAGAATGCTGATGAATCTCGGAGCGGGAACTGGGGGTTTATGCGCCCGCATCATGGCGATGTTCAGCGTTTCCTTCCAATCTGCCTCCAAATGTTGGAAACGACAGTTGAACTTGATGTATCGGACTGCCGAGTGCACTTTGCTCGAGTACGTTTACATAGTTGGCATCTCCGGACTACGAGGGATTCGATGAGATTTGCCCCGGTAGTCCCTTGGTTGATTCGAAGGAGGTACCCCCGGTGCCTGAGTGCGGACACGCTTGGCTACTGTCTCGGCTTCGTTTCCTATGAGGAAACTATCCCCTCGGATGACTTCAAGATCTCCCTGCCGGTTAATGAACTTGACGCACTGATGGAGAGTGGAAGCTATGGCTTTCATGTGGTGTAGCCAAGGGCGTCCCAAAAGAGCTGTGAATTCGGATGGAATGTCCATCACGTGGAATTTTGCTGGCACCATTTGGGTTTCGAACCAGAGTTCCAGAGTCACTGTCCCCAGGATGGGGACGAGACGAGTTGTCGTAGGCCTTGATAGTCCGAGTAGACGGTATCGAGATGGCTTTCATGGATGCGGAGAGCTCGCATCATGCTGAGAGGGAGGACATTAACGGCTGACCCGTTATCTACCAATACTCAGGGAGTGATATGGTGTTGAGTTTGAGAGTGATGTACGAGCTTCGTTGTGCCCAGGCATCTCTCGGTAGGTCTTCGTCACGAACGTGATCATGCTTGCCATACGGGCGGGAGTCGTAGATCTCGTCTCTATCCGTAGAAGGAGAGTCATCCGGCCATCCGTTTCTGTCTTCCTCTTGCGAGGTAAAGCCTTTGGTGGAACCTCGGGGAGTGTGTTGAGGCTGCACTGTGGCGGTTGCCACCCTTGGTTAGCACATTGATCGAGTGCGATTGCCAAGGCGGACCTTGATCTTCCTTTGCCGGTCCGAGCTCGGAGCTGGACAAATTGAATCTTGGGCGATCCCGCGGAGGGTTAGGCTTCGGCGCGATAAGATTACCAAGATCTCGAGGTATTCCGGTGTCCCAGGGTCTGAATTCTGGTTTCGGCGGGACTTTTCGGCTTTCCCACCTGTTTGCTCTAAAGCTGCATGGCACTGGAGGCAAAGAGGACCGGGAGTACAGACGTAGTAGTCGAACCTCCCGGAGGGTTTCTCCAAGTGTACCTACACTTTGGTATCTCCCGGCTTCGTATCTTTCTCTCGATTCTTTGTTGAGAGGATTTCTTCTTACTGTTTTCTCGGAGGATTGCTCGGACGGTTTCTCGAGACTCATACTCCCGAGCGAGGCGGAGCGATTGCGGACATCGTAGGCGATGTGGACATTAGAGGAGGATCCAGTGAAAGAGGCGGAGCTGGTTGCATGGCACTCTTCTTGGGCACCCACTCAATGGAATTCACGCTGTTATTATTCGGAAAGGATTCCCGGCGTATTGGGCCCATGGGGCGCTCTAACTTGCCTTCTTCTATCAAGTTACGGATTTCGTATCGTAACCCCAAACAATTGTCGGTGGTATGGCCGTGATGCGATGGAAGGCGCAGTATTTGCTCTTGTCCGCATTGGCTACGGGAACTTTGGGTTTGTAATTGGCAACGGGCTTAAGGAGACCCTCCTTGATTAACTCTTCCGACATCTTGCTCGGTGGCATGTCCAACTTGTCGAAGTGTACGGGCGCTTCAGTAGAAGCTGTTGCTTTATGGGATTGGGTTTTACATTTACCCGGCTGTTGTCCACGATGGACGTAGTTGACGAGATGTATCTTTCCCTTTGCCGGGGCGGTGCGGGATTGAATGCAAGCTGTTGAGCGGTATACTGTATGGGCGTGCGGTAGCCAACTTTTCCTTGAGATCCTTCTCGAGCTGTGAGCCGGCATTGACCATGGCCGGAGATGCAGGAAGAAATTGTGGCCCGATGAGAGTTCGATGGACGGTCTTAAGCGGGACTTGAAGATCCGCATCTGTTCGTCTTTGGAGAGTGGCTCCATGATCTCGGAGAGTTTCCAGCTCCATCTCTTGTAGAATTCCCCAACACTTTCATCCGCTTTACGCTCGGTGGTGATTAAGTCCTCGCGACTTGTTTCCCACTCTAAGTTGGATGCATGCCGTTCCGGGGAAGATGTTGCGATCTGTTCCCAGGTGTGGCGATCCGCGAGCTTGACCCTCGAAACCATCGTAACGCTGAACTTTTGAGCGTATCTTTGGAAGTGGTCGGCCATTTCTTTGGAGGGTTGCTCCTTTTGCTCTCATTCCGAGAACGTAAGTGTCGACGTGCGTTTGAGGACATTCGGTTCCATCGAATCGGTCCATCTCGGCATTACGAACTTGGCGGGGAGAGGCGTGACCATTCCGGATACGTGGATTTGAGCGTTTCCTGCTTTGAGCTGCTCATGGTGGCTTTCGGGTCTTTCATCCGCTCGACCATCCAGGCTAAGGTTGGGTCCAGTGGTGGGTTTGTGAGGCTCGGCGCGGGTGCTACCACGTGAGCGGTAGTGATTGGAGGTGGAAGGCTTGGTATATGAGCATATACGGGAGCCTTTTACGAGGCTGTATCGGGGTTTGTCCCCGGTGTTTAGGGATTCGTGTATAGGCACGGGGCGAACCGGGAGGGTATTGAGGGATATTGGCATCTGAGATGGTCAGCGGTGCGTGGTGATATTGAGTGATGGGTGTAGCACGGGTGACCAAAATTGACGGGGTTGCCACGAGAGGTGGCAACATGGAGCCTAGGTCAGTTTGTTTCCTTGGTTGGAAGGCATCCCGAAGTAAGTTGGCGGGGGAGGAACCTGATTGAAGGTTTGGTGAAACTGGTTTTGGGAATCGTCATCCTCGACCGGGACAAAAGTACCGTCGGCGGGGATAGGCTGCTATACCTCGCTCATTCGGAAAGGCTGTACCACGAAATTCTGGCGATCTTCTTTACGCCTCTTGTGAACCTCACAAGCCCGGATGGCTTCTTCCAATGTCATATACATTACCGGTGGCGGGGTCCTTCCACGTCACGATTTCTCGGTGAGCTAGACATGTCGGAAATTACAGTGAGGAGCGAGGGAACCGAAGAAGCTGTACGGCCTGCCGTTCTTGTGATCTGGCAAGGCGGCGGCCGGAAATCTGAACCACTTTACGCTCATTTGCGGGGAACGAAAAGGAAGGGTTTAGGCTTCGGAAAAGGGGATTTGGCTCAAGGTTTTCGGGCTTGTGCAATGTGCGATTACCGATTAAAGTTTACTTAAAGCGCGTTTTCTCGAGTCCTAATTGGTTGGAAAAGAGCGTGTCTTCTTTTCGCAACTAATCCTAGAGCTCTAATCGGTGGATCTCGTCACTACGCTTATAAGCCCCTCGTTTCCATTGTAGATCATCTTTCTCGGGACGGACTATCCCGAGCGAGGTCGATAAGGCAAGCGAGTTCCACCGACAAAGGAAAAAGTGAACTTAAGGCTAGCTGATCACGCAAACTTTCAACGTGTGTGACGTACGGGCCACGGTCGAAGTCAACGTCCTTAAGTTAAGGCGGGGATCGTGCCAAAATTTGGGCATGACCTCTCCTGACTCGCTTGTGCGAGAGACCTTAGCTTTTTAGCGTTGGCCAAGTTGTGGCTGGCACGGTACATACGGCGAGGTTTGGTGACACGGCGTCACATTGAACCTTCGGGTATATTTTTCGGCAGAGCTCCGCGTCAAAGTCAAGGATGAAAAGCTCAAGACTTCGGGTCGGGAACGACCTTTGGTCTCAAACTCTCGAGCCTGACTCGGAGCGGGGCCCGGCGTGAAAAACATACACTTAGGCTTTATGACACGAGCTAAGCCAAAATCCAACCGGGGTCTTGGACAAAGTGTGACACAAAGAGTGCATGGCTTACACGGGCTAGGATGGGATGTTTGGGACGACCCCGTGCGCCCCGAAAGGTGTCAGCGGACCAATCGGGGTGCAAGCGATAAGGCCATCCCGGGTTAGGGGTTGTAGTGTGCGGTGTACCGAGGCGGCAAGTGCACGTGAAGTGCGGTGTTCCGAGGCGGCAAGTGCGCGTAGTGTGCGGTCACTAAAATTCTTTTACAGGAAAAACAGAGATTTTTCGAGAATGTGTCTTAAAGAATTTATGATGCACGAGTTCAAAAGACTGACATGAAAATCAAACATGAATGGGGATGCACAAACATGGTATGATTTTGAAAAGTTGACAATGTAATGCCTTTGAAAAAACCGTTCGAGGTTTAAAGGAACTCACACACACGAAAACGAGGAAGGGTAAACAAAAGTTTGACCCACGGAAGGCTTTTAGAAAACAATGGCGGTTTTGAAAAAGTATCTTTTCCCCAGTGAGTCGCCAGCGAAATTACCCGATCTTTTTCGCGCGCGGGGCGCGGAAAAGGTGGTTGTCTTTCGCGGAGGGTTGGTGTCTGAGGCCTCGCTTCATGGGAAGGAACAAAATGAGGAGTCGCCACGCGGTTTTTGTATTTTGAGCCCAAACGTTGAGAAACGGCTTTTGTGAAAAGGTGTCGTTTTTATTGGTAGCAAAAACTTAGGAAAAGGCTTTTGAAAACGGGGATCATTTTTATTGGCAGCAAAAACGAGTAAAAAGCTTTTAGTACCAGAGATTGTTAGGTTCGGAGGTCAGGTTACGTTTCGGGTAGAGTATGACGAGATCGCCCGAAACGCCTCGCATGACGAGTCTTTCTACCTTTCTCGAAATCGTGTGTGTGTGTATGTGTGTCTTTTGAAATGGGGGCTTGGATGACAAGCTTAATCTTGGTTTGAATGACAAACGTTGATTAGGTGATTTTTGAAAAGACGAGCGTTTGAATGACAAACGTTGGTTTGAGTTTGAAATGAGCGTTTGCGTGGCAAACGTCGGTTTGGAGTTTGAAAAGGAGTTCGAAGGTCGAACTCCGGTTTTTTGAACCGGGAATGTCATTGTTAACGATTTTTACGGGAAAAATGCGTATTAAATGATTTTAAGTGTCAAATGGCGGCTTGGAGTTTGAAGATGAGCGTTCGGAGGCCGAACGTCATTTCGCGCGTTTTGAAAGAGAGTTCGACGGACGAACTCCGGTTTTGAACCGGGCATTACATTGTTAACGATTTTTACGGGAAAAATGCGTATTAAATGACATGCGATCAACGAATCGGGTTGCGACTCGGACTTTGAAAAGTAAATACTATCACAATCCAAACGGATCGGACTTGTAAATGACAGTATTTAAAGCGGTGTCAACGGAATCAAACGATCCGGATTCGTAAATGACGATCGACGAGGCCAAACGGCTCGGAATTGTAAATGACGATCAACGAGGCCAAACGGCTCGGAATTGTAAATGACAATCAACGGATCGATCGATCCGGAATGGTAAATGACATAAAAGTAAACGGAACGGGGTCGGAACGCCGTTTTAACCCGTGATTACTTCTCTTACGGAAAGAGAAGAGGATCGAGGGGCTAAAACGTATCGGACCCCGTTAGACGGAGGCGTCTACATTTTGATAACGACATTCGAAACGGTTATAGCGACTGGCGCGTAAACCGAGACGGAACGGGAGATTTAGAGAGAGGGAGTTATACCTATGGCTAGGGTCGACTCCTTTGGCTCGGGAGGTGTGTACGGGACACGGAAAGTGATTCGAAAGGTTGTTTCGAAGTTGTAGGGTGCGTATTTGATCGAAATACGAAGGTTTCACGCGAATCGAGACAGAACGGGAGCTCGGGAGGGGTGAAAACCAGTTTGGACCGTGGGGGTGGTGAAATTTTGGTGTAAAAATCCTCTCTATTTGGCTTTGACAGCCATTTCTATTTATAGGTGAAATTTGCAGTAGGAGTCCGGACGGACTTGGCCTGAATCCAGGGGTATTTTGGTATTTTGGGAATTTGAAGGACTTCTTTGGCAATTTCGGAAAATGTGCACGATGAGTCCGGCCGGACTTGGCTTGCAAACCGGGGGCATTTTGGTGTTTTCCCTTTGAAATTGATTGAAGGGTGACTAGAGGGAGGTGGCATGGCTGCCACGTGCCCTCTGAGTCACCAGAGTGGAAGATTGTTCCCCGGTCCCGGTTTTGTCCGTTTTTAAAATAACGGTCAGGAAATGTCCGAAACGCCCGGAAAGTGCCTGGAAAATGCGTTTTCAGGAAAGCCATACTTTTACGTGAGATGTCACGTGCTAAGTACGGTTCGGCGTCGGGATGCACGGGCGATCCGGGACGTCTCGTTGGCACGACAACGGGGAGTTTAACGAGTTCCGGTTAACCTGGAGCGGGCCAATTAACGGATTTCGGTTAACTTTCTGACGGATTTGGATGATCCGGATTTGGGTACTTACAAATGTGTGCCGTGTTTTGTGACGGGTTACATGTGGAAAGTTATGTGCAATGTGTGCCGTGTTTTGTGACAGGTTACATGTGGAAAATTATGTGTAATGTGTGCCGTGTTTTGTGACGGGTTACATGTGGAAAATTATGTGCAATGTGTGCCGTGTTTTGTGACGGACTTTTTTTTACGCTTTGCTTTCCTTTTGGTATTTTGCATTAAGTACTGTCACTGACGTACCTTTGCTGTGTTTACCTGCAGGATGAGGGGCTTTTGTCTGGAAAAGCCAAGAAGATGAAGTCTCGGGGGTCACTCGAGGCTGTAGTTGAGCTATGGCAGCATTTGCCGGATATTTCCTGGGAGGGTAGACCGAATCCTAGGAGGCTGGTCTTTGCTTTTGGTTTGGGCGCGTTCGTGGAGAACCTGGCCGGGATTTCAGAGACGAGGAAGAACAAGAGCATCTTCCTGGCCTTGTCTGAGTATTGGTGGGACACCACGCATACCTTCCATTTGAGCTGGGGAGAGGTGACGGTGACTCCTACCGACTTTGCAGCTATCACCGGGCTTTCCTTCAAAGGAGCCCAGTGAGATGGCAGGACAGGATGTCCGATGGGGTGCTGGCTGAGCTGTTGGGCTTCGCGCGTTTTCCTCGCAGGGGCCTGGGCATGTTATATGGTGATGTTGAGGCACAGATTACGACAAACATCGGGGCCTATCGCCGGGGTACCGGCTTGGTGATGGCTGAGCAGCTGGCGCGCTCTTTCATGTGGTTTGCTCTCTTCGAGACTTTGTTCTCGAATCACGCTACCTCGACTCCTTTTCCTCTGCTGGAGAGTTTGGTGGATTTGGAGAGGGTTGGTGAGATAGCTTGGGGTGAGGCGGGCCTGGCCGAGCTTTATTTTTCTTTGGACCGGTTTAGCCGAGGCGTGGCCAGTTCTCTGGGGTGCTTCGATTTCGCTTTGGAGGTATGAGTTTATTGCTGTTTTTGATTTAGCAGTTTGTCATTTCTCCATTTTCTTTTGCCCTGAGCCTCTTCTGCTTTTGTTACAGGTGTGGTTTTATGAGATCTTCCGGTGCTTTCCGTGGGATCGTGATGCTGAGGCCATGGAGGCCTATCCTGCTATGCTGGGCTGGGCCCGTCCGTTGAGGAGGAGGAGGATGAATAGGGGAAAGCTCACCATCGCCTATCGGGATGTGCAGGAGTTCCTGGAGAGGGATAGCTCGGCAGAGTTTGAGCTGTATCCCTGGGCTCGGTATGGAGATGACAAGCTTGAGGGTGGTCCCGTGGTGACGGCACAGAGGAAGATGCTGCGGGGCCTGACTTCTGATGTTATGTATTTGGGGGTGTAGACACCCCATTCTGAACACGTCGGATCATATTTATACCACTCTGAGTCTCGCTTTGAGTCAAGAAGTAGAAATCCACCATTTCGTCATGTTTCGTTAAGTCTTGACTAACCACCATTAGTTTGGGACTAAACTGCATACGAGATAACGAGGAAAGGACGGAATTGTCCACAGAAGCAATATCTCGCCGTGAGATGGCGTGTCTTGCGCGAGATATCCTCCCTCTGCAGCATGCAGAAGGCAGTTTCCTCGTCGATTTCAACCTCTTTTCGGGATAAAACTTCATCCATCCGGCCAACCAATAGAATTTGAAGTCTGGAACCATCTTGAAGTGTTTTGATCTCATCTTCAACACTTCCCCAACCCCTATAAATACCTAGTGACTTCCAAGGTTGAAAGGGAGGAAAAAGTCCAGAATTTCACAACACACACATATTTTGTTGGTTTCTTTCCCTGAAAGAATCCTACGAAATCACCCTAAAAATCACCTCAAAGTTTGTTTGTCAACCTTGTTGATAAACAAACATCAAGATCCAAGTCAAAGACGGAGGCGAAGCTCTGTCCGTATCGAGAATCGATTCTAAACTTGAGTCGAAACTCTGCCCAAATCACCTCACGCAAGGTAACCCCTAAATCCCTTTCTAATTGATTGTTAGAGTGGTATAAATCTATTGAATCTAGGATCGGCCTAGAGCCTCTCCTAATCATGGAGACGGTCTCGAAGCAATCGATCCTACATTCCGTTTAACCCCGTTAAATGGATCTTTTATTGTTTAAAATCCTTTTCTTCTTCCTTTTGAAAACCTCTCTTTTCTTTAGCAAGACCGATCTCCGGATTGGGTGGAATGGATGCTCCTTGACCTACCCATTCCATAACCTAAGCCCCGAACCCAAATCTCTTTCAAAATGGTTTTTCTATGTTCTCCAAACGAATAATATAGGTGGCGACTCAAAAAGATAAAATTCTTCTCACAACGCTACAGTGGCGACTCCGCTGGGGATATGTAATTAAGAGGCTTAAACTTGCGTCAAAATTAAAAGAGAGGTTTTCAATTTTTTTTTTTGTAAATTTGATTTTTTGCTCTCAGATGAGGCATATCTCGCACGAGATATCATATCTCGCGCGAGATATGGCCTCGGCAATCTGGTTGTTTTCTGGTTTCTCCCGTTTATCTCATAGTCCAAGACGAGAGCCGAACATGCAAAGGGGGATCCCAGAATTCATTATCAGCAGAGTTCCCGCATCTTAAGGCCTCCCTTAAGATGTAGAACTCGAATCTCTATGTCATTTAAATAATTGATTATTATTTATAAACTGCGTGCGATTGAGTTTTATTTAATTAAAGTCCGGTCCATTGGGAATTCGGGAGTTGTAAATTAATTTATTTATCTCTCTTTATCTCTCTTTATGTGGAACTACGACGGCCTGAGTCTTCCTAAATTGGGAGAAACGTAGGCAACCACTTGGTGCGGCTACTATCTGTTTTTCTTTTGTTTTTTTTTTCAAAAAAAAAATCTCTATTTTATCTATCACCTAGATTGACTATCACACACGCGCACTCATATTATAACTGTCATTGCACTGCATACCCTCTATAAACCCGGGACCCACACTAAGGACGGATGACGGTAACCACCTAGTCGCCGGTCTCTCCGAAGTTGGACAATCCCACTCCGCGTATTCAATCCACTTAGATTGTCATATCGCGGGGAGCCTAGCCTTCCAGCCCTGCATCGCCACATTTTCAGGTAGATTGACTTTTTAGGATCACTCCGTGACCGGTCGGTTTTGACTTGGTGATCTTTACTTGTTTTTGACCAAAATAAAGCCATGTAAAATTGACAATAAAGAAGGACTCGGAAAAGTCCCTTCGGAAAAAGTCCCTTCGGAAAAAGTCCCTTCGGAATGACCCTTTCGGATGTCCCTTCAAAAAAAAATACATATACATATAGTCCTTCGAAAAACGATCTTACATGGCTTTGTTTTACAAAAATCGGATTGATTACTTAGTCGTTAGGTTCTGATAAAGGCCTTAGAAACCCCTCAAAACGGACTTTCCCTTCCGACCAAAATTTAGGTCTAAATAAAAATCGACTTTCCGTGTGATTATCTCGCGCGGGATTACATATCTCGCGCGGGATAATGCTTCTGTTTGCTGAAACTGAGCCTGAGCCATTTAAGTCTGCTTTCGACTCGTTGGGGCTAGATTTGATCCTGATATCGTCTCTGCATCTATTCTGTCAGTTTTCCGAAGCTACTCAACTTCAAGACTCCCAACACAATGTCTACGGAAAAGCACTTCGTCACTAAGAAAGATCTCGAAGAAGAAGATTTACGAAAGATGACCAAGTCTCTTGTCGCTGAAATGGAGCATGTTGAGGGTTGGAGAAAAGCCTTTGATTTACCTTCCACCCGCATTGCTAGGGATTTCCGAAAGATGGAGAGTGACTCCGACAGCGGGCGATCATCTGTACAAGAAGAGCTAAGTGACATCAAAAATCAACTTGCCAAAGCCACTGACAAATTAACGACAATGACTCGTGGCATCACATGGAAGAATCCATCCAAGCTGAAAAGACAAAGATACTAATTGAAGAGCTCGAGGAAGTCAAGAGCGAACTCGAGACCATGACCCAAAAGTGTATCAACCTTGAAGCCCACATTGAAGATGACATTGATGAGAGGGTCAAGTATTTCCTCAATACTCTCTACCGTGACCTCAAAGAACAAATGGAAGAAGAATATCAGTCTCGCCACCTCGTCTTTGTGCAACACTACGAGAACCATATCCGAGACCTCCACAATCAAATGGCTAAGCGGAGGAAGGGAAGGATCTTCACCGATATCGGAAATATCTCTCTCGGTCATCTCTTCAGAAGTCTTCACAAGGATGGAAAGATGAAACCAATGGATGGTTACATACCTAAGAGAGAAGGACGAGCTCCACACCTCTACTGCTTCTACCATCAATGCTATGGCCACCATACCGATAACTGTTTCAACCTGAAGAATGCAATCCAAGATTTAATTGACAGCGGCCTCGTCAAAACGGCTCCTAGCGGAGGCTCCATAAGTTGGAAGAGTTAGAGACATGAGATCTTTTGTTTCCTTTTTCAGTTATTTACTTTTAGTTGCAAAAGAAACAATTAGTAGTTAGTTTAGCTTAGTCGGGTACTACTTGCCCAAACACTTCGTTTGTGGGCAAGAGTATCAAGTTTGCTTTTCAATAATAGTTAGTCAGTATTTCCCTTTTCAATTCTGATTAATTCTTTGAGATCGAGAAAGAAAGCACCGTGAATGTCATAGAAGCTTGCAACGAAAATGACTACTCCAAGGCACTTTAGTTTTCTGGAAGCCTTCCTGTCTGGAGAATGATACTAGCAAAAGGGTACTTTCCTGGATTGGGGCTCGGAAAGCACTTACAAGGGATAATGGAACCACCACCGGTTCCCCCACTTCACACAAAGCATGGCCTAGGATACGTCACTTCCATCCACGATGGGGATGACGAAGAAGAGTGGGGCTTCACTCAAATCAAGTGGGAAGGAACCACATACAAAGGCTACGATTACCCAAAGGCCAAGAATTACAACCTCGAGCCATATCGAAAGACACTCAATGGCTACTTCGTTCGAGAAGGGGAAAGTATTCCCTACTTTATCTTTTCAGAACCATGGACTGATGATAAAGGAAAGCGCCAACCGGGCTTTGAAATCTTCGGCCGCGATGCTTCTCCAGATGAAACAGAACCCGTCCCACTAATCCCTAATGATTTGTGGGGCACGAAGGCAGAAATGAAAAGTGAATGGGACTTTGTGTTGGGAGAAGACATGCTGCGACAGTTCCAAGACCCGTGCCGATTAGAAGACAGCCAGATCCATGCAATCTCCAAGGGGGACGCTCCAACTACTGATTACACAAGACTAATACAGAAATGTGATGAGCCAATTCTAAACTGGCATGTCACCGGAGGTCCAGTTGTTGATGAAGACTTCATGATCAAAGAGCTTGGTTGCACTCCCCATCCCCGCAGGAAGATAGGCCCTGTAACTTTCACATTAGAAGCAGGATCCACCTCCGATGAACTCACTCAAGAGGAAATCGAGGCGGTGGCCGAACATGTATTCCCTTACTTCCTTAATGAAAACTTTGATCTTTCCGAGTACCCTGAGATTGCTTACATCGTGAATGATGAATTAACTAATAATAATCAATATAACGAACACGTTAATAATGAATCATACGATGAGATAGATCAAGAAAATAAACAAATCTTAAAAGAATTAGCTAAGCAAGTATGTCGTTGTGGAAAGAATGGCCCTGTTGACGACGAGGAAATGCAAACGGTTAATCTTGGGACAATGGAAGACCCCAGAGAAACAATGATTGGCAGCTTCTTCAAGGGGGAAGACAGAGAAACCTTGACACAGCTCCTCAGAGAATATGTCGACGTCTTCGCTTGGTCCTACAAGGATATGCCTGGGTTGAATCAGTCAGTTGTAGAACACAAGATATCGCTGCTACCCAATGCCAAGCCAGTCAAACAGAAACTACGCAGAATCAAGTCGGAATGGTCAATGCAAGTGAAAGAGGAAATCATGAAACTCTTGAAGGTAGTGTTTATCAAAGTGATTGAATATCCGGAATGGCTAGCAAACACGGTACATGTAGCCAAGTCGAACGGAAAAATACGAGTCTGTGTCGATTTCAGAGACTTGAATAAGGCATCCCCCAAAGATGACTTCCCGCTACCAAACATAGACATGTTGGTCGACGCTACTGCCGCATACGAGGTCCGCTCATTCGTCGACGGTTTCGCAGGGTATAACCAAATCCTCATGGCAGAGGAGGATCAACACAAAACAACATTCACCACACCTTGGGGAACATTCTGCTACACGGTCATGCCGTTTGGTCTCAAGAACGCAGGGGCTACTTATCAAAGGGCAGTTACGATACTATTCCACGACATGATCCACAAAGAAATAGAGGTATACATGGACGACATGATTATTCACTCAAAGGGGACAGATGGTCGGCACTTCGAGAGATCTCGAGAAAATTCTTCAATCGACTCGAGACAAAGACAGATGAGGCTCAACCCCGCCAAATGCTCATTCGGAGTGGTCAAAGGAAAAGTCTTAGGGTACATGGTCAGAGAGCGGGGCATAGAAGCAGACCCCACCAAGATAAGGGCTATCATTGACATGCCTCCACCCAGAACACAGAAAGAAGTAAAGGGATTCATGGGCAGACTTCAATATATCAGTCGATTCATCAATCAACTGACTACAATGTGCGATCCCATCTTCAAGATACTTAAGAGAAATGCACCTCAAGAGTGGACCGAAGAATGTCAAGAAGCATTCGAGGAAGTTAAGCACTACTTAACTTCCCCACCCATCCTGGTTCCACCACACAAGGAGAAGCCCTTGAAATTGTACCTCACGGTTACAGACAATGTATTAGGGGCTATGCTCGCTCAAGAACAGCCTGCCTCGCACACAGAGAATGCCATCTATTTCGTCAGCCGCAGATTCCAAGGCAGCGAAATCAACTACTCTCCACTCGAAAAATCCTGCGCTGCCCTTGTTTGGGTATCACAAAGGCTAAAGCACTATATGGAAGCCTTACCTGTTCGTCTCATTGCAAAAATGGATCCACTGAAATATATCCTAGATAAATCAAATTTGTCTTCGAGACTGGCCAAATGGTACTTCATGCTCGCGGGGTATGATATCACTTACGTCACTCAGAAATCCGTCAGGGGGAGTGTATTCGCAGATCAATTGGCCGAATTTCCTTGTGACAAAGTGAAGGGGGAAGACCCGCGATTCCCTGATGAGGACATCATGAGTATAGAAGAAGAAAATAAGTGGCAATTATTTTTCGATGGTGCAGCCAACAAGAGAGGGTTCGGCATCGGAATGTTGTTGGTAGACACTAACGACATCTATACTCCACTGGCAGTACGTCTTGACTTTGACGCCACCAACAACACCGCAGAATACGAATCTTGCATAGCGGGGCTTGAGGCAGCCCTAGAGCGCAACGTGACTGAACTCAAGGTATTCGGGGATTCCAAATTAATCATCAATCAGACATTGAAGAAGTAGAGGGTCCAAGATCCAACCCTTCAAAGATAAAGTTCCCACCTTCAAGAGTTGGCGCAACAATTTCAAGATGTCTCATTCCACTACCTCCCCAGAGACAAAAATCGGTTTGCGGACACATTAGCCACACTTGCTTCTTTGGTCAAAATCCCTAAAGGAAAAGCAGTCAAACCCTTCAAAATAACACGGCGTGCAACCCCTGCATACTGCGCCGTTATAGATCTCCATGACTGCAAAGACAAATGGTTATCCGAATGTGCCATTGTTGGGAACTTCGAAGAGAAACCGTGGGACTATGACATTTGGCATTTCATCCTAGATGGAACCATCCCACCTGAGACAGACCCAAAGACTCAGATCGCCCTTAAGAGATTGGCCACTAATTACGTCATCACTGCTGGCCGTCTATTCAAGAAACATTCCCAAGGAAACCTCCTTTGTGCCACCGAGGAAGAGGCCCAAGAAATAATGGACCATGTTCATCAAGGCATATGTGGAACCCACATGAGCGGAAACATGCTCGCCAAAAAGATCATCAGACACGGGTACTTTTGGCTAACCATGGAAGCTAACTGTACCAAAATGGTCAAGAAGTGCCATGAGTGTCAGATACACGCCAATCTCCAGCATGCACCGCCTTCCTTGCTGTACCCTATGACTTCTCCTTGGTCGTTCTCTACGTGGGGGATAGACGTGATTGGAAAGGTCACACCCGTAGGAGCTAACGGACACTGCTTCGTCCTAGTAGCCATCAACTATTTCACTAAATGGGTTGAGGCCGCCTCCTACAAAGTTTTGAATGCCAGAAAGGTTGCAGAATTCATCAAGCACAACATCATCTGCCGATATGGGGTTCCGCAAGAGATGATATCCGATAATGGGTCACACTTCGAGAAGGAAACGGACCGCCTCCTAACCGAGTACAAAATCACAAGACATAAGTCGTCTCCTTACAGGCTCCAGACAAATGGAGCTGTTGAAGCCGCAAAAAAAACAATCGAAACCATCACTAGAAAAATGGCAGTCACTGGAAAAGACTGGCCCGACAAGTTACCTTTCGCACTGTGGGGATACCGAACTTCAGTCCGAACAGCTACAAGAGAGACTCCCTACACCCTCACATTCGGAATGGATGCTGTCTTACCAATAGAATTGGAAATACCATCACTTAGGGTTCTCCTAGAAAACCAAGTGAACGAGGTCGACTGGCTAGGAAGTAGATATGAAGAGTTGGCCCTGTTGGATGAAAGAAGGTTGAAAGTAGCCGAACATACTCAAGCTTACCAAAGAAGAATGGCAAGAGCTTTCAACAAAAAGGTCAAGACAAGGAACATCAGAGTAGGTGACCTGGTTCTCCGTGAGCACCGTCCTGGACCTTTCAACCCGCTAGGCAAGTGGGGACCAAGATGGGTAGGACCCTACATTGTGAAGAAGATATTCTCTGGGGGAGCCCTTCAGCTGGTGGACTTAGATGGAGATCAACTACCGAAGCCGGTCAACATGGACAAGCTCAAGAAGTACTTCGCGTGACTTGCCCTCCTAAAAAGAAATCGCTCGCTAGGTTGAAAATCCCGAAAAGGACGGCCTAGGCAAAAATTATAGCTCGCACAAGAAAAGAAGCCCGCTAGATTGAAAATCCGAAGGGGCGGTCTAGGCAGAAGAAAGGGTGTGCATAAAAAAAAAAGGGGCCTTATCTCGTGCGAGATTACCCCTCGGCATGGAGCCGTATTTTGTCCTTTTTTCTCTCAAAAATGAACTACGTTAGACCTGAGCCTCTTATTTAATTGCTGTAAAGAGGAACGTAGGCAGCCTTCGGGTTCGGTCTAATCAAATAAATAAATCTACTTTTGTCCTTTTATTAATCGAATGCATTTTTATTAATGACAAAAGGGAAATCCTAACCACAACGACTAATTTGCTAAGCTAACAACCTTGAAAAAAATACTAATAAAATAAAAACTATTGATCTATCAAAGCAATCTCTTGGTACTCCTTAAGATCTAGCCTTTCATTGACTTGGTAGGCCGGCGGACATGGTCACCACCGTCTTCGCGATCCTTCTTGCGCTTTGAGCCCCTCAAAGCAGAGCATCCCTCGAGACGATCAAAGACAGATTCTGATAGCCTCTTAAAGACACTGGGCCTATCTAGAGCTTGCGTCTTTCCAGGCATCCCTTTGCCTCGCCTCTCGTACCAATCCCCATCGAGAAAATCCTGAGTTGGATCAGTTCGTACATTAGCAGGATCAGACTGAGCCTCGCTCCTTCGCAAAATACTACTAGCCACAAAAGAATCCCCTAGCAGTGAAAGCCGCAGATCATCAATCTTCTCCGCACTAGGGTGACCAGTATGAAGGAACCAATCCAAATACTTATCAGATAAGAAGATGCTTGCATTAAAGGTCCGAAGGTTCGACCAGCGGTCCCGACTAGTTCCTTCACCCCATGCTTGAGCTAGCGCCTGCGCAAACTCTACACCAATGTAAGACACTTCACGAGAAGCTCCTTCGAAAAGATAAGTGTCCTGCTGCTGACCAAGCTGACGGAGCACCCGCTTAGGAAAATAAAAAGAGGAATCTCGCAAACCCGAAAGAACCACCCTGTCAAAACCCTGGTATTGGCAACATACTTGTTCAACCTCCAATAAGGCGGACACCAAAGAATGTCAGCAGTTTCGGTCTTCGCAATCAACTCAGCCCATTCATCCGCTGAAAGATCCTTGATCAATAACTTGCGCGTATGATATGTGAAAGGGGAATATTCCAATGGGGGACCTACCAACTTGAGATGCTCCCTAAGCCAAATGGTCAACAGAAGATGACTCCCTTGAGTCATGGCACCGGTCCTATGCAGCTCATCAAGACCATCCAGGGTCTCACCCAAGATTAGCGGAATAATGTTCCTAGAACATTTTCTAGCCTGCAGAACAATTTCCACCAGTTGGGAGTCTACCAAACCATCCCTGCATGTAAACAGAACATCTCCGAAAAGAGAAAGGGCCAGAAAGTTCCATTTTTAGACATGAAAAGCGTCATCATCTGAATCACCGCTGAAGCGTCCCGGAAAAGAAGAGCAATCAACCCACTTGCGGTGAACCAACTCGTAGCAAGTATCAAGGGGGATCCCTAGCAATTCATTCAAAGCCTCCGAATGATTCCTATGGTACTTAGGAACAGCAATCTCACCAGTCAAAGGCATATCCAAGATAATTGCAAATTCCTCCACAGTAGGCACCATCTCATTCAAAGAAAAATTGAAAAGGTGAATAGAGGGATCCCAAAATTGAGCAGCACCCTGCAAGAGATTCAAATCCGGTTGGAGGTTCTTCAAGGTGAAGAGAATTTTGAATCCGAATTCTGCAATAAACCTATTGCGAGATCGGTTGCGAAACGACCTCACCAAATCTCTGGATGCTTGCTTGAAAGATTCAATCACTTCAGATGACAGAGAAAAATCATCGACAATCATGGATGTTGGGGGAATCTCCTTGGAAGCCATGGATCACAGGGTTGGAAAAGAAGCCAAGAGTTTAACCCTAACAGAATGTCTCTAGAGTTTGAAAGGCTAGAATGAGTTATCTGGCCGGACTACAGGGTGATTTTATAGGGAAACCTGGCAAAATCCTGTTCGAAAAAGGAAGAGATCTCTGCCTGGGTAGTGTGTCTCGTGCGAGACACCTTATCTCGCGCGAGATATTGCTACGGCAAAACAACAATATTTCTGCCCAACAGCAATCTAGCCCCGACTTGACGAAGCAAGTCTCGAAAAACCTGCGTGTACAGTTCATAACATGCAGCAAAACACCAAGATTCGAGCTCAAAATTGTGGCCTAACTGCCATTCCATTCCATTTTCAAAAAAAAAAAAACATGGAAAGTCGAGAAAGTTAATTAACTAACTAATTAAACCTAGGATTAGGGGTTAAGAAAAACCATTGTTTTGTGCTACCTACTTGTTCCTAACAGGTACCAAAGAAAAAGAAAAATTGTCTGGGCCTACACAGCCAATATATATAGATCATCAGAAATCAGATAAAGAGAAAGGGAGGGGATCACGCCATCAGATCGCCCGAGCTACCGGCAGCTCTGCCATCACCACCATGGGGGCTACCATCCCTCCTCGACCTCTTGGCTCCACAAGTAGGGGTCACCTCCGAGGCCACTGTCAAGGCCGCCAAAGAAGCCTTAGGAACAGCCTCTCGGACAGGTCCGACACCAAGGCCATCAGTCCCGTCATCTTGGTCGTTCCACGGTTATAATCGGCCGCAGACATGGTGACCTGACAACCAAAGAAAAGGAATGCTCAGATGAAGTCAGACATATACACTTATATGGACGAATACGAGAGATAATACAAACAGAAACATACCGAGGAGACGTCCGGCGGAAGGCGGTAACCCTCAGGAATATGATCCAGAGTCGGGATGTGGCCCATCATCAGCATACTCCCCATCATGTACGTGTATCTCAAAGGGCCGAAGTCTGGCACGAAGGGCAGAGAACCAGTAGCCTGGGAAGAAGTGCTAGGGGCTGAGGAACCTGAAGCAGAAGTAGAGGTGGAGCCACGAGCATGTGATCGCCTATCCCCCACCAGGAGGGGACCCATCAAGCAAGGCAGGAACTCCGCATAAGAGGCCCCGGGGATAACACAAGCCGTTGCCACATCACCCACCAAAAGACCTGCATAGTCATCATCTGGAATGAAGTAGGTGGGATACATCGCCCTCGGCGGATCCGCCGGCATGCTATATGGCAGGCTACCCCGGCCATGCTGTGGGAAGACCCGCTCACCAAGATACATGGTATCTCCCTCCAAAGATGCCAGCATCATCTTCATCCCGGTAGCATCCAAAGCACGATGCACCTCCCTCTCCAACAAGGTCCAGGGATATAGGCCCAGCCTCTCGTACTCAAAGGTGTCCAGCATGGTCCTCGCCTCTGCCACCGTCAGCGTCCACTCCTGGTTCTCCTCCTCATCAACGCTCCGATTAGGGTGGCTCCACCTCCTGATATCCGGGAACAATGGGGTCCGGCTCTCCAACTCAAACCTGTACAATCCAAGGACAGTATAGCCCCATATCTGCACAAAGAAAACAGAGCGAATTTAGTATGAAACACAGACAGAGCATACAGACGGAGAGCAGAAACAGAATCAAAGAGCATACCTCCCAGGCATAAGAATACCCTGACAGGGAATCCTTAGTATTCCTACACGCCTCATCCATTGCGTGGTAGTAGAAGGCCAGCCCCGCTGAGCCCCAATCATATCCGCTCACCTCATCCAGATTCACCAACAAACGTAGCAGAGAAAGACGAGTCGTAGAAGAATGGTTCGTAAAGATGGTCTCAGAAAGGATATACCAGAGGGAACCCCTCACCAACCGATCAGTAACCGCATTTGGCTTCTCCGCGTAGTCCTCAATCTGACGCCGGAGGGGTGTCAGCTCAGCAGCAAACCCCCTTAACCTTGTTAGGGGAGAAACCAATCAACTGTCTCCACATGGCTGGACCCGCAGGCTTATAACCCGAAGTCTTAGGCAGGGAATCACCAATGAACTCTAACCCCGTGATGGCAAGGAAATCAGTCGGAGTCATAGTCGCTTCCCCGAAGCGCAAATGAACGGTGTGGGTAGTATCCCACCACCTCTCTCGAATCGCTTGAAGAACTTGGGGAGTCCGCCTTATTCCACGAAGATTATCAACAAAAGTCAATAACCCCGTTTGGGCCACCCTATCCCGAACGCCATCAAGATCCTTGATCTTGTCCCACACCACTTTAGCCATTTTCGGGCTTCCTCAGCAATTCTTCGTTGGCCTATATGACTGCAAAACAGAGGAAAGACAAAAAGGGCAATGTTAGAAATCATTCCATGTCAAGAAATCAATGAAATAGAAGAAAATTTTCATTGGGGCATTTCATCAAAACCTTGGCGTGCGTACAAGAAAAGCTTGCCCAAGGATGCCATTCATGATCCGAATCAACCTCTCCTACAATCCATGATGTGTAGGAGGCCCATACGCACACAATGCAACAACAATCATCCAAAGAAACGCACAAAATCAACGCATGCAAGAAGGAACCTAGTTCTAAGCATGAACAAGAAGAGAAAAGCCATTGATGGAATTTGAATTCGAAAAAGTGAGTTCAAGCTCAATGCAATACAAGAATCAAGAATTGAGAAAGAAAATCTTACCAAGCCCTCCCGAACAGCAGTGGAGATATGCACGTGCCTATCGAAGGTGAGATCATCGCGAGGATAATCATTCCCTAGTAAATAACTCCCCAAGATAGGATTCCTTTGTTCTTGAGCCATTGATTATGGAGGGAGGAGGGATTGAGAATGGATTAGGAGGAGAATCACCAAGCAAATCCATGAAAAAATTGCAAGGAAAATGACCTTGGCTCGAGCTAGGGAGGGAACTTTGAAAAGGATGTTTTTAAATTCAAAGAGGAGCTGCTGATTTATATGCCCCGACAGTAACAGTCCCGCGCGGTATACCTTATCTCGCGCGAGATATACCTTCTGGAATGTTACAAAATTGTCCTCGACAATAAGCGTCTACGCAACGTCAAAGTTCAAAATTTTGACACATTTACCCTTGAAAATGACAAATTAGCAAGGAAACGTGGAAAAATCGGCACCGCAAGTCACGAAACGAGCCAAACGTGACGCCCGCACGATCGCCCGCTACGGCACCAGTTGCCCGAAAACCGAGTGGTCCAAAGATCAACTCAATCCACATGGTTCAATGCCCAAACAGGTGAATCATCAAATTAAAAGCTCGGTCCAACGCTCAAACAGGTGGATCGTCATCATAAAAGCCCGGTCCAACGCCCAAACAGGTGGATCGTCATCATAAAAGCTCGGTTCAACGCCCAAACAGGTGGATCGTCATCATAAAAGCTCGGTCCAATGCCCAAACAGGTGGATCGTCGAACCAAAAGCTCGGTCCAACGCCCAAACAGGTGGATCGTCATCATCAAAAAGCCCGGTCCAACGCCCAAATAAGTGGATCGTCAAAACAAAAAGCCCGATTCAACGCCCAAACAGGTGAATCGTCATCCTCAAACAACAAAAAGCCCGATTTAACACCCAAATAGGTGAATCGTCATCCTCAAACAACAAAAAGCCCGATTCGGAACCCAGAAAGGCGAATCGTCACAAAACCGACAGGACTCAAAGGACCGGACAGGTAAGCCTTTGTTTTCTAACATATTTCCCGCAGGTTCGGAGCCCAGACAGGCGAATCTTCAAACATACAGGTATATTCAGAATTGGGTCTTGATTTGATTCCTCAGTATGAATTTATCTTTCAAAACAAAATCTCCTCGATTTTCAAATGATTTTCAAAATACCTAACGCAGCCTTTTCGTGTTTTGGAGTCGAACTACGTCATGGTCTGATTCTCCGATAGAGATACGTAGGAAGCCGTGCGGCCCGACCATCCCGATGTTCAGAATGATGTCTTTTCTATCGATGACATGACTTCTTCCATAAGTCTTGTCACCGAGGGGCTCTGTAGACACCCCATTCTGAACACGTCGGATCATATTTATACCACTCTGAGTCTCGCTTTGAGTCAAGAAGTAGAAATCCACCATTTCATCATGTTTCGTTAAGTTTTGACTAACCACCGTTAGTTTGGGACTAAACTGCATACCAGATAACGAGGAAAGGACGGAATTGTCCACAGAAGCAATATCTCACCGCGAGATGGGATGTCTCGCGCGAGATATCCTCCCTCTGCAGCATGCAGAAGACAGTTTCCTCGTCGATTTCAACCTCTTTTCGAGATAAAACTTCATCCATCCGACCAACCAATAGAATTTGGAGTCTGGAACCATCTTGAAGTGTTTGATCTCATCTTCAACACTTCCCCAACCCCTATAAATACCTGGTGACTTCCAAGGTTGAAAAAGAGGAAAAATTCCAGAATTTCACAACACACACATATTTTGTTGGTTTCTTTCCCTGAAAGAATCCTACGAAATCACCCTAAAAATCACCTCAAAGTTTGTTTGTCAACCTTGTTGATAAACAAACATCAAGATCCAAGTCAAAGACGGAGGCGAAGCTCTGTCCGTATCGAGACTCGATTCTAAACTTGAGTCGAAACTCTGCCCAAATCACCTCACGCAAGGTAACCCCTAAATCCCTTTCTAATTGATTGTTAGAGTGGTATAAATCTATTGAATCTAGGATTGGCCTAGAGCCTCTCCTAATCATGGAGACGGTCTCGAAGCAATCGATCCTACATTTCATTTAACCCCGTTAAATGGATCTTTTATTGTTTAAAATCCTTTTCTTCTTCCTTTTGAAAACCTCTCTTTTCTTTAGCAAGACCGATCTCCTGATTGGGTGGAATGGATGCTCCTTAACCTACCCATTCCATAACCTAAGCCCCAAACCCAAATCTCTTTCAAAATGGTTTTTCTATGTTCTCCAAACAAATAATATAGGTGGCGACTCAAAAGATAAAATTCTTCTCACAACGCTAAAGTTCCAAACTACTTTCCGTATCCCGTATACACCCCTCGAGCCAAAGGAGTCGACCCTAGCCATAGGTATAACTCCCTCTATCTAATCTCTCATTTCGTCTCGGTTTATGCGTCAGTCGCTACAACCATTTTGAACAACGTTATTGAAATGTAGACGCCTCCGTCTAATGGGGTCCGATACGTTTTAGCCCCTCGATCCTCTTCTCTTCCCATAAGAGAAGTAATCACGGGTTAAAACGGCGTTCCGACCCCGTTCCGTTTACTTTTTTATGTCATTTACCACTCCGGATCGATCGATCCGTCGATCGTCATTTACTTTTTTGTCATTTACAATTCTGGACCGTTTGATCCGTCAAACGTCCTTTACATTTCATGCAACTTTACTACTCCGAGTCGTTTTGGCTCGTCGATCGTCATTTACAATTCCGAGCCATTTTGGCTCGTCGATCGTCATTTACGATTCCGGATCGTTCGATTCCGTCGATACCGCATTTAAATACTGTCATTTACAAGTCTGACCCGTTTAGATCGTGATAGTATTTACTTTTCAAAGTCCGAGTCGCAACCCGATTCGTTGATCGCAAATCATTTAATACGCTTTTCCCGTAAAAATCGTTAACAATGTAATACCCGGTTCAAAACCGGAGTTCGTCCTTCGAACTCTCTTTCAAAACTCGCGAAATTACGTTTGGCATCCAAACGCTCATCTTCAAACTAAAAGCCGACTTTTGACATTCAAAATCATTTAATACGCTTTTTCCCGTAAAAATCGTTAACAATGACTCGCCCGGTTCAAAAAAACGGAGTTCGACCTTCGAACTCCTTTTCAAACTCAAAATCGACGTTTGCCACGCAAACGCTCATTTCAAACCTAAAATCGACGTTTGCCACGCAAACGCTCATTTCAAACTCAAAACCGACGTTTGTCATTCAAACGCTCGTCTTTTCAAACAAAGTCACCTAATCAACGTTTGACATTCAAACCAAGATTAAGCTTGTCATTCAAGCCCCCATTTCAAAAACACACACACACACACGATTTTCGAGAAAGGTAGAAAGACTCGTCATACGAGGCATTTCAGGTGATCTCGTAATACTCTTCCCGAAACGTAACGTGACCTCCGAACCTAACAATCTCTGGTACTCAAAAAAGCTTTTTACTCATTTTGCTACCAATAAAAATAATCTCCTATTTTCAAAAGCCTTTTCCTATGTTTTTGCTACCAATAAAAATGACACCATTTTCACTAAAGCCGTTTCTCAACGTTTGGGCTCAAAATACAAAACCGCGTGGCGACTCCTCATTTTCCTTCCCATGAAGCGAGGTCTCAGACACCAACCCTCCGCGAAAGACAACCGCGTTTCTGCGCCCGCGCGAAATCTCGGGTAATTTCAGTACCATGGTCTGGTCCAGGCTTTCCTCCAACTTGAGTTTGTGCGGGTAAGAGGAAGTGAGTAAGGACCAAAGTGAGATGATAGCCTGAGTACGCTTGAGCTGAGTTAAGACAGGATCTTCAGCCTTCGGGTCAAGGGTTTTGGCTTCTTTGGTGTAGGGCCCCTTTTCAGTTCGGGGCTCAGGCATGGCTGGCCTTTTGTCTGCCCGCGAAGGATTTGTCGGGATTTGACCGGAACGTGTCAGTACGTTCATCTCTGGCTTGGCTGCTTTAATTGTCTCTCCTATCTCCGTAATGGGAGGGCCTTAGTTGGCGTAGGGCCATACTGCGCATTTCAGTTCATTTACCGTCATTGCTTTTGTTGTAGCGTCAACGGTGGCTTTGAGATATTCCCAAGACAGGGGTTGGGGTATTTGGACTCTTGGACCATTGGTGGAGGTGCGGAGCTCGTCCCAGCTGATCATGGAGCAGACGTTGCCGTGGTCTTGTGCAGAGCTAGGCTGAGGAGATTTGCTGGAGTAGATGACGTAGTAGTCAAACTTTCCTGATGGTTCTCCAAGGGTCCCGACTGTGGGGTCGCCGGCTTCGTATCTCTTCTTCAGTTTTCATTGAGAAGAGGGTTTCGTCTTTCTTCGAGGGAGATCCTCATTCATTTCATCTTGGAATTCCATTTCCAGACAAGTGGTGCAATCGTAAACGTCCCACCAGATGTGTTCGTTGTTCGGCGGTAGTATCGGGACCTCAGGATGTTGACCGGACACGTCTTCCCTCGGGGGGTCTTGTGGCTTTATGTCGTAGCTGCATGGCTCGTACAAGGGCAGCAGGTTGACTTCTGGGAGACAATGAGAGACGTTAGGAGCTGCGGGAGCGGGCATGTCTTTGGAAGTCCCGAGTGATCGGGGAATGGCTAACGTTCCGAAGTGGTGCATGGCACCTTCGATCCAGGCTTGCTGTTCGCCTTGGCATTTCTCAAGAGCCATGAGGACTTGCTAAACTTCCTCCATTGTTGGGATATTTCCCGGGAGTAGGGTCCCGCTTTCCTCGTTGTTATCCACCGACTTGTCCATGGGGAGTTGACGGACTGCCCTAGTGGCCGTACTGGGAAGAATGTTGAACCTATAAGTACCAAAATCTGGCTCATGCCTTTCGGTTAAGTTTCCCGGCAATTCCCCGGACTTTCCTAAAGTTCAGGGGCAATTTGGGAACTTTTCCAAACCTTCCGAGGGGCAAAGGACTTGCTAGGAATTATAATATCACGTAGTCCTTCGCTGGAAAAGACCTTCTAGAAGGCCACCTTGCATGTTTTTAGAAAAATCTGGTTCGGCAGCAAATGTAGCCACGCGGCCTCTTTTGCCGCAAATGAAGCCATGCGGCCTCTTTCGCTGACCTTCTAGAATGCCACCTTGCATGTTTCTAGAAAAATCTGGGTCGGCAGCAAATGTAGCCACGCGGCCTCTTTTGCCGCAAATGAAGCCATGCGGCCTCTTTCCCTGACCTTCTAGAATGCCACCTTGCATGTTTCTAGAAAAATCTGGGTCGACAGCAAATGTAGCCACGCGGCCTCTTTTGCCGCAAATGAAGCCACGCGGCCTCTTTCGCCTTTTTCTAGCTGCCTATAAATAGAGGCCTCCTCTACTCATTTTGATATACAATTTTCAGCATCAAAACTCTCCTAAAAACATCACTACGAAAATTCAGCAAGCTGAAGGTGCCAAGAGCCTCCTCCCTCCTCCTTGAAGCCTCCAAAAGTTGGTCCCTCCACTAGGCAAATTCCAAAGAGAAAGAGGTCACCACCATTGGTAACCTCTCACCCCCTTATCTTGCATTATACTTGTTTTATGTGATATACTTGCTCCTTGCATTTACATATTGCTATATATTGCTTTGTATTTGGTACATTGTTGTTAAAGATCATATCTTTGAACATGTAAATCATATTCCCCTCCCTTTGCATCCTTTGCATTAGAATAGCATCCTTTGCTCATAAAAATGTGATCTTTGCATTAGAATATCATCCTTTGCTCATAAAAATGCATCCTTTGCATATAAAAATCAATTCTTTACATTAAAGATGCATCCTTTGCACCTAAAACCCATTTTCAATGCATAAAAATGCATCCTTTGCATTAAAAATCGTCGCTTTACCTTAAAAGTAGCATCCTTTGCTTTCAAAAATGTAGTCTTTATGCATCCTTTGCATATAAAACACTATTTTTCCACATAAAGGTGCATCCTTTGCATCAAAGATCATTTCTTTAATATCAAAAGGCATCCTTTGCAAAACAAATAGCATCCTTTGCACCCAAAAATGTCATCTTTTCATAAAAAATGTCATTTTTATCCTTAACATGCATTTCCCCAAGTCCCCATTGGTATCCTTTGGAACGGACAGGTGCAAAGATCCTATCTTAAAATCGTTTCTTCCATTAAAATGTGCCACAATCTCTTTAGAAAGGGATAAACCTTGAACCCTATATCTCCGATTATCACTTGAGACGAGCATAGTAGTCCCTAGACAAGCTCAATCATCTCAAGATGTAGGATCAATGGGCTAAGGACACTCCTTTTCTAAAGAACCTCACTCTTGGGCCATGAACAAGAGTCCTTCTCTCGATCACGCATGACCCAAGGTCAAATAGCGATGATCACAAGTCCAAGATGAGGACGGGATCAAAGTCCCGAACACATAAAAATCCAAGGAATCCCGAGCGATAACCAACTAAATGGTTTATACGTCCGGAAGACAACTTGGAACACCCCCCTCTTTTCAACACATGCACACAAGAAAGCACACAAGCAAGCACGAAAAATGGAATCTTGGGAGACTTGCTACGGCAAGGCACCTTGGGTGAACGACGATCCGTTCTTCCCAAGGGGTAACTTAACCTCCGAACCCTAAATCCTTTTTTTTCAAAGTTTTGAGGAAATCAAAATGGCGTGGCGACTCTATTTTTCAAATTAAACCGGATGTTTTCAAACTCGCGTGAATCCAAACAAAAACACAAAAAAATAGAATTTGGGTACACATTCACAGTTTAACATTTCGCTCTCTCGCGATCTCCGTTATTCCAGAATGAAGGAATAACATTTTTCTCTCTTTCGATCTCCGTTATTCCAATATGAAGGAATAACATTTCGACCTCTCTCGCGATCTCCGTTATTCCAGAATGAAGGAATAACATTTTGCTCTCTCGCGATCTCCGTTATTCCAGAATGAAGGAATAACATTTCGCTCTCTTTCGATCTCCGTTATTCCAAGATGAAGGAATAACATTTCGACCTCTCTCGCGATCTCCGTTATTCCAGAATGAAGGAATAACATTTCGCTCTCTCGCGATCTCCGTTATTCCAGAATGAAGGAATAACATTTCGCTCTCTTTCGATCTCCGTTATTCCAAGATGAAGGAATAACATTTCGACCTCTCTTGCGATCTCTGTTATTCCAAGATGAAGGAATAACATTTTGACCTCTCTCGTGATCTCCTTTATTCCAGAATGAAGGAATAACATTTCGCTCTCTCGCGATCTCCGTTATTCCAGAATGAAGGAATAACATTTCGCTCTCTTTCGATCTCCGTTATTCCAAGATGAAGGAATAACATTTCGACCGTTCTCGCGATCTCCGTTATTCCAGAATGAAGGAATAACATTTCGCTCTCTCGCGATCTCCGTTATTCCAGAATGAAGGAATAACATTTCGCTCTCTTTCGATCTCCGTTATTCCCTGATGAAGGAATAACATTTCGACTCAGTAAAAGTTCGAACTACGATTATGGCTTGATTCCCACTCGGGATACGTAGGTAGCCTCCCAAAGGTTCAGCCACTCGACCACCTTGGTCACCCAATCCGTCTCGACATTCGCCAGATTGGATCCTTTTCTATCGACAACCCCACTCACCCTGCAAGTGACGTTGCCGAGGGGCTTCTGTAAGTACCCAAATCTGGCTCATGCCTTCCGATTAAAATTCTCGGCGATTCCCCGAACTTTTATAAAGTTCGGGGGGCTATTCGGGAACTTTCCCAAGCTTTCCAAGTAAGGAAGGACCTGTTAGGAATCAAAATTCCATGCAGGACCTCGCTGGAAAGGGGCCTTCTAGAATCTGCCACCTTGCATGTTTCTAGAAGGGAATTGGATAGGGCTTATTATGTCGTGCGACATACCCTGCCATGAAGACTTCTAGAAGACCGCCACCTTGCATGTTTCTAGAAGGAAAACAGTTATGGCTTGTTATGTCGTGCGACATACTAAGCCCCTGCCATGCAGCCTATAAATAGAGGCCTGCACCTCCCATTTTAGGCATCCCTTTTCACTCCTCAGTGTCCCTCTGTTAAAATACGTCTAGTAGCCTAGTCTCTCTCCTCATATACACCAAAAACACACACTAAATCCCTCAATAAACCCACCATTCAACCAATCCCACACACACTTCCTATACACACAAAGAACCAACAGTTCTCACGGAACCAAGGCTTGATCTCAGCCCCAGAGGTTGCTGTTTGAAGGCTCCTATATCTAACTTGATATAGGAAGTCGGGGATCTTCAAGGGTAACGATTTTCTATCCTTTTCTCTTCCCTTATCTTCCTTATACATGATATCTACGTATTAAATGTGTTGACTTTGATGCATCCTGATTAAGATTGCATGTTTTAGTCTCATATTGCTTAGGTCCATATCCATTTGCATATCATTTCATGTAATCGCATTGGCTTGACATTGTTTTGCATGAACACTCGAGATGAGTGTGGATCCCTCATATCCACACCCTCTTGAAGGGTTCACTATTGACATACTTACTCTCTGAGACCTATTTGTGAAGTAAATTGGCTATATTAATGCCTTGTTGCCTCTGTAAATCTCAGTTGTTGAAGTCTCTGCAAGTGGCTAAGTATGTCACGCGACATACCTTACCAGGCAACCTATGTCACGCGACAACTTTGGCCAGTTTGCAGAACCTTCATCTTTTCAGTTTGTAATCTGATTTCAACCTTTACCATGCTGTAATCTAATGTCAATCTGCAATTTAAATAGTATCTTTGTACATAAAAATGCCATCTTTTCATTAAAATGTCATCTTCGTACATTAAAGAGGCATCTTTTGCATTAAAATAGCATCCTTTGCTCTCAAAATGATTTCTTTACATAAAAGATGCATCCTTTGCACCTAAAACCCATTTCATACATAAAAATGCATCCTTCGCATTAAAAATCATCTCTTTAACATTGAAGAGCATCCTTTGTTTTCAAAATGACATCTTTATGCATTCTTTGCACATAAAATGCTATTTTTTCCACATAAAGTTGCATCCTTTGCATTAAAAATCATTTCTTTACATAAAAAGCATCATTTGCAAAACAAAAAGCATCCTTTGCACCCAAAAATGTCATCTTTTCACTAAAAATGTCATTTTTAACATGCATTCCCCTAGTCCCCAATTGGTACTTGATGCATCCTTTGGAGCGGACCGGTGTAAAGATCCTATCTTTACATCGTTTCTTCCATTAAAGGTACCACAATCTCTTTAGAAAGGGATAAACCTTGAACCCTATATCTCCGATTATCACTTGAGACGAGCATGATAGCTCCAATATAAGCTCAATCGTCTCAATGTGTAGGATTGATGGGCTAAGGACACTCCTTTCTAAAGAACCCCATTTTGGACTATAAAAGAGAGTCCTTCTCTCGATCACGCATGACCCAAGGTCAAATAGCAATGATCACAAGTCCAAGATGAGAACGGGATCAAAGTCCCGAACACATAAAAATCCAAGGAATCCCGAGCGACAACCAACTAAATGGTTTGTACGTTCGGGAAGACAACTTGGAACATTTCCTCCCCCCCTTCTTTTCAACACATGAACATAAGAAAGCACGCAAGCAAGCACGAAAAATGGAATCTAGGGAGACTTGCTACGGCAAGGCACCTTGGGTGAACGACGATCCGTTCTTCCCAAGGGGTAACTTAACCTCCGAACCCTAAATCCTTTTTTTCAAAGTTTTGAGGAAATCAAAATGGCGTGGCGACTCTGTTTTTCAAATTAAACCGGATGTTTTCAAACTCGAGTGAATCCAAACAAAAACACAAAAAAATAGAATTTGGGCACACATTCACAGTTTAACATTTCGCTCTCTCGCGATCTCCATTATTCCAGAATGAAGGAATAACATTTCTCTCTCTTTCGATCTCCGTTTAAACTGTGAATGTGTGCCCAAATTCTATTTTTTTGTGTTTTTGTTTGGATTCACGCGAGTTTGAAAACATCCGGTTTAATTTGAAAAACGGAGTCGCCACGCCATTTTGATTTCCTCAAAACTTTGAAAAAAAGGATTTAAGGTTCGGAGGTTAAGTTACCCCTTGGGAAGAACGGATCGTCGTTCACCCAAGGTGCCTTGCCGTAGCAAGTCTCCCAAGATTCCATTTTTCGTGCTTGCTTGTGTTCTTTCTTGTGTGCATGTGTTGAAAAGAGGGGGGGTGTTCCAAGTTGTCTTCCGGACGTATAAACCATTTAGTTGGTTATCGCTCGGGATTCCTTGGATTTTTATGTGTTCGGGACTTTGATCCCGTCATCATCTTGGACTTGTGATCATCGCTATTTGACCTTGGGTCTTGCGTGATCGAGAGAAGGACTCTCGTTCATGGCCCAAGAGTGAGGTTCTTTAGAAAAGGAGTGTCCTTAGCCCATCGATCCTACATCTTGAGACGATTGAGCTTGTCTAGGGACTACTATGCTCGTCTCAAGTGTTAAGCGGAGATATAGGGTTCAAGGTTTATCCCTTTCTAAAGAGATTGTGGCACCTTTTAATGAAAGAAACGATGTAAAGATAGGATCTTTGCACCGGTCCGTTCCAAAGGATACCAATGGGGACTTGGGGAAATGCATGTTAAGGATAAAAATGACATTTTTTATGAAAAGATGACATTTTTGAGTGCAAAGGATGTTATTTGTTTTGCAAAGGATGCCTTTTGATATTAAAGAAATGATCTTTGATGCAAAGGATGCACCTTTATGTGGAAAAATAGTATTTTATATGCAAAGGAAGCATAAAGACTACATTTTTGAAAGCAAAGAATGCTACTTTTAAGGTAAAGCGATTATTTTTAATGCAAAGGATGCATTTTTATGCATTGAAAATGGGTTTTAGGTGCAAAGGATGCATCTTTAATGTAAAGAATTGATTTTTATATGCAAAGGATGCATTTTTATGAGCAAAGGATGATATTCTAATGCAAAGATCACATTTTTATGAGCAAAGGATGCTATTCTAATGCAAAGGATGCAAAGGGAGGGGAATATGATTTACATGTTCAAAGATATGATCTTTAACAACAATGTACCAAATACAAAGCAATATATAGCAATATGTAAATGCAAGGAGCAAGTATATCACATAAAACAAGTATAATGCAAGATAAGGGGGTGAGAGGTTACCAATGGTGGTGACCTCTTTCTCTTTGGAATTTGCCTAGTGGAGGGACCAACTTTTGGAGGCTTCAAGGAGGAGGGAGGAGGCTCTTGGCACCTTCAGCTTGCTGAATTTTCGTAGTGATGTTTTTAGGAGAGTTTTGATGCTGAAAATTGTATATCAAAATGAGTAGAGGAGGCCTCTATTTATAGGCAGCTGGAAAAAGGCGAAAGAGGCCGCGTGGCTTCATTTGCGGCAAAAGAGGCCGCGTGGCTACATTTGCTGCCGACCCAGATTTTTCTAGAAACATGCAAGGTGGCATTCTAGAAGGTCAGCGAAAGAGGCCGCATGGCTTCATTTGCGGCAAAAGAGGCCGCGTGGCTACATTTGCTGCCGACCCAGATTTTTCTAGAAACATGCAAGGTGGCCTTCTAGAAGGTCTTTTCCAGCGAAGGACTACGTGAAATTTTAATTCCTAGCAAGTCCTTTGCCCCTCGGAAGGTTTGGAAAAGTTCCCAAATTGCCCCTGAACTTTAGGAAAGTCCGGGGAATTGCCGGGAAACTTAACCGAAAGGCATGAGCCAGATTTTGGTACTTACAGAAGCCCCTCGACAACGTCACTTGCAGGGCGAGTGGGGTTGTCGATAGAAAAGGATCCGATCTGGCGAATGCCGAGACAGATTGGGTGACCAAGGTGGTCGAGTGGCTGAACCTTTGGAAGGCTACCTACGTATCTCGAGTGGGAATCAAGCCATAGTCGTAGTTCGGAATCCACTGGGGAAAGGGGGTGTCACATGTGACGAATTGGCTGAACCTAATGTAGGCTACCTACGTATCCCGAAGGAATCAATCCAGGTCGTAGTTCAAACTTTTACTGAGTCGAAATGTTATTCCTTCATCCGGGAATAACGGAGATCGAAAGAGAGCGAAATGTTATTCCTTCATTCTGGAATAACGGAGATCGCGAGAGAGCGAAATGTTATTCCTTCATTCTGGAATAACGGAAATCGCGAGAGAGGTCGAAATGTTATTCCTTCATCCTGGAATAACGGAGATCGAGAGAGAGAGAGAAATGTTATTCCTTTATTTGGGAATAACGGAGATCGCTAGAGTGGTCGAAATGTTATCCCTTCATCCTGGGATAACGGAGATCGAGAGAGATCGAAATGTTATTCCTTCATTCTGGAATAACGGAGATCGCGAGAGAGGTCGAAATGTTATTCCTTCATCCTGGAATAACGAAGATCGAAAGAGAGCGAAATGTTATTCCTTCATTATGGAATAATGGAGATCGCGAGATAGGTCAAAATGTTATTCCTTCATCCTGGAATAACGGAGATCGAAAGAGAGCGAAATGTTATTCCTTTATTTGGGAATAACGGAGATCGCGAGAGTGGTCGAAATGTTATCCCTTCATCCTGGAATAACAGAGATCGAAAGAGAGCGAAATGTTATTCCATCATTCTGGAATAACGGAGATCGCGAGAGAGCAAAATGTTATTCCTTCATTCTGGAATAACGGAGATCGCGAGAGAGGTCAAAATGTTATTCCATCATCCTGGAATAACGGAGATCGAAAGAGAGCGAAATGTTATTCCCTCATTCTGGAATAACGGAGATCGCGAGAGAGCAAAATGTTATTCCTTCATTCTGGAATAACGGAGATCGCGAGAGAGGTCGAAATGTTATTCCTTCATCCTGGAATAACGGAGATCGAAAGAGAGCGAAATGTTATTCCCTCATTCTGGAATAACGGAGATCGCGAGAGAGCGAAATGTTATTCCTTCATTCTGGAATAACGGAGATCGCGAGAGAGGTCGAAATGTTATTCCTTCATCCTGGAATAACAGAGATCAAAAGAGAGCGAAATGTTATTCCTTCATTATGGTATAACGGAGATCGCGAGAGAGTGAAATGTTATTCCTTCATTCTGGAATAACGGAGATCGCGAGAGAGGTCAAAATGTTATTCCTTCATCCTGGAATAACGGAGATCGAAAGAGAGCGAAATGTTATTCCTTCATTCTGGAATAACGGAGATCGCGAGAGAGAGAAATGTTATTCCTTCATTTTGGAATAACGGAGATCGAAAGAGAGCGAAATGTTATTCCTTCATTCTGGAATAACGGAGATCGCGAGAGAGTGAAATATTATTCCTTCGTTCGGGAATAACGGAGATCGTAAGAAAGAGTGGATTTTGTAAAGAAGTGGGAAGGACACGATAGTTTTTGTAAAGAAATGGGACGTACCCGGTAATTTAATTATTTGAGAGTAGAATTGAAAATGCCAGGGGCAAATAAAATGAGCCACATGGGTAAATTTGTAAAATAGGCCACGGGGGCACTGGAGGGAAAACTGGATTGATATGATTGGAAATGCCAGGGGCACAAAGGGTAAAACATGCCTATGGGGGACGAAATTGCAAAATTGAGCCTTCAGGGGCAAAATTGTAAAATCCAGCCACATGGGCTAAGTATGTCGCACGACTTAGTATGCCAAGTGGCTAGGTTTGTCGCGTGAAATAGGTAGCCTGAACTGTACTTTACAGAACCTTTGGAATTGGACTGGAATTGCCGAAACGGGTTGGAATTGGGTGACCAAGGAGGTCACATGCCTGATCCTACCGGGGCATGGCGAAGAGATACTGGTACCTTACTATAAGGATGGAAACGGGGTGACCTAGGAGGTCAAACGGCCGATCCTACTTGGAATGTGCCAAACAAAGGGGGGTGACCAATGTGGTCACATGGCTATACCTTTGCGAAAAGCTTACACACCATTGAGGAACGGTGAATGAAAAGGGTCGAAATGTTATTGCCTTCTGGAAATAACTGAGATTTTTAACAAGAAACGTTATCCCATTTGGCGACAACGGAGGATTTCCCAGAGGACACGTTATCCCATTTGGCGATAACGGAAGATTTTTAGGAGACAACGTTATATCTATTTGGATGTAATGAGAAAACTTGGGAAAAAAGCGTTATTCCTTTTGGAGATAACGAGAATATTTTGGGCAAAAGTATTTCCTATTTTGATTTGGTAATCAATTAAGGTTATTTCTCTTTGTGCATGTCACATGTGCCACGGGCCGACTCTTTTGCAGAAAGGCAACGTGAAAGGATTTTTATGAAAGAATGTGTTTGGATGTATGTGTTTGGAAATTGTTTGAGACAGGTTTCGAGCAGGTGGGGTCGTATCCCTTGGGTGCGGACTGAACTATTGTTGTTGCTGAGATGTTGTCAACGTGGACTAGAATTCCTTCTTGGGCTGAGACTGGGTTTAAACCTCGAGTCTTGACTAAAGTTCCCTTCTCAAACTCTGACACTTGAAGCTGATGCTGATAGGATTTTAGAACCAAAGACTAAAGCAGATGTCGAAGTGACCAAACCTCTCTTCTAGGGATGGATGCGACTTATCGGAGCCCCGGTCTGAGGAACAATTTTTGCAAAGCCCCAGGTTCTATTAAAGCAAGGAAAGATCCTTTCATTGGCAAAGCCCCGATTGGATGAACTGAGTAGGCAAAGTTTTAGGTTATGAACAAGTGACTTGGTGAAGCCCCAATCTGATGACCTAGCAAAAATCCCAATATGATTGGTATTGCAAAAGTGATCCTGAGGTTAATCTGACCAAGACCGAATCTATCTTGTGACATGGTGAGAAACCCAATGCAGACCCCAAAAATGACTAAAGAAGCCCCAGTTTAAAGGAAATGGCTTGGCAAAGCTCCAATCTTGAAGAGTGTCAAGGCAGCCCTAATGCGAATTGTAGCAGAAGAGGGAAACCTATCTTTTTTTCTTACTTACTCTCTTATTTTCTTTAGTCAATCAATCAACCTTAAGAAGATGTGAAAGAAAAGATTCTTAGAAATTTATACATGCAAGGGCATATTTTTCGAAAGGTGGGAATAGATCCCGATTTTGTGTTATTTTGATGGCCTTATTCGATGTAGGCACAAAAATTCGCTTTGGGTTTGACTCTTTTGAGAGAGTATAAGCGTAGAAAGGTTGGTAAAAGTGTATGGAAGCCCCTGCTGATAGAAAATCAGTGTTTAGCACTATTTTTCCTAAGATGTAGAAAAGGAAGACTTGTCAAGACATCTGAAAACTTGTTTTATTTACAATGATCACAAGATTGCTTAAAACCCTTTATTAATGTTCGGGTTATTCAACCACTAATCTCGATATGAAAAAACATTTTTGATTAATCATGAGGAGAAAGTCAACCGATGTCGCGGATCAAGGTTAGCTGGGTGTGAAAGAAAGGTTTGTGTATAGGGAGGCCATTGATGAGACCGGGTTTTCTGGGATTTGAAATGTGTTTATGGGAAAGGTCATTTGATGAGACCGGTTTTTCGGGAATTTGAATGTGCTTATGACCGGACCATTTCTGGTTGCCTACGTTCCCCTCATTGTGAGGAGCTCAGGTCGCCGTAGTTCGGCCTTGGCCGGACTGTGTTTGGCTTTGGAAAATGGTATTTGTGGTTCCTTTAGTGGAAAGGTTTGGATGAGAAGACTGGATGATGAGGCGTGGGCCTCGGGTTGGTTTCTTGACCAAGTCATTTTGGACGGCTGCTTCAATTGCTTCCTGATTTTCGCCTTTCATTGGGGGAGAAAGGATTTGCACGTGCCTAAAGGCTTATGAAATGCTTCTACCTTTGCTTCGACCGCCCCATTGTTATCGACAACATCCGTCCTTCGAGCTTTGATTTTGCTCATCCGTCAAGCTTTTGATTGGCGGTGCTGGGTCCTTGGCCTCATTTTTTTTTATGTGCAACCCTGTTTTTTGCCTAGACTATCCCTTTACAAGGTTTTTAGCCTAGCTGGGTATTACTCTTTTTGCACTACATTTTTTCTTTTTCTTTCTTTTATGTGTAACCCTGTTTTTTGCCTAGACTGCCTTTTTTTGGGATTTTCAGCCTAGCTGGGCATTACTCTTTTTTGCACTAAGATTTTTTCTTTTTCTTCTTTTTTTTGTTTTTTTTTGAAGCACCTGAGGGCCAAGGCGAGCCCCTTCTTGAACTTTCTTGATACCCTTGAGGTCTAAGGCAAGCTCCTAGGTTGTTGTCGACATGGGGTCAATCTTTCGAAGCTGAGTGGCCTTTTGTTGTCCCTTGACGATGCCGCCATCGTTGACTTGGTCATGATGGAGGTGGGGGCATGATTGGGAAAGTGCATGGCTTGATGAAGGCCTTTTGTGGGGTAAGGAAAGTGTATGGCTTGATGGAGGCCTTTTGTGAGGTAAGGAAAGTGTATGGGGAAGGCATTAGTTGACTTTCTCACACTGATTAATCAAAACGTTAATTATTTCGAGAAATTATTTGTTGAGCAATGCAAATGATCATATAAAATAAAACCATTTCATTAAATGTAATGTAGGTGTGCAAATAATGTCTTACGTCTAGCAAGAAAAGAAGAAGATTCTTTTATAGAAAATTGAAGATTAATTACAATGTCCGTGGAGGACTTGATTGAAGGAGAAAAGTACTAGAACCTACGAAGGTTGACTGAGAGACTATTTTTTTCTTAGTCTTACTTAAGGATAGGTAGACCCTAGTCTAGCTACTCTTTGCTGGTTGGACTGCCAAGGAGCTTGAACTTTCCTTCGTAGATCAACCATTGAATTTCTTTCTTCAGATTCAAACACTTGTCTGTCACGTGACCATAATGATTGTGGTATTCACAGAACTTGGTCCTGTCAACGTTGCATGGGTTTCTCGGCTTATAATTCTCGAGAGGTGTGAGAAGGCCTTGTCTCACCAAATCGTCAAAAACTTTGCTCATGGGCATCCCAAAATCCTCAAGCTGATGTTTCTGACCTAGCACTTCCTGAATCGACCTCTTACCACAGCTTTCTATTTTTGGCCCATGGAGGTTCTCGAGTTTCCCCTCTTCTATCAAATTCTGGATCCAATACCTCAAATAGCTGCAATCATCAGTGTCGTGCCCAGGGTATTGATGGAAAAGACAATGCTTAGACTCATCCAACCGAATGTTGGGGTTCTTGGGCTTCCAATTCTCCAGTGGCTTTATCAGCTTTTCTTTCATTAGCTCTTCCAATATCTTGCTTAAACGCATCTCCGCATTGTCAAAATGAAGGGAGCGGAGTTTTTGGGAGACATTGTTGTTCTTAAGACTTGGATTTCCATTGTTCAATTGGTTCCATTGTTGGATTTGGCTGAAGGAGGTTACGACACTCTTTCCTTTTTGAGGAACTGGTGCTAAGCTGGGTACAGTTGCTGCTTGGTGCTGGTGGCATTGGGTTATGCTTGGTGGAGTCATTTCCTTACCTGGTTTGACATCTTGGGTCAAGGGAGTATTGATACTCATCATGAGGTCAAGCTTCTCTTGCATTTGTTTCACTTGCTCCATCAATATCGCCACATGGGGGTCAATGGGGACTCTCGAGTTAATGGAACTCGCAACAGGACTTGTATCGGCGGAGGGAACTACAGTAGCAAACTGGTGAAACTGACGGCTGAATTCATTAAGTCCGGTAGGTGACAGCTGAAAACTTGAATCATCTTTTGGCAACTCATGATTGCGTTCAGGTGGGTATAGGGGCTTCAGAACATAGCCACATAACTCAAATTGATTATGTGAAGCAGGAGCATAAACTGGCAGGTATTGCTGAAACTGAGGGACAGGTGGGGTGAAGCCCAATCCGTTCTGAGGAGCTGAGGGCGATGGAGCCCTGATGGTCTGGGATGTTGGAAAGGACTGAGGAGGAGTGGTCCTTGGCAAGGGATCGTATGCGGATGGGGGAAGGTATTGGCTGTAGGACGGAAGGTCTTGGTTATAGGATGAAGGGACTGAAATCACTGTTTCTGAAGTCTCATCTTCGACCACTACCAGAGAACCGTTTGACTCAACTGTTACCTGAACCCCATAGCGGCAAAGAGCACCGATGAGCAATGACAGCTGCTCTTCATGAACCTTATGGGCATTTTCCAAAGCCAGGACTAACTCTTCTTTCCTAACCATCTGATTTCTTGTAACCTCACTGTTTTCTGTCAAATCTGCCATTCTGACTCTCTGAACTGACAAAACTAACGATTCTAGCGAGCTATCTGAACATAAGACTTTCGCACTGAAAGGCCGCCGACCCGGTATTCTCACCCACTTCTTTCTTACTGCGGGAAAGGGATAGACAAGATTTAGACTCGGGGGTAGACAAGGTTTAGACTCGGGAGTAAGTGTTTAGGCTGAAGGCTCAAGTAACATGCACTTATTTGCTTAAGTTTTGCTTAAAACACATTTTCTCCTAATCCTAACTGATCGAAAAAGATTGGACCTTGAAAGGCCGAGAACGAAAATCGGGGATCGGACCGAGGAGGTCGCGATTAGAGATTTGACCATGAAAGGGCAAGATAGGAAAATCGAAGATTGGACCGAGGAGGTCTCGATTAGGGATTTGACCATGAAAGGTCGAGATGGAAAATCGGAGATCGGACCGAGGAGGTCTCGATTAGGGATTTGACCATGAAAGGTCGAGATGAAAAATAGAAGATCGGACCGAGGAGGTCTCGATTAGGGATTTGACCATGAAAGGTCGAGATGGAAAATAGGTGATCGGACCGAGGAGGTCTCGATTAGGGATTTTACCATGAAAGGTCGAGATGGAAAATAGGAGATCGGACCGAGGAGGTCTCGATTAGGGATTTGACCATGAAAGGTCGAGATGGAAAATAGGAGATCGGACTGAGGAGGTCTCGATTAGGGATTCCAGAGATAGGACCATGCAATTATGATAATTGTTCAAGTTTACTTAAAACAGTGTCTTTTATTTATTTCTATTTGGTTGGAAAAGGGGATTTGCCCTCCTTTTTTGCAACTACTCTAGATCCTGGATCAGTGGGCTCCGTCACTACGTCTATAAGCCCCTCGTATTCCACCTGTATTTCGACCTCCCAGGGTGGACAGCCCCGGGCGAGGGTCCTATCTGGCCACCAGGTTTGTTGCTTGCTCGTTCGAATAGAAAATGATAACCTCATCCCTGATGTAGCTTCTAGGTGGCACGTGAGGGGCTTTATTGAGCTAGAAAATCTTGTGCTTCAGAGCAGTGTTGCTAGCTTGCTCAGTGATCACTCCCAAATTCAGTCGAGGTTACCTTGGCTCTTGCATGCCTCCAGATGACCGCTCACCTCCGCCAGGCTGAGCTCCTTTTACATATCTGTCGAGCTTCCCACTGTCGACCCACTTCTGAATGATACATTTCAAACTCATGCAGTCTTCTGTAATGTGGCCTGTATCTTTGTGATAATCACAGAATTTGTTGTTATCCCTTCTGAACTTATTTCCTGGGCTCATTGGGGCAGGTGGGCCTAGCTCGACCGTATTCAAGATTTCAGTGCGACTTACTGTCAACGGGGTAAAAGTCTCGGGCACTCTCTCAGTCGCCCTAGTTTTGTGTTTTCCCGTTCTTGTTGTTACCTCCATTCTTTGCTGGGTCCTTCTTATCAGTATCTGCGACCTCGAACTTGGGACCCTTTTCTTTCTTCTTTTCCTTCCTCTCTTCGGCTAAGGCCACATTTTAGGCCCTTTCAAACAGTTCTTGACGGGTCTTCCCGCTCCTGACTTTTAGCTCGTAGTCTAAGTCTGTAGAGGTCACCCCATTTATGAAGAAATTTATCACTTCCTTGTCTGTCAGGTCCTCTTCAATTTGGTCAACCATCTCCTTGAACTTGGTGAAATAGCTCATCGAGCTTTCATTCTTCCTTTGAGCCAAATTGTTCAGGTCGGTGACTATCAACTTTCGGGCTCCAGCTGTCGAGAAGCGATCTAGTAACTTCCTCCTTATGTACTCCCATGTGGTAATACAATCCGACGCTAAACCACGAAACCATGTCAATAATTCCCCTGGAGGGTGCTAGTTAGTGCCTTACACATCATATCATCTTCGGTGGAGATGAAGCACATGGTAGCTTCTAGATGATGCATATGGTTCTGAGCATTGGTCGCTCCCTAATATTTGTCAAGATTGGGCAACTTGAAACCTTGAGGAGGTCATCGCTCGAGCAATTCTCTGGACAAGGGACAAAGAGTAAAGTCGTTTCATTCGCCCTTTCCAGTATCTTCCTTCCTGTCAGCCTCCCATTGTTCCAATCTCTTTTTCTATTGCAACCATTCCCTTGCATCTGGATTGTCGTTTCTTGATGGTGAGACATTATTAGATATCTGTCGCTCATCCCGGTGAGGCTCTCTTCTTGAGTTGGCCCTATGCCTCTCACTTCTAGGAGGAGTAATTTCTCTACCTCGTCGACCTTTATGAGAAGGCGACCTTACTGAGTTTACTGGTGACCTGCACCTATCTTTCCTGACTGGCGACCTGCGCCCATTCCTATCCCGATGAGATTGCGACCTAACTGACCTCACAGGTGACCTGGCTGATATTACTGGCGACCTGTGCCCATTTCTCTCATGGTGGGACTGCGATCTCTCTGTTCTAGCAGGAGACCTACGCCTATTCCTTTCAGCCTCCCTTTGTCACCTCAACTCAGACTCAGCCTCCTGCTCCCTATTGTCATTGAGATGACTTCTCAAGTCGTCATTGGGGACGGGCATGTGCGTACGGATAGATTGTTCCATAATTCGATGCTCTTCGTTTGTCATAGCGTTCCTATTCTGCCTGTCATTCTCGCTTGGCGGCCTGTGAGAGATATGGGAGGGAGCTGCCCTTTTCGACCTTCTATCATTCTGGTCGGGCGAGTCTGGCATATCTTGCAATTCCGCCAACAGTCTAGCCCGCTCTAGCATCATCTCCTTCCTACTGAGGGGATTGGTTGAGGTACCTGGCCTGTCGCCTGCAGCCATTCGCCCTGCTTGTTGACGCTTTGGAGGGGCTGTGCTCCTTATTTAGTCATAGGTCTTTTCTCCCTCTTGTCATCTGGCAGGCCTCTGCCATCAGCCACGCTGTTAAAGCGAGTAGCCCTCCTAGGCGGATTGCCTTGAGGTGGGGGAGGAAGGTTAGCCGTTCTGTTGCCTGTGCCTGCCTCTGCATTCCTTACTTTCAAACTAAGCTTCGGATCACTGGAAGAGGATGCCGTCTATCCATCTTGAGCCATATTTCTCTCTGATTAATATTCTAGGTCAAAAAGCAAATGATTCCCGGCAATGGAACCAAACTGATGCTGCAGGAATCGTGCTGTAATCAATCTTCGTCTAGCTGCAAGATTAATCACCTGTCTTTTGACCTGAAAACAGAACCCACGACTAGCCGGAATGGTCTCCGGCGAATACCCTCGGGCGTGAGAGTAAGTACGGTGTATATGAGAGCTGATAAGTTATAAAGAACAATGTATTCAGAATAACAAATAGCAATTACCTTGGAACGGTTGATATTGTCATGTATTTATAGTTGTAGATGAGAGTTATATTTGTAATAGGATTGTGCTAGATCCCTAGAATCGTGGATCTGGTTAGCATAAGCGATCTTGTCCATAAATAACTCCTGATTTGTAGGGAGTCCGTTATGGAAAGAATTGTATTCACGCCTGGACTCTGTAGGTCGAGGTCGTCTGTTTGGATCCGGGTCGACCTGACTGATGGATAGGGTCGAATCATACCCGAAATAGAATCTGGATCGTATGTCGAATGATAGCTAGGTCAGGACCATGTAGGTCGGACAAGGAGCTAGGTCGACTGATCTTGCTAATGGGCCTTGGGCCTGGTAATAATTGGGCCTAGCTCACCGAGAATGTGGTGGCAATAAGAAGTAAGTAACTGGGCTTGCTCGTTAGGCCTAGCCCGTCACTTTTATTCCGTTCATATATAATGAGTAAATATAAATATTTTAAAAATAATTATATTTACTTTTTTTTTTCCGTATTTGAAAACGAAGAGATGGTCCCTAAATTTTAAAATGAAAACCAACAGTTGGGGACGAACATTTTAGGAACGAAAAAATAGGGATGAACTGTTTGTGCCTAATTTAAAATTGGTGACCATTTGTTAATCCTTAAATGGGGACGGCCTACTCCTATGGCAACCAACTGGTGGTTCCCAAATGGGGATGAACAGTCTTAGTCAATTTTAGTAACCAAAAATTGGCAACCAAAATGTTGATCCCCAAATAGAAAAATAGGGACAACTTTGTACATTTAGAAACGATTTTGTCCGTTCTTAATATAATTTATTCTAGTAGTGTTTATCTAAATCTTCGTCTATACTTTTCTTACTAGATGGTTTTGGTTTATCTGTTATTTTATTGTTTAATTCAATTAATTTGTTTATTTTATTAATTATTTGTAATAAAAGACTGATAATAAAATTAAATAATATAGGATATGTTCTATCTCCTTTACCTGTTCCTGAATATTTAGTGAAACCTGTGACTTCTTTTTTATTATCGTCTGGCTTATATCTTTTAGTGTCTGTTAAGGCTTTTAAATACTACTATGTGCTTTCCAGTTTAACTTTCAACAATATTTTTACTGTTTTTAAAACTTGTTCTAAATATACTACTTGTTTTTTTACTTTTTGTATAAGATCTTTGGTCTCTAAAATCTGTTTACGCTTATAATTATCTAATAAATAGCTTAATTGTAGTATATCTTGTTTACTGGGTATAATTTTCCTAATTTCTTTTAGTTATTTAATAATCTGATTATTTTGATCTTTAATGTAACTTAGATTTTTTGTTAACTTACTTAAAGTATCTGTCTTTTTAGTTGTGTAACTTACTAATTTTTCAATTAAATTATTTTTATACTTAAACTGGTTTTCTAAATTTCTCCTAAGTTAATGATTAAATCTGTTAATCTGTTTAAATGTATATCGTATGTGTGTAAACTATGCTTATACTTGTTGTTAAAGTGACAAACAAAATTATAATTATCTAGAGAAATATGATTATGCTCTAAATTTTTGTTGTATTCGAGATTCAAAAATTCTATTTTTTTCAATGAATACGAACTTGAGAAATCAATTGTTTTAAAAATCCTATCTCTTAGTATTTTCCCTTAATTCTTAAACTCCTTTTTCAAAAAATTTCATATATCCCTTAAAGTTAAAAACCTAACACTAATAACTGAAGATTAAAAGTCAGTCTATACAAAAAAATGGTTGGAACATATCCAGAAAATTTCATCATATTAAGTTAAAAGTGTCGGGTTGATGGTAACCCCCAATCCGTCGGGTTTTAAAAAAAAACTTTTCAAACCGTTTTCATTAGAGAGAGGGGGGGGATTGCGGGTTTGAGATAGGTTCAGGCCTTTTTATCCCGATATTCTCTTTATTCCATAACAAATGTTATCAAAATTGAATACACTAGAATTAAGAAAATATAGTACTCCCCCAGTTGAGACTAAAACTCCTATTTTGCTTTAATTCCTTAACGGCAAATAATGAATAGTGTTTGATTTGAACATTAATATGTTATTGCTTTTGTAGACTTACAAAAAGGATCAATATTTTTTTACTTACTTTTTACCCACTTGAATCATCAATAGTGTTTTGTACATTTATATTCTCAACCCACTTGCAATTTTTTACTTATTTTTTAATTACTTTTTTAATAAACGTGCAAACTATTGGTATGACTCTTAAATTAAAATCGAGTGAGTACTGTATATTAATATTGATAGTGGATTGATAGTTTGACTTTTTTAGTATGAAAAGTAATGTAAGAAAACGAAAATAAGATGAGAAATAAAGTTAGTTAATGTTTTTATGAGTGTGTGAGTGTCGTTAAATAAGAAAATATCCTCAATTATTATTTTGGAATAATAACATTCGTTATGAGACATTTTTCTTGGAAATTAAATAATTTTAGATTAATAATACAAATATAAAGTGATGAGAAGGCTCTTCACAAAGATTGGAGGCTCAACCAAATTACAAACGCTATTAAATAAACTAGCAACGCGCGACAAACTATCAACCATCAAATTGGCTTTTCGACAAGCTATCAGTACTCTCTTTACCCTACTCTCTTAACATTAACATGAGACGAACAAACACCTATCCAATATAACTTGAAAGCTGTCTTTTATTGTCATTCACAAAATCTACTCTAGAAAAGATTTGATGTTGAGTACATGATAAACCAAGGAGTTTGGGTTGGAAATAAATCGCAAACTAAACTTGCCAAGAATGGAAAGATTGAACAACTGCAAATTGTGAAAGCCCAATCCATTATCTTCATCATTTGACAACGATATATTTGATAGTATGGTCTTCATATGACCAAACAGGAACAATTAATCATGAAAATCTATGTTTCTCACGAATAGAGAAAACAAAGACTCTCAACTATTTTCTAACTATACAAAGAAGTTCTATGACGAGATTCTTTCATAGCCTTCGATTTGATCTATGTTGGAATTTTGGTTTTGTAAAAGTGAGGTTTGATCGACTTTTGACAAAGAATTCCATTGGGTTCCATTTAGGAAAATGGAAGTTGATTGCATATTAATAATCTACATTTGGAGTAGATTAATTAGATATATTTATTTTCTCAAAACCAATTAGTGGTGAATGAGAAATTAATGTTCAAAGTATGCAACAAGAAATGGGTATATGAAGAGTTTATGGGATATGGAATAGTTATCCCACATTGCTTAAAGATGTAAAGTAATGATAGTTTATAAGTGGATCCATCCAAAGGAGTTGTCAACAAGTTGATCTCCTTGGGCCAACCTAGGTGAACCATAGGGCCAACCATGCAAGGAGTAGCCCAATTGTGCCAGTTTTGTACTAGCTCAATTTGGACCACACCCGCGAAGCGCGTGAAGGTCGTAATGGGAGCTTTGAGGTGCACACTTTGCACTTTGCACGACCGCATCGTCGCTAGGAGCCTTAAACTTTTGACAAAAGTTGGCTCGGTTCATGGTTCAATTCGGTCTAAGGCAGGTGAGGCGGTGAATGTACGCTCGCCGAATTAAAAAGTTTTTGGGAGTCACCATGCCATGTTTAAGAGGTACACTTTGAAAAACCTTTTGAAAATAGAGAAAGGGGTTCGGGGGTCAGATTACGTGTTGGGAAGAACCGAGAGTTCACCCAACCCGCCTCGTAAATAAGTCTTTCAACAAACATCCAAGGCATTCAAAAGTATGTGCAAACATGTAAGACAAGAGATGTGATAAATGGATTTTATTGATAAAAGGAGATAGATACAACTCGTAAGCCACTTGGTACAATGGGAGGCCACATCCCAGTTACAGATTTAAGAACAGATTACAATGGAGAAAGAGCTTCTGCAAAGTGGCAAGATGTGTCGCGTGACACAGGATCTGCTTGGCGAGCTGTGTCGCGTCACACAGGACTCAGCCTGGCAGGTTGTGTCGCGGGACATAAGTTGCCCAGTGCAGAAACCTTACATAATTAAACACATAATGGGCAGAGATCAATCCAGATCGAATTATATCAACAATTCACCTCAGAAAACTCATGAATTACCATTCAATCGATCAAGGGGGTGTGGATATGGGAGGATCCACACTCCCTTGATGAATAAACAACAATTACACCAAGATCAACCCATGAACATGAAATTATACCAAACAAAACAACTTAAACAGAGAGATTGCGATTGTAACTCAACAATTAGGACAGATGGGGTCTAATTATCGAATCAAATGAAGGGAGATTGCATGAATTATGAAAATAGCAAATAATATGAGAGGGAAGGAAGGAGGGGATTAGTTACCCTTGAAGATCCACAATCCTTATACCAAGTCAGGTATAAGGACCTTGAATAACCAGCTTCTGAACCGGATTGAGCTTGGGAAGGATGGTGGATTGAGGATCTAGGTGGTGGTGTGTGATTTGGTTTGAATTGAGGGAGAAATGGAGAGAGTTGGGTGTGAGAGAGGGAGAATTATGTGTGTTTTGCTGTGTGTGTTACGCTGCTATTTGGGCAGAGTAACAGTAGGTCGAAAAGGGATCCTGAAATGAGAGGGGGAGGGTCTTATTTATAACTTGCTGGTGAGGGGCTAGTTGTGTCGCACGACCCACCGCTTGTGACTTTTCGTGGCTTGTTGTGTCGCAAAACTTAACGAGCCCGTTAACCGTTTCTGGCGCCAACAACCTGTTCTGGAACATTCCAAGTTAATTCCCAACAGGTCCAAAACAAATAATTCCCTGTAGGTCCTTTTGCATGGAAAAAATACTTAAAAGTACTTCCTTCGCGAGAAACTTATAAAAAGATTCCCGAAGTCTCGTAATGGACCGGAAATTTACCAAAATGCCCCTAGTGCAATTTTATTATATTAAAAGGCACTTCTAAAGGGTTGCGAATCGGATTGGGATACTTACAAAGCCCCTCGACAACGTCACTTATGGAAGAAATGAGGTTGTCAATAAGAAAGATCCCAAGCCCAATGAGCGGCTGGTGGGAAAGATAGACCAGAGTGGTCAAATTGCCGGACCTGTTGGGGGCATAGCAAATGAAGGAAAATGATTGATGAGGTTGGATGGCTGGACCTTTTTGGGAAAGGATTCCTACGTATCCCTATGAGGGAATCAAGCTAGATCGTAGTTCGAGGAAGTAACTATAGAAGGAATGTATAGGAAAATGCCAGGGACAACAATGGTAGAGATATGCTTTCATACCTGTGCTTTGCTTACCTATAGCTGTGATGAAGATTTGTCGTGTGGAACGGGCTTGGATGAAGACGTGTCGGTGCAAACGGGCTTTGATGAAGACATGCCGGTGCAAAAGGGCTTTGATGAAAATGTACCGGTGCAAACGGGCTTTGATGGAGAAGTGCCGGTGCAAATGGGCTTTGATGAAGATCTGCCGGTGCAAACGGGCTTTGATGAAGATGTGCCAGTGCAGACGGGCTTTGATGAAGATGTGCCGGTGCAACGGGCTTTGATGAAGACGTGCCGGTGCAAACGGGCTTTGATGAAGATGTGCCGGTGCAAATGGGCTTTGATGATGATTTGCTGTGCGGAACAGGCTTTGCTGATGATTTGTCATGCGGAACGGGCTTTGCTGATGACTTGCCGTGCAGAATGGGCTTTGCTGATGATTTACCGTGCGGAACGGGATTTGCTGATGATTTGTCGTGCGGAACGGGCTTTATTGAAGATCTGTCGGTGCAAACGGGCTTTGATGAAGATGTGCCGGTGCAGACGGGCTTTGATGAAGATGTGCCTGTGCAAACGGGCTTTGTTGAAGATCTGTCGGTGCAGACGGGCTTTGATGAAGATGTGCCGGTGCAGACGGGCTTTTGATGAAGACGAGATGAAGCAAGAAATACCACCTGCAGAGTTTGAATTCTTTTGTCCAAATTTGGTTTGAGGGACAGTCCTCAAGATCTGATTGTGCTCATTTGATTATTGTACCCTGCGGGGGGAAAAGACACAAAACTCCAGGCACTTTATATGATTGATACTTTGTTAGCACACTTTGAATGAGATTGAACTAGGTTATTTGTTAGTTTGATTGCACGAGTCCATCCGCTTTAAAAAAGAAATGAGATGACGATTGTATTGAATGATCGGCTTTTCCGGATTTGTACATGAGATGATGTGTTGAATCTGTATCAAGTGAGTGTGTATAGGGATATATGTGGTGAAGTGAACCCTCTCCCGTGCATGTACATTTTGGTATACGGAATGAATACATATGAGTATGTGTGTATGGGAGGTGTATTGCAGCAACAGCGAGTCGGGGGGTGGTCTGGAAAGACAGGCTTGCTGCAACTTTGCTGATGTCTGATGTGGGCCAGATATGTCGCCCGACATGCCATGCTAGCCTGGCAAGTTGTGTCGCACGGCTAAAGGAGGCTCGTAACAGGCCCTTTTTAAACCAGCTTCGAATTCATTTGCAGACACTGCCTTTTCAAGATAAAAATCCCAGTAGCCCCAGCTTGAGAGGTAAGCGATTTCTTTGACAATGATTGAGACTTTCAAGTGAAATGGAGCATTACAAAAGAGAAGTAGCCTCCCGGGAGTATCAATTTCACCAAGACTTCATTGAAATTTCGCGATTTCACCAAAAGCAGCATAGGAAACTTATTGATAAGCGGTACAGCATGCCATGCATTTGGTCTTTGAAAGATTGGAGAATTGATTGGGATTTGCTCCGAGCTGCTTCATGCTTTTGGGATTTGGAGCGACATGCGTTCACTTTGTCGTACAATGATTTGATGCCAACAATGGAAGATTTCAGAGCATTGACAGGCCTGAGCGAGGCGAGGACCGTAGCATTTCCACGGGACAAACGGTCGATTACGGAGCAATTATCAGACTTCTTGAGTTTACCAGCAGATCAGGTAGCACCCATGATCCTTGATGATAGGATTATAGATTTGACACGGATGGCCAGATTGCGTCTATGTAGTCCTTAGTTGTTTGACCTTTCTACATCTCTGGATATATTTATACTGCTTACCCTGTCGACCCATTATTTCTGTGGGTATATCGGAGTCTGCTCGGGTGCATTCCTGGAGATTTTCAGACAACTCAGGGGTGATCGAGGTGTGGACCTTCGTCAAATCCAGTCTGGGCAGGGAGATATGGATGTTGTACCGCTGCTGCTGGATGAGACATATCATAGCATTGATAGGCTGGCAGGAGGATCTGATTTCATGGGTGCCGGCAACCCCAGTTTATTATCTCTATGGCTCTCCGAGAGGTTGCGCTTGATTATGCCATTACCAGAGGGGCAGACAGCGATGCCTTGGGTGACAGGACAACGCAGGATGCTGAGAGATGCAGCTGCTGATAGCTGGCTGATGAGATTGTCGCGTTATGGTACTGCTGATATGAGCTTTTGGATTCCGGCATGGAGGCTACAGACCATGAGGAAATAGAACTAAGGGGCTCAGGTCTCCGTAGTTCGACTCAATTAACTTTGGTGATTAAGAAAGGGGAGATAGATGAGGGACATGGCGCAACCCTATTTTTTACCTAAACTGCCCATTTTTAGGGTTTTCAGTCTAGTTGGGTATATTCTTTTAGCACCGGTCGCGTCCCTTATTTTTGCATGGACTGCCTTTTGGGAGGTTTTCAGTCTCATCTGGGACAATTTTATTGCGCCTTTTATTCATCATCATTTTTTTATTTATATAAAGGGGAAGACTCGATCAGATATAGTACCGCCGCAGCTTGTCGCCGTTGACTGGGTGCATGAACGGATTGCCATCCAAATCTGTTAGTTGCATAGCTCCTCCGGAGAAGATCTTCTTTACCAAGAACGGCCCAACCCAGACAGGTTTCCATTTGCCCAACGCACTGCTCTGATTTGATGGCTTCATTTTGAGGACCAAACCACCAAACTTGATATCCCGATGCTTCACCTTTTTGTCGAAAGCACGAGCCATTCTCTTCTGATACGCCTGATTATGCTCCATAGCCTTTAATCTGCACTCATCAAGCAATGCCAGCTCATTGTATCGACTCTGGAGCCAGTCGATCTTATTGATTTCATTCTCAAGCACTAGTAGCAATCCGAAGTGAAGTGCGGTAGCCCCACAATGCTAGGTGAAGTTTCTCCGGCCAATCCCGTCCTCGCTCGGCCATTTTCTTGATAATCCGCTCAAGGTTTTTGTTGGCAGCCTCTACAGCACCGTTGGTCTGCGGTCTATACGGCGATGACTTATGGCGCTTAACCCTGTACTTTGTGAGCAACCGATTGGTCTCTCCTTCAAAATGAGATCCGTTGTCAGAGATGATTTCATTCGGGACTCCATATCGGCAAAAGATTTGTTCTTTTATAAAGCGAGCAACTTTCTTGGCCATAAGTACTTTGTAAGACGCAGCTTTAACCCATTTTGTGAAATAATCTACTGCGACTAAAACAAATGAATGTCCGTTGCTTCCGGATGGAGTTATCTTCCAGATGACATCAATTCCCCAAGTTGCAAAGGGCCAGGGAGTCGTCATGCAGTATAGATCATGAGGAGGGATATGGTTCAAGTTGGAGAAACGCTGACATTTGTCACAAGTCCGCACAAATTGGACGCAATCCATCTCCATTGTGATCCAGAAGTAACCCAGTCTGATGATGCTGTGCATTAGGGATCGAGCATTCATATGCAGTTCGCAGGCACCATTATGAACATCTTCCATCACCCTTTGAGCTTTCTCTTTACTGATGCAGAGCAGGAATGGACAACCTTCCCTTTTCTTCCACAACTCGCCACCGAGTATGACATATTGTACCGATAGCCTTTTCAGAGCTTGCAGACTCTTGGCTCGAATACCTTTTTGGTCACCCTCTTCGTCAACAGGGAAGGATGCTTCACCAGGTTTGAGAAACTGAAAGATCTAGCTGCACCAAGGCTCATTGACGGTTTCAAGCTTGATCTCGCAACAATAGGACGGACTCTCTTGCCTCCTGACTCTGAAAGGCTTGATCGACTTACCTTCTGATATTTCCACCAAAGAAGCCAAAGTAGCTTATGCATCAGCGAATCTGCTCTTATTACACGGCAAGAACTGGAATGTCACTTCCTTAAACTGACCAACGAGCTCTGCGATATAAGAATGGTACTTCTGGAGACAAGGGTCCATCGTCTTCCATCTATTGGCAGCTTGGTTGATTATCAGCTAAGAATCGCCAAACACTTCCAGCTCATCAATATTTCGCTCGATAGCAGCCTCAAGACCAGCTATACAGGCTTCATACTCGGCTGCGTTGTTGTTAACTGAGAAGTTCAGTTTGATGGCAATGGGAGTGTGCGTGTCATTCGGATCCACCAAAACCATCCCGATGCCATTACCTCTTTTATTTGTTGCACCATCGAAGAATAGCTGCCATCGGTTGCCGCTTTCTACCACAAAGATTCCCTCATCAGGAAATTGGAGATCTGGCCCTCGGACTTCTGTACTGGGAGAGTCAGCCAACTGATCAGCTAAAGCCTGCCCCTTGATTGCCTTTCGGGTCACATACTTGATATCAAACTATGCTAAGAAGAAAGTCCATTTTGCGAGCCTGGTGGATATACTGCCTCTGTCACTCTGAAACAAGTACTTAATCGGGTCCATTTTGGAGACTAGATGCACTGTTTGAGACAACATGTAATGTTTTAACTTTCCAGCCACCCAAACCAAAGCTGCACACGTCTTCTCTAGAGCGGAATAATTCAACTCGCTTCCCTAGAATTTACGGCAGACAAAATAGATGGCATTTTCTACCTTTGAGTCCTTCTTTTCTTGCGCTAGCATGGCTCCAACGGCCGTATCCGTTACTGTCAAGTATAAAAGCAGAGGCTTGTTCCCATGCGATGGGCAAAGGATGGGGGGATTGACAAGATAAGCTTTGATCTTCTCGAAGGCTAATTGGCACTCTTCATTCCAAATGACCTCCTGGTTCTTTTTCAGTAACTTGAATATCGGCTCGCACATTGAGGTTAGCTGGTTGACAAATCAACTGATATACTGCAGACGACCCATAAAACCCTTTACCTCAGACACAGTCCTCGGTTGCTTCATCTCGACGATTGCTTTGATCTTTCTCGAATCCACCTCAATACCACGTTCTGTGACCATGTACCCCAAGACCATGCCACGGACAACCCCGAAGGTGCACTTTACTGGATTCAATCTCATGGAATGCTCCCGTAGTCTGTTGAAGAACTTCCTCAGATCAATAAAGTGCTGCCCATCTGACCCCTTCGAATGAATGATCATGTCATCAACATACACCTCAATTTCCTTGTGGATCATATCATGGAAAAGATTGGTGATGGCTCTTTGATAGGTAGCCCCAGCATTCTTTAGCCCGAATGGCATCACCGTATAACAGTAAGTACCCCAAGGAGTAGTAAATGCTGTCTTTTCTTGATCTGCTTCAGCCATCTTGATCTGATTATACCGAGCAAAACCATCAACAAAGGATTTGACTTCATAATTCGCCATCGCATCCACAAGCATGTCTATGTTTGGCAGAGGGAAGTCATCCTTGGGACTGGCTTTGTTGAGATCTCGGAAGTTTACACAAACCCGCACCTTTCCATTTGCCTTGGTGACCGTCACAATATTTGCGAGTCAGGTCGGATATTCAATCACCTTAATGAAGCCCACTCGCAGGAGTTTCTCGATCTCCTCCTTAACCTGTAAAGACCATTCGGGATTGATTCGTCGCAGCTTTTGCTTGATCGGCTTGGCATCTGCATCTAGGAGTATCCGGTGCTCCACAATAGATGTGTCCAACCCAGGCATATCTTTGTAGGACCAGGCAAAAACATCCACACTCTTTGAGCAGCTCAACCAGGGCATCACGCTCGGCTCCGGAGAAGAAGCTACCAATCCGGTGCTCCACAATAGATGTTCCCAGATTTATCGTGGTCAATATCTCATCGGAAGCTTGGGCCCGACTTTCCTTTCGGTCACAAATCTGCTTTGAATTATTATCTAAAAATTGTTCATCTATTGTGTCTGCATTATTTTCGATTGAATCTTGCTTAATTATTTTTAAGTCTTTATGCTCATTTTTAATTAAGCGTTCAATCGTTAAATTTGCAATTAAGGGATACTTGGAAAGATCGATTATTTAATTAAGAGCAAACGGAAAAACAGCATCAACAACAAGACGATGGTCTTCAGTCGTGAGGACATCAGACTATCACTAGACTCGAACTCGATTACAAGAGACTCAGAAGAACGACTCAAGACATGAGGAGCAAATTTGGACACAGAAGGACCAGGACGAGGTTTCAGTCCAAGCTTTTCGATCATAGTCTCTTTACTGGCAACGGGTCCTTTGAAGGAAGTCCAATTCTTCAAGGGCATCTCTGCGACTGTCACCAAAGTTCGCGGGTCCACCACCGGCTCATTCTCAAATTCAAGCACAGCTACCACATCATCATCTGAGGAAAAATCAATCAAATCCAGGGGATCCTTAGCAGCAACAACCTTCTCCGCAGGCATCTCAACTGTGCGCATAACACTTCCAGACTCTGACAACCCCAGACCTCCAAACAAGTTTGCTAAATCTTGACCCACATCCACGGGATCGGCACCACGAATCTTGTGTAATACAGGCTCATTCAAAGCAAGCTTCTAAAACTGATCAACATAGTCAGGTCCCCAAAAATGATAACTGTTTTCGTACGTGGCAGTCACACCTGGCCTCTTGGGCAGACTAATGAACATCTCTTTCATTGGGCCCTGGCTGGTAGAAATCTTTCGTATCACTTCAATCCTTTCTTTCATCTGACTTAACCTCAACTCTGGACAAGCGAACATCTCACCATTCTCCTTGACAAAATGCTTATTGAGAGACCAACTGTAGGGGCGCACATCAGGCCTCTTATACCTCTTCCCGAAAATGAGAGTCATCCGCTCCTTGAGTGCCTCAGCTTTGTCATATGCCTTATCTTCTTCGGTCACGACATACCCCAAACCTTGCTTGTTTCTTTTAGGCTCAGGCATTTCAATCTTATACTGTCCTTGTTGGCGCTTCCCTAATCCCAGGCCATGAATGTAATTCATGCTTCGCATCATTCTTAATACAGGAGGAATCCTATCTGAGGAAGTTGTCAGATCAATAGCACAGACCTGCCCCTTCGGCTTTTCAATTGTAAACCCGCTAAGCATTAGATTTTCCTGATCAAGCTTAATCTCCATCACAGGCATAGTACTAGTGCTAGTCCCTTCAATGGTGACACTATCTCCATAAATAGTTTTCAATATACCGTCCTGGACAAATTTCACACACTGGTGTAGTGTTGAGGCTACCGCTCCAATCTCGTGTATCCAAGGCCTCCCCAATAATGCTGAAAACGTAACAGGGATATCAATTACTTGGAACTCCACCGCCATTTCTTTACCTCCGAATAACAAATTCAAGGAAACAATCCCCAAAACTGCCCTAGAAGTCAAATCATAGGCTTTGATGGTTTGGTTGGACGGTTTGAGACTCGTTGCATCAATATCCAGCATGCTCATCATTTTTGCTGGAAGCACATTCATGGCTGAGCCATTGTCCACCAACACGTGAGGGATTCGGCGCCCCTCCAAAGGCACGGTAATATGCAAAGACTCATTGTGTTTTGATCCATAGGGAGGCAAATCAAGCTCTGTGAAAGTGATAATATTTCCGTACTGGGTTGTCCCAATCAACTGACATGCTTCATTCGGGGTAGCATTGACAGACACCCTAGTCTTAGATAGAGCTTCTTCCAACTTCAGCTTATGGGGATAAGACGAGGTATGCAACGACCACAAATAAATGTCGGCCTGAGTTCTCTTTAGCTGAGTCAAAATCGGATTGTCTTTGAGTAACTCCTCTCCAGCCGATCTGTATGGATTCCGCAAAACTTGGGGATTTGGAATGGCAATTCCCTTGTCTTTTCCAGACGGTCCAACACCATCTGTACCCATCATTCTTCCTGACCTAGTAAGCAAATTGACTTCCTTATCATCTTTATCCATAAAGCTTTTGCTGGCTTCCTTGAGTTCAGCCAATGCCAACGGAGCCGAACGGGTACTGTAAGGCCAAGCTGCTTGCCTTATCTGACTTACTGACAAAGGTGCTTCCAAACTAGCCGCCACCTTAAGTTCTTCCAAAGAAAGTGGAGAATCTTTCAGAGCTACAGAAGAGATAGCATTGATAACCAACTTCCCCTCATACTCGTCATAGTCTACAAAATTATTTAACTCACGCAAATCATCGAGGTAGAAAACATAACAGAAATTGTCTTTCATTTCATCAACAAAACGAGTTACATCAAAAACGACTTCCTTGGACTTACAATCATCACTACAGTTGTCACCTACAGACTCACCAAATTCTAACATGTTCACAAAATAGCCACTGCCAAAATCAATCAAATTCACACCATTGCTCGACAGAGGGTTCTTGACAATGTTCGGACGAGGAGATTTCTCAATCTTCTTTTCATCAACCAATCTTTGAATGATCTTCTTCAGAGTGACACAAGCGTTGGTAGTATGCCCAGGGTATTGGTGAAATCTGCAGTACTTGCTTGTATCAAGGTTGGAGTTAGGAATGGGAGGATTATAGTTATCTAGCGGCTTAATCATTCCAGTCCTGATCAAACCGTTAAAGACCTCCTCGGTAGTCATGCCCAGATCATCAAACCTTTGCTGCTGTCGAGGTTGGAACCTTCCACCATTCTGCCCACTGCTATTTCCTCCTTGCAAGTTGTTGACACTATTATCTTTGGTGAACTCCTTCCCTTTTGGAGCCATTGAGGAAACTTGGTTAGCTGCTCGATAACGGTATCCTCCACCTCCACTGCTACCACCAACATTGGTACTCGAGGCAAGGTTGAAAAGTCTATTCTCACTTCGGGTACCCATCCTGACCATTTCTCTCAAGTCAGGGTACCATCCTTTCCCAATAGCTTCACGCAACACTGGCTTCACACAAGACAAGAAAATGTCCTTTTGGTCTTGTAAAGGAATCGGCTCGGACAACTCATTTAGCTTGGCATTCCACCTTTTGTAAAATTCAGTGATCGATTCATCACTCTTTTGAATAGTACCAACCAAATCATCTCTAGTCCTGCGCCATTCAAGATTTCCCCTATACTTCTCAAGAAAGGTTTCGGTAATCTGGCTCCAAGTAGAACGACTCTCTTGCTTCAAGGCGAGGAACCATGTAAGTGCTGGGCCCTTAAGGGTAAGATGGAAATGCGAAGCCATGAATTTAGGAGTACAAACCATTGCTCCCAATGTCATTACATAAGTGTCAATATGAGTCTTCGGACATGCTGTACCATCAAACTCCATTTTAGGCATTTTGAATTTATGCGGGAGGGGTGTCACCTGACCCGGATCAACAACTTTGAGACCACTGGACCCTACTGTCAACTTGTCGATCTGCTGCTGCATTTGTTTCAACAACGCAGTCACCTCTGGAGTCATCCCGGGAAGCTGAGGAATAGTAGGAGCACTAGTTGAAGAGGGTACCGGAAAAGCAGACGGAACTTCTGGAACATGCCTAATAGGCAAAGCGGTTGGAGGAAGGCCGAAGGTACTAGGAACATTTATGCTGCTATCTAACAAGCTCACCAAACTTGGCAACCTATTTCCATACATATCATACCCATTAAACTGCCCCAAATTCTGAACATTGGACTGCTGAGGACCAAGTTGAGCTGACTGATACCCGAACTGACTTTGAGATGAAACCCCGACATTCACACAAGGAGCCGAGTAAGGGGTAGAACCGTACAAATGCTGAGTAAGAGGAGAACATACCACAGGCTGGGAGAAACCACCTTGAAACAAATGCTGAGTAAGAGGAGAACATACCTTGATGATGCGGAGCCTGGAAAGTACCATTCGAACCTTGTTGCTGACGAAACTGTCCATATTGAAGACCATCTGATAAACACTATCCTGAGGTTGAGAATAACCCCCTTGAAACTGAAACCCATACTGACCCGGAGGGATTGAGGTATTAGGAGCTGGAGAAGAAGTTAAATCGAAGAAGTTCGGCGGCTGGTTACCAGTCTTGCCGAATCCACCCTGAGCACCTTGACTTTGGATCTGAGAGACTGAAGGAGGAACCCTTCCTTGTACATTCACGGCCGTCTTCTGCGCTGACATGCGGACAGGGCGAGGAGCGTAATTAAGGGGAGGAGGCATGGCATGATAATTGGGTTGAGGTGAGGAGTGATGAACAAGTTGGAGCAGGGGAGAAGCAGATCCAATCCCAAGAACCGTCATCCCGGCGAAGCACCGCAATCCCACGGGCACGCATAGACTCAACAAAATGAGCATGTGCTTCTTCCTCCCGAGCCTTAGCAGTCTGGGCAAGCAAATGAGACTCACGCTCGCGAGCTAGAGCAGCCTCTAAAGTAGCTCTCATCTCCTCCATAGACATATCGTTCAGACCTGACTGACCCAAAGCAGCAGAACCACCAACAGATTGGGTAGAGAAAACATCATCACTTCCTGACATTTCTGAATCTGACTCAAACGAAACCCCAGAAAATTCTTGAACTGCCTCGGCAATACGAACCAAACGGGCACCCGGGACGGAAGCACGAATCCAACTCGCCGTAATTACAGGGTGAAATAGGGTTGATAAGGAGATGAAGGAAGAGACCCTTTAGAAGGTATTGGAGAGGGAGAAGAAAGGAAAGGACTCGCGCAAGCATCTTATTTATGTTCAAGTAGAAATTGATAGCTTTTAAGTCCTAATAAAGGTTGGAAAAGGATAAGCCTTTATTTTCGCATTCTAAAACCTCGGGGGAACCTAGAGATGCACCATTCAAATTATACCAAATGTTTTGTGTAGAAATTAATAATAGGTAATAACACCTAAACAAGACCTAAGCACAATATGAGACGGATGAGCAATCCCAATTTCTGGGGAAATTTGGGCAGCATAACGGGTATTCTTGAAGAATTTCAAAGAAAAATCCGGCATGACCTCTCGTTAGTGCACGTTGACAATGCGACATGATCTCTCGTTAGAACATGTCACGAGAGCGACATGTCCATACGTGAAACCATGTTGCATTGGCAACATGCCCACACGTGCTAGGTTTTGGGATAGGTATGTATGTCCTATTATAAACTTCGCCACAACTCATTTTAGTATAATTTAAAAATGTTGTGTCCAAAAACCAATCATCGGGTAAGTTTAAAAAAGAGTGGCTCCACCTATGATGCGCTAGGGGGATAGGATTGATTTTAGGCGCTCAAGCATAGGCGACATACATCACCGTCCGCTATGCCGTCAATCGCACCAAATGGGTTCTAGGTCTAGTGCCATAGTGTGAGGGTGACTAAATTCCTTTATTTATGAAAAATAATTTTGAATCCATTTTTATTTTCTTTTTATTTGAAAAGGGATAACAAATGGAAAATAACACACACACACACCCGACAGAAACTAACAAGGTACAATAATCAACTTCATACTTGATCAAGGGACTGCCCTTAACCAAAACCTGAATAACTGCAGAGTGGCCCGTTCTGTCGCGTGACTCAGGACAGACTTGGCTAAGACTGTCGCACGACTTGGCTGGCCACAGAACCAGAACCTCAAGCAGTAATCAAGAACTTACTTCTCCATGGCAAGGGACAAACTCAAAGCCCCAATAAACAGCAGCATGAAGCAAACCAAGACATAAAATCTCAAAATCCCATAAAATGCATATATCACATAGAGTCATTAACGATGCACACAAAAATGAACACATTGGATATTTAAAAGAGAATGAAAGTTTGACCCTCTTTTTGAAAACAGGTTTTCAAATGTCCCCAGCGGAGTCGCCACTGAATGTACGCTCGCCGAATTAAAAAGTTTTTGGGAGTCGCCACGCCATGTTTAAGAGGTACACTTTGAAAAACCTTTTGAAAATAGAGAAAGGGGTTCGGGGGTCAGATTACGTGTTGGGAAGAACCGAGTGTTCACCCAACCCGCCTCATAAACGAGTCTTTCAACAAACATCCAAGGCATTCAAAAGTGTGTGCAAACATGTAAGACAAGAGATGTGATAAATGGATTTTATTGATAAAAGGAGATAGATGCAACTCATGAGCCACTTGGTACAATGGGGGGCCACATCCTAGTTACAGATTTAAGAACAAATTACAATGGAGAAAGAGCTTCTGCAAAGTGGCAAGATGTGTCGCGTGACATAGGATCTGCTTGGCGAGTTGTGTCGCGTGACACAGGACTCAGCCTGGCAGGTTGTGTCGCATGACATAAGTTGCCCTGTGCAGAAACCTTACATAATTAAACACAGAATGAGCAGAGATCAATCCAGATCAAATTATATCAACAATTCACCTCATAAAACTTACGAATTAACATTCAATCGATCAAGGGGGTGTGGATAAGGGAGGATCCACACTCCATTGATGAATAAACAACAATTACACCAAGATCAACCCATGAACATGGAATTATACCAAACAAAACAACTTAAACAGAGAGATTGCGATTGTAATTCAACAATTAGGACAGATGGGGTCTAATTATCGAATCAAATGAAGGGAGATTGCATGAATTATGAAAATAGCAAATAATATGAGAGAGAAGGAAGGAGGGGATTAGTTACCCTTGAAGATCCACAATCCTTATACCAAGTCAGGTATAAGGACCTTCAATAACCAGCTTCTGAACCGGATTGAGCTTGGGAAGGATGGTGGATTGAGGATCTAGGTGGTGGTGTGTGAGTTGGATTGAATTGAGGGAGAAATGGAGAGAGTTGGGTATGAGAGAGGGAGAATTGTGTGTGTTTTGCTGTGTGTGTTACGCTGCTATTTGGGCAGAGTAACAGTAGGTCGAAAAGGGATCTTGAAATGGAGGGGGAGGGTCTTATTTATAACATGCTGGTGAGGGGCTAGTTGTGTCGCACGACCCACCACATGTGACTTTCCAAGGCTCGTTGTGTCGCACGACTTAACGAGCCCGTTAACCGTTTCTGGCGCCAACAACCTGTTCTGGAACATTCCGAGTTAATTCCCAACATATCCAAAACAAATAATTCCCTGTAGGTCCTTTTGCATGGAAAAAATACTTAAAAGTATTTCCTTCGCGAGAAACTTATAAAATGATTCCGAAAGTCTCAGAATGGACCGGAAATTTACCAAAACGCCCCTAGTGCAATTTTATTATATTAAAAGGCACTTATAAAGGGTCGCGAATTGGATTGGGGTACTTACAGGTGGGTTCGACGTAGGCAATGGTGGTTCGGTCCATTTAGTTCGTGGGCTGGTGGCAACTTGGGGCAGTTTGGATTGGGCCGAGGCCCAGTTGGGTTCAGCAAAGGTGGGCCGGCGGATCCGGATTGGAGCAGTTTGGGTTGTGATGGTTCTTGAAAAGGTGGGCGTGATCCATGCCTTTTCAAATAGGCGAGTCAAGGCTGTTGGGCCGACCCAGAAGATCTCCTCCCTCCATCTAGATCTGATCCAACGGTCCAGAATCCACCAGACATCAATTGTGTTTATTCCTAATGGGTACAACAACTCTTCATACACTATAAGTAGACCGCCTGGTTTGACAAATCAATTCACTCAATCATTCCTTCACTTCACATATTATCTCTCTCTTCTCACTAGAAGTAGAGAATCACATATCTCACAGAGTTAACTAACTCGGTTAGATATTTAACTGAATTATGGAATTTAGACATAGAATTCAGGAAATTCTTAACATCATGAAGTAGAAGATAGAGCATCTCGTTGCATAAGTTTCTTCAAAGTCTGGAAGTGTCAAACACGAATTTTTGTTCGCCGAAGTCGTTAATTTGGAATGCTCCTATTAACGATTGTAAAGTCGTTTTATCTTGAGAGAAGATTGCCACAGACCGTTAGCACTAGTGCGGGGCAATATCTTCTTGCAGAAATTGTGTCCAACACAAGACTCGACTTCTTTAATTACTCGGTTTGCTTTAATTTCCGCATTCTAGTTTATCTTTATTTCCTGCCCCGTTAATTACTTTATGGTTCATTATTTATTTGTCATTTCGTTAAATCCAAGAAAGCCTTATTTATTGTTATATAATAAATTTTCCCAACAATCGCAAGAAGATATTTACGTTTTCTTGTTTTTATGACAAATATGAGCCGATGACATTATCGTTAGAGACTTAACGAGAAAAATGACGGTTTCCAAGGAAGGATAACTAGAAGAGCATTGGAAGTTAACTAGAAGATAACGAGAAGGTCAACAATAATCCCGCAAGTGATTCAAAGAATATATAGTTGACAACATGGAGTGGACTTATAATCAAAGAAGTTCATGCAAGACATAAAACCCAGATTCGTTAAATCGAAGAGGAAGAGGATGATGATCCAGATTCGCCAAGGCAAATAATCGAAGAGGAAGAGGATGATGATCCAGATTCGCCAAGGCAGATAACCAAAGGAAGATTTTGATGATCCATATCCGGAAAGGCAGATAGCCAATCCGCGAAGACAAATAGCCGCAGAAGAATGGGATCAGCAAAATCTTATATGTAGGACGTACATACTGAGTGGACCAAATGATGCCCTTACAAAGAGCACTGTCTCGTGGGGACAACCAAAGAGTTGTAGAACACTTTGAAACAGACTATAAGGTTCAAGGAACCAACTCCAAGATTTGTTACAAGATGTGGTAAGACCAATCACGTAGCAAAAGTTTGTCATATTCCAAGAAGGGAAATGGACAACTGAATCAAGCCAACATCACCGAAAGATTGAAATGGATTTAATATAAGCAGCAATAGTGTTTGAAACTAACTTAGCAAAGTTGGAAGTCAACCCAAGAGAATGGTGGATAGACGCTAGAGCTACCCGCCATAAATGTGTTGATAAAGAGAGCTTCTCATCATACACTCCTACCAATGGAAGGAAGGTGTATATATGAAACTCTGAAACTTCCAATGTCATGGGAATTGGAAAGGTTGTGATGAAGATGTATTCAACCACACAACTGACTCGTGAATGTGCTGCATGTCCCAGACACTCACCAGAACCTAGTTTTAGATCACTGTTGAGCAAGGTTGAAATTAAACTAGTGTTTGAGTCAGATCAAATAAATTTGAATCGACCAGGAAAGGTCTGTTCCTTAGGAAAGTGTACCTTTCCCAGAGGCGAAGGATAACATAGTTTCCTATGTTGTTGGAAATACCTAGTTTATGGCATGATAAATTAGGATATTTTAACACAATTACGACGTCAGTGAATCAAGAATTAATTCTCATAAATTAGTTCGATTCAATTGACGAGTGTGAAATCTGCAAGTTATCGTTTTTCTTAGTAATAAGAAACACTGCACCTCTTGAGTTGGGTCACATAGGTATATGATCTAAAATTAGTAAAACCTCGAGGTGGGATAAAGCCTAGGTGGCTTTCCAAATTTATAAGAATGATGTTGAAAATAAGCTTAATGTAAAGATTAAGAAGATTCGAAACGCTAGAAGGAGGGGAATATGCGGCGCCATTTGAGGATATTTGTGAGGTTTCCGGCAGTATTAATCAAACGATCGCAACATATTCAACTCAGTCTAATGCAGGAGCTAAATGCAAGAATCATACCCTAAGGAGATGATAAATGGAATAAGCTTTGACTTAACCGACTTTATGGGGAAGCTATAATGTCATTCTTAATGAAATACCCAAGAAAAGAATTGATAAAAACTTCTTACAGATTATGGCATAATTGTAAGTCGTTTTATAATCACTTTAAGTGTGGGGGTACACCTCAAGTGTGGGGGTACGGGCTAAAGTAAAAATACTTAATCCAAAGACAAGGAATTTGGTATTCCTTGAAATCATATTTCCTTGAAGTGAAAAAGGAAATGATATAAAACTGTAAAAGATTTATCTTAATAGTAAGATGAACTAAGACACAGTTTGTGGATAAAAGAAGCTAGTCTTTTGGTCCTAATTTTCTATGGTAGAAAATTAAACGAAAACTGTTAAATAATGTTGTTAACATTTAAATAAATAGTTCATCATACATTTGGAAGTTGGTTGATTTTCTTCCATAATGCGAATCGTTGAGTTGCAATTTGGTTCTTAAAAGGAAGTATTTGAAAGATGAATCTATAAACGGAAAACTCTTGAAAGATAAGTCCTAAGGCAGACTTTCAAGAAGTGTAGTCAAGAGAGTAAGAATTTCAAAATATAGATTTCTAAAAGGCAAATAATCTTGAGAAATAAACTCTATTGAGACGGATTGTTAATCTAAAAAGGCAGATTATTGATCTCGAAAGACTCTCGAGATATAGAATCTGAAGAGAAAGATTCTCAAAATGATAGAATCTTTAATGGTAGAGTCATAAGAGTTAGATAAATTCTCAAAGATAGACTCTCGAATAAGCTAAATTCTTGAGAAGTAACAGATAGATTCTTGAAAAATGGAATCTATAAGGTAGAATCTTGAGAGGTAATCTCTATAAGATAGATTCCTTAGAGGTAGACTCTAAGGAGGTCAAACCACTTAGAGATACTGAACACTTGGAAAGTTGGATCGGTACAGAGATGCTAACCACTCAAAGAAACTGATCGATAGAAGAATTTGATCACTCGAAAGGATTGACCATTCTAGAGAGACTAAAAGTCTAAATAAAAATTGTAATAAATCACTAAGTATAGTCAAAATACTTGGAGTACTTAAAGATATTCTTGTGATTACAGATTACAATAAATGAGATATTCAATAGTATGAAAAGGATATACTAATTGGATATCAGACACAAATAAACTCCAAGGTGAAAATGTGTTCACAATAAATGGAGCAGCGGTGTCAAACTTCCAAGACAACATGTACAACTCGATTCAGTAAAGAATCTGAGTCGATAGCGTTAGATAAATAAAAAAGATGAATGGTCTTGGAAGATATTCCTTTGTGAAATAAGTTTCTGTCTACATGACCTAAGACATTGTGACGACAATGAAAAATAGGAAAAGGTGTAGAACATCGTGGTAAGTCAAGACACAATGGTCATTGACATATTACCATAAGACAATTGATCTCAAATGGGACTGCCACAACTGGCCATGTGAAGTCAAAAACAGATCCGTATACCAAAGGGTATGAATAGGAGATTAAATTGTTTGGTAAGGGGAATAAGGTTCAAAACCCACACAAACAAAGAAATCCATAGTGGACACTCAACCTTGAGAATTGGAGATCCCATGCCCTTGGTTCAATGAGACAACTAAATTATGGAAATTCTAGTATGTGCGCTTAGAACTCATTATAACTCATTCTCAGAAGCCATCTAAGTGCTAAAACACCTGATGACGTGTGGTGAGGGTAAGCTTAAAGCTTTTAATGATTCCTATACCTAAGTGGTGTGTTAATGCAGACTGTGGGTGTTACCACAGGTGCTATCACTGGCAGTTGGGTGTTACCCGAACTGTAATGAGTTGTAATTTAATAATTCTTTCCATATTATTTTATATCCTAATGTCTAATATTATTTGCAAGATATATGTGTTTTTTGGTCCATATTTCAGGTTAAATATATGGCTGGATTAAATGCTAAAATCAAGGAAGAAGTTGTTGGAGGAATTATTCGTAAACGAAGATTTACGAATAATGTTTACTTGGTCCATATTATTTGATGAAGGAATAAAAACGTGGGAAGACCAAGTCATGGAGTTGTTGCTGATTAATTGAAGAGTACAATACCAAGAAAGCAAGAGAGTACAAGGGATAAAGCATGGACTTGGGCTTCAAGAAATCGGTTGCTACATTCTAGGGAAGTTGGCGTATGAAGAGGAATTCAAGCCAAGAAATCTCTCCACTCCTCTCACACGATCTGAAGGTCCAAGGCTGTTATTTTGGAGTAGCCTCCAAGGCATTGGAAGGCTATAAATAGGCTAGGTGTGTTTCATTTGAAGTAGGCCAAATATCAAACACACACACCATAGCACAAGAGAGACAAAGTTCTTTGGTTCGCATATCCTTCCTCCCTTGTGATTCTAGCTTAAACACTGAGTGTTTAAGAGAGTGTTGGCTAAGGATAGGATTCGTTCTTTGTCTCATTTAGTTCCATAGAGCATTATCATTGTATTAGCAATAGGGAACTTTCGGCTTTGTAATTTTGCTATATTGATTATAAAGTCTTCGCCATCTAGGCACACTCAAGTTATATATTTATATAACTTGAGAAAATTATATCTTGTGTTATTTATTTCCGCTGCACAAAGTTTTTATAAACTATTTATTTTGGTGTGTGTGTCTTTGTCAGTCAGTGTGTTAACCAAGGTGTTGGGTAACATCTACGGTAACATCTCTTTCCAGTGAAGCCATTGACAATTTCAATTGGTATCGGAAGCGATCACTTGACGATACTAAGTGCTTGGTCTAGGTGTCATGGCTTATGATCCGGCTAATCCTAATAATAAGCGTCTTCCTGTGTTAGATGGCTCGAATTATTGTTATTGGAAGATCCGTCTACGCTCGCATATCAAATCAATTGATCTTCGAGCATGGCGATCTATAACAAATGGTTACTCCTTACCAATGTTACCTGTGATGAAGATGGTGACGTACAAGTCAAACCTGAATCGAGAATGGAACATGGAAGAGATCAACCAAGCTAGTTTCAATGAAAAGGCACTTAATGCCATTTTTGAGTGGGTTGATATGCATATTTTCAAACTTATTCAAAACAGTTCCCTTTGCAAAGAAGCATGGGATATTTTACAACGTTTTTGTGAAGGTGATGGCGGTATGCGTGAAACTAAGCTTAGGGGTCTTACTAGCGAGATTTGAAAGATTAAGGATGGGTGAAAATGAAACTATTCCTTCTTATTTTGAAAAATTATTTGATATTGCTAATGAGTTTCAATTGTTGGGTGAACCTTTCACCAACAAACAACTTGTCTCAAAAGCAATTAGAACCCTTCCCGAGCGTTTTAATATGAAAGTTTCATCTATTGAAGAGGCTCACAATCTTGCAACTATGGATATCAATTCTTTAATGAGTATTTTGAAAAACTTTGAGTTAAATCTCTTAGATCAAAGTGAAGCATCTAAAGGGAAAAATGTTGTTTTGAAAACTCAAGCCTCGAGTTCTTTGGATGAAAACGAAGATGAGGTTTTTGAAGAAATTGATGAGAATGCTAGTGTTGCTTTACTTGCTAGAAAATACAATTCTATGGTTAGAAAGTATAACAATGAAAAAATGCAGGTGAAAGCAAAGGAGAAGCAAACCAAGGTCTATGATTCGATGCCAAAAGGACTTTCCCATCTAACCCAAAGTTGAACCCAAGAAGAGCATCATCGGATCGGTTAAGGTCGATCCAAGCACATTGAATCCATTCAATGTCATGCTTGCTCGGGTTGGGGTCACTATTCCAATGAGTGTGCAAATACTCTAAGGAAGAGAGGAAAGAACCTATGGGTTTCTCTCGGTGATGATGAGGATGAAGGACCATCTCGGGAGGTAGAATACGATCAAACAACCATGTTTGTCACGATAAGTAACACGGAAAGGGCAGAGTGTTACCCAAGGTGTTATCCGATGCGAGATAACATACGTGATCACACCCGACAGGTATGATGAATTATGTGATAATAATGTTTGTTTGTTTTGTTAGCTCTTCTAACCCGATACGGAAGTACACAAGAGGATGAGCAGAGCAAAGATGACCTCATTTCCGGATTAAAAGACCTTTATGAGGCATTGCTCGTGGAATGGAAGAAAGAGAACAATTTGGTTAAGTCCTTAACCAAGAAGAATGAAGGACTCCGAGGCCTATGTGACTCATATGGAGGTTCAAGCAACTAAGAGAGAAATCGAGCTTGAAAGAGTCAAGGGCAATTTGACTCTAGCCGAAACCACCTTGAAGAAGCTCAACACTGGATCTACCAAATTGGATGAGATCTTGAACTTGAGTACACCTCTCGGAAGCGGTATTGGTTTTCAAGAATCTTTGAATAGTATTCTTTCTACTTTGTCTATGAATGATAATGAGAATTGTTTTGTTAAGGAGCGGTTTTTGACAAAGATTCTTCTTCAAAAGAACCATGTGACAAAGGGAAGGTGTGTCAATCTTGTCACACACACGGACATTTTAAAAATAAATGCCATATTGTTTCGAAAAAGCATCCGATCCCTTGGTGTTACGAGGTGTTGCCCGGCCACAGCGGGATAACACACCCAAATCGAGAATGGTAAAAATTCAAAAAAGGTGTGGAAACCAAAAGCTAATCTGAAATGTGATGTTGTGTACATTGCTTTAAAAACAAATATTGAAGGTTCTTGGTACTTTGATAGTGGGTGTTCACGTCATATGACAGGAACAAAATTGTTTTTAAAAGACTATGAAACAATTCATGGGGGTAGTGTAACTTATGGTGGTGGGAGCAAGAGTAATATCATTGGGAGAGGGACACTAAATGTGTCTGGATTTCCAACCTTAAAGAATGTCTTACATGTTGATGGACTTGTAACTAATTTAATTAGTATTAGTCAACTTTGTGATGACAACTTAGAGGTGAAATTTAATAAAGATACTTGTGAAGTTTATGACAAGATTAACAATTGTGTAATGACAGTACAAGATCTAGTGATAATTGTTATCTTGTTGAAGACAAGCAAGTATGCCATTCGGCAAACTTGATAACACTACATTGTGGCATCAAAAGTTGGGACATGTTCACTTTCGTAACATAGAAAAGATTGTTAATCTAGATCTTTGTCCAAGGCCTTCCTAGTCTTGATCTTAAACAAAAAATTGTTTGTGAGGATTGTCTCAAAGGGAAACAAACTCGTGTTACCCATGGTCTTTGCCCAACACAATGAGCAACACCTTTGGTACTACACATTGTTTTCAACTCTTGCATATGGATCTAATGGGTCCACTTGAGATAGAAAGTTTTGGGGGCAAGAAATATACTTATGTCATTGTTGATGATTTTTCACGATTTACATGGGTTTTATTTTTAAGGGAAAAATCGAGACTTTTGAAAAGTTCAAAATCTTGCACTCTAAGATCAAAACATGTTTTTGTGCTTCAATTTTTAATTAGGTCCGATCATGGGAGGAATTTGAGAATGTTTCTTTTTCAAATTTTGTGAAAGAAAAGGTATTCACCATGAATTTTCGGCCCAAAAACACCTCAACAAAATGGGGTAGTTTGAAAGGAAGAATAGGACTTTACTTGAAATGACTCGTGTGATGTTATTTTCAAAAAAAATTTCGAAAAGATTTTGGGCGGAAGGCACTAAATACGGACTGTCACCACGGCCAGATAGAGTTTTTCTAAGACCCGGCACAACCATGACTCCATACGAAATTTTGAATGGTAGAAAACCAAAAGTTCATTATTTTCATGTCTTTGGTTGTGTGTGTTACATTCTCAATGATCGGGACTACTTAGCAAAATTGGACTCTAAGAGTGATAAGGCCATTTTTCTTGGTTATGCTTCAAATAGTCGTGCATATAGGGTATTTAATCTAAGGCTAAAAACCATCCAAGAATCCATGAATATTGTTTTTGATGATCACTCAAGTATTGCAGGAGAAAATATTCAAGAGACACCATTGGAGCTGTTGGAAGAAGTCGATCCGAAGGTGTTACCACAGTGTTACCACGAGTGCTAACACCGATAGTAACACGAAGCGAAGCGGGTGTTACCATTGATGAGATAACACCTCGGATAGCATCGATTCCAGTCCAGCAAATGAAGATCAAGAAGGAGTTGAAACAGAGGGTTCACGAGAATGTGAGAAGAGATCCTCCACCTAGAATCAGTAGGAATCATCCTACAACCCAAGTAATTGGGGAGGTGAATGAGGGTGTACAAACAAGACGTATGAATTCCATTAGTGACCGTGACATGGTAAGGTATGTGTGCATGTCCACCACATACTCAAAGGTAACATACTCTTGTTTTACTTCATCTGTAGAACCTAAAAATGTGATTGAAGCTTTAAAAGATAATTTTTGGATTCAAGCAATGCAAGATGAACTTGATCAATTTGCTCGTAACAATGTTTGGTCTTTAGTACCCCGTCCCTCAAACACTAATGTTATTGGGACAAAATGGATTTTCAAAAATAAGACCGATGAGTATGGAAACATTGTTAGGAACAAGGCTCGTCTTGTGGCTCAAGGCTATACACAAGTGGAAGGTATTGACTATGACGAGACCTTTGCACGTGGCTAGAATTGAGTCAATAAGACTTTTATTGGCCATTGCTTGTTTTCTTAAAATCACATTGTTTCAAATGGACGTCAAAGCGGCCTTTTTAAATGGATACTTAGATGAGGAAGTTTTTGTTGAACAACCAAAAGGCTTTGAAGATCCATTTCAACCGGACCATGTGTATAGACTTGATAAAGCTCTTTATGGGTTGAAGCAAGCTCCACGTGCATGGTATGGTAGGTTAACTAGTTTTTACTAGAATATGGTTTTACTAGAGGAGAAGCGAGATAGGACTTTATTCATTCTTAAACATGGAAAAGAACTTGTCGTGGTTCAAATCTATGTTGATGACATAGTATATGGCTCTACATCAAAAACTTGTTTAAATGATTTTGTAGAGGCTATGACATCAACATTTGAAATGAGCATGATGGGAGAACTTAACTTCTTTCTAGGCATGCAGGTTAAGCAATCAAGTGAAGGGATTTTCATCTCCCAAAGCAAATATGCAAGGAACCTGGTGAAGAAGTTTGGGTTGGAAGGTTCGAAGAGCTCAAAAATTCCTATGGGCACTTCTCTCAAGATTGGAAAAGATCAAGTGGGAGAAGATGTTGATCCAACCCTATATCGTTCCATGATTGGTAGTCTCCTTTACCTTACTTCTAGTCGCCACGATTTGATGTACGGTGTGTGTGTATGTGCTAGATATCAATCCAATCCTAAAGTGTCTCACCTAAATTACGTGAAAAGATCATTAAATATGTTTACGGAACTAGTGATTTAGGGATTTGGTATAGTAAAGATACTAATACTAATTTAGTAGGCTTTAGTGACTCGGATTGGGCGGGGATATGGATGATAGGAAAAGTACAAGTGGGGGATGTTTTTACTTGGGAAATAATTTAGTATCATGGTATAGTAGAAAACAAAATTGTGTTTCATTATCCACATCTGAATCGAGAATATGTAGCGGTGGTAGTTGTTGTTCACAACTAATTTGGTTAAAACACATGCTTGATGATTATGGTCTTGATAGCAATATTTTGACCTTATCTTGTGATAATTTGAGTGCTATTAATATTTCCAAAAATCATGTACAACACTCCCGTACTAAACATATTGACATCCGTCATCATTTTTTAAGAGATATGGTAGATAAAAAGATAATAAATATAGAGCATATTGATACAAAGTATCAACTTGCGATATTTTCACAAAACCCTTAGACCATGATAGATTCTCTAGTCTAAAGAGATCTCTTGGTCTTTGCATTCTCTAAAAATTGTCCTCTGTAGTAAGGTGTTACCATGGGTGCGATAACACACAGGGTAACACATGTATACTAGTGCATATTTTTGCTAGTTTGGTTTTATTCTCTCTGCGTAAGGGTTCCCATAGTTACGTGAGCTATGAGAGTTCTCACATGTTTGCACATCTTGACCTTTTTGTTGTGGTAGGATAGCACCACTGAATAACACACTTGATAAAACTCCTTCATATGCTTAAAGTGACAAAGTCACTAATTTTTTGATAAATAAAAGGCAAAGGCATTTATCCATACTATTCTCTCGAGCTCGGGGCACGGTGTTCGGCTGCAACGATGTACTCTTGCCAATGAGAATGTATGAGGTGATTTATGCTAAGTATTAGGGACATGGAGTTCGCTACTACGGTGTACCCTACTTGAAAGGCATAAATCACTTGGTCTTTACACTTGAAATAAAACTCGAAGCACGGAGCTCGTTACTACGATGCTTTCTTGTTTAAAGAAGTGTAAAAGAATTTTATAAATTGCTATGCCTCGTGGTCTAACAAGCTTGTTATGCCTAAAGTGTTTAAAATGCTCAGCCTATTATGCCTCAAGTGTTTGAATCTGAATATATTTATCAAGGGATTTTTATCTTATGTGTTATCCTAGATGTTACCATCATTGCCATTAACATATTTGTATGTGCTATATTATGTTTTTATTTCTTTATTTTCGGTTAAGTTAATTAATTTTTAAACTTTGAAAGTCTTTTTATTGTTTAAGAGTTTTAAAAGTTTGAAAAAGTCTTTAACTAACCAATTTATTCTTGATAAACAACTCAAATATCTAAGTCCTAAAATCTAGGGATTTGATTTTCAAAAACCATATGGACTTGGTATATTTGTATTTGTTTATTATTTTTTTTATATATTTAAAAAATTAACAATTAAAAATTAAAAAAAAAATTATTTAAAAAAAAAAAATAATAATATTTTTTCAAAATAATGGCCGGATGTCTTTATTTTTGTGAGGAGTTTTGTACTTGTTTTTCTTGTGGCCTAGAAAATAGGGGAGTAAATATTGTAGTTATTTTTGTGTGGCTAGAAATAAGGGAGGTTAGGTAAATATTTAAAGTAATTATTTTTAGTGGATAAAAAATAGGGGAGATTAATTAAAATAGGAGATAATTAGAGGAAGTAGGATAAGTCTTGAAAAATTAATTCCTAATCTAATTCCTATTTTTCTCCTCTCTCTAACCGCCCTAATCCCCTTCTCTCTCTACACGGTAAATACCCCTTCCTCGTCACCGTCAATCCCTCACTCTCAAACCTTCCAAAATCAACAACCTTCCTAAATTCCAAACCCTTCCTAAAACCCTAACCATGGCAACCCCTACCAAAAAGCAATCCGCCCCTTTGGAGGTATCTCAGGGCGTTGGTTCAAGTGGTCCTAGTCTCATGGACACTTCGACCACCCCTCTCAATGTGTCTCCGGCAATGACAATGTCGGTTGATGATCCTCCTTTGGTGACAACAATGGCGCAACCCTTGCCCATTGTGACCTTACCACCTCTTCCACCCGTTCCATCAACCAAAAAGCCAAAAAGAAAAGCCATTGCTCACAAATCCTCGGCACAACCCGTCAAAAAGAGGAGCTCAAGTAGGCTCACTGCAATGAGGCACAAAGGGACCTCTAAATCCAACACATCCTCCGATCTGTTGAAGTTTCGAGGAGTCTTCACTTGGTCTCTCCTCGGCTCATGTTTCGGATGAAGACTTCCATGCCGATCTTTGAAAAGAGCCATTCTGTTGAGACATTTGAAGATTGGGAGATTGAGGAAGAAGAACCCTTGTATGAAGTTAAGAAAAGAAACATTAAAGGCAAAAGCAAGTGGGTGCTTTGTCAAAGATGTTACCCGAAAGCTGCAACACCCAAGGTAACATCCTCTGTTTCTAAAGCTTCAAAGTCTTCAATTAGTGAGTTTGCTTATTACGAGTCCTCTGATTTCCTTGAGAAAGAGTTTGATGACGTGAATATTGCTTTTCCAAAACCTTACTTCTCATTGGAGTTTTATCGAAAAGAAAATATGGAGTTTTGGTTAAGGCATAGTGACACGAAAATTCTCAAAGAAAAGCACATTGACGAGGTTGATTTCAAAAAGCATGGTATATTTCGGTTCTTGGAGGATAGAAATTTTTGAAAGCTAACTTGCATCCTTTGAAATTTGTTGAAGCTATAGTCAAAAATTTCTATGCCAACCTTCATGCCAACCTAGATAATGAAAAGTCCGATCAATTTGGAAAGGTGTTTTTAAGGAACAAAATTTTTCTATTACTCCTTCTTTGATCAACAAGACTTTAGGACTCCCAAATTTGGATGATGATGGTCCTATTGTTCATAAGGATGAAATTGCTAGGTTTATCTCTCATGATGTCGTGCATGAATGGCCCTCCAATCCTAATCCCAAAACCAAAGTTCATTTTCTTGCTTCCCGTCTCACTTCACTCTTTGCCGTGCTTCACAAGCTTTGCATATTTAATTGGGTTCCTACTTCTAACGAGCAATATGTGACATTGCAACAAGTGAAATCTTGTATAAGTTAGGAAAGAATCGAAGAGTGAACTTGGGTAGATTGATCTTCAAACATTTGGCTTCGTGGGGTAGAAGAAAAGACATTACTATGTTTCCTTACCCTTCTTTAATCTTCCAAATTTTGAAATCTCAAAAATTGCCCATTGAAGAGTCGGATGAGTATACACCCAGTCTTGATCTCTATGCTATAGATTCCCAGCTGACTAAGAAGAATACCAAGAGTGTGAGATACACAGGTGATCTTCCTTGGTCAAAGATAAATGAATTTGGGTCAAGTGATGCGGTTTTACGCTAAGGGTGTTACTCAATCTGTTATCCCAAATGTTACTCCGAAATCTCCAAGTTTTTCAGGTACAGATGTAGCTCATATTCTTGCTAATGTATACAATTTGTTGGGGAATGTTTCACCAACAATACCAAAGACCACAGTTTTGGCGTTTCTCCACAAACAAACTTCTACCATTTCCGAGATTGTGCAAGGTTGGACAAAGCTCAAGGAGATTACTGATGAATTCATCCGGCAGGTTTCTTCCCAAACGGGGGAGTTGATAGTGCTGATGGAGCTGGTCCAAGTGGTGGTGGTGTTGGAGATGCCGGTGGTCTTCTTGCGAGATGTTGCGATGGTGCCGACTTAGATGCTTTGGAGATGAAGAAGGGGATGATCGGGAGGAAGATGAAGGCGATGATGAACGAGAAGAGTGAGTACAATACATCGCTGAAGGTTGATGTTGCCGCTCTTATGGTGATGATATTTTTGGTGGTTGAAAAACAATTTACTTTTATGTTTTTATTTGGAACATGTTTTAAATACTTTGGTGGTTTGTTTTATTTGCTTATGGTGCTTAAACTTTTAGGGTTGTTTTGAACATGGAGTAGCTTAGTAACTTTGATTTATCTTTGGTACTTTAGGTTACTAGTTAGTTGGAAAACTTATTTTGGAAAATATGTTTTGATAACTAGTATTTTTGTGATAAATCATTGTAGTTGTTAATGCCTTGATTATGGGGGAGTTGATAACTATGAAGTTGCTCTGGATGGCTAACAATATCTTGCAGGGATCAACACTTTAGAGTTTGGAAAGAAATTATAAATTATGGGGAGATTGTTAATGCAGGTGTGGGTGTTACCACGGGTGCTATCATTGGCAAATTAGGTGTTACCCGAACCGTAATGAGTTGTAATTTAATAATTCTTTCCATATTATTTTATATCCTAATGTCTAATATTATTTGCAAGATATATGTGTTTTTGGTCCATATTTCAGTGTTAAATATATGGCTGGATTAAATGCTAAAATCAAGGAAGAAGTTGTTGGAGGAATTATTCGTAACGAAGATTTACGAATAATGTTTACTTGGTCCATATTATTTGATGAAGGAATAAAAACGTGGGAAGACCAAGTCATGGAGTTGTTGCTGATTAATTGAAGAGTACAATACCAAGAAAGCAAGAGAGTACAAGGGATAAAGCATGGACTTTGGCTTCAAGAAATCGGTTGCTACATTCTAGGGAAGTTGGCGTATGAAGAGGAATTCAAGCCAAGAAATCTCTCCACTCCTCTCACACGATCTGAAGGTCCAAGGCTGTTATTTTGGAGTAGCCTCCAAGGCATTGGAAGGCTATAAATAGGCTAGGTGTGTTTCATTTGAAGTAGGCCAAATATCAAACACACACACCATAGCACAAGAGGGACAAAGTTCTTTGGTTCGCATATCCTTCCTCCCTTGTGATTCTAGCTTAAACACTGAGTGTTTAAGAGAGTGTTGGCTAAGGATAGGATTCGTTCTTTGTCTCATTTAGTTCCATAGAGCATTATCATTGTATTAGCAATAGGGAACTTTCGGCTTTGTAATTTTGCTATATTGATTATAAAGTCTTCGCCATCTAGGCACACTCAAGTTATATATTTATATAACTTGAGAAAATTATATCTTGTGTTATTTATTTCCGCTGCACAAAGTTTTTATAAACTATTTATTTTGGTGTGTGTGTGCTGTCCGTCAGTGTGTTAACCAAGGTGTTGGGTAACATCTACGGTAACATCTCTTTCCAGTGAAGCCATTGACAATTTCATGGTGGAGTATAGCAGGGTACTCTATATGGGAGATCACCTATATAAGTGAGAAGTAATAAGGCCGCTTCTAAATTGAAACACTTATGAATCAAGAACGGTCCAGTGCCGAAATGGACAAAACGTGAGAACAAAACGTGTTAGAGCTGTTATTGTGTGAGTACTATTGTCTTGGTATACACTATACAGTCACTGGTTCAAAGCGTATTGCTACCAAATGGCTAGTATATCCGATAGTATTTCACTAGGGAAGGTTCAAGGCCATATGCTACCTATCCCGATGCAATAATATTTCACTGAAACTTCCAGACGAGTATGCATTCATGCTTGCATTAATTTGTCATCCTTGTGGGGGATTGTTGGAATTTTGGTTTTGTAAAAGTGAGGTTTGACCGACTTTCGACCAAGAATTCCATTAGGTTCCATTTTAGTTAAAATGGAAATTGATTGCATATTAATAATCTACATTTGGAGAAGATTAATTTGATATATTTATTTTCTCAAAACCAATTGTGGTGAATGAGAAATTAATGTTCAAAGTATGCAAAAAGAAATTGGTATATGAAGAGTTTATGGGATATGGAATAGTTATTCCACATTGCTTAAAGATGTAAAGTAATGATAGTTTATAAGTGGATCCATCCAAATGAGTTGTCAACAAGTTGATCTCCTTGGGCCAACCTAGGTGGACCATTGGACCAACCATGTGAGGAGTAGCCCAATTGTGCCAGTTTTGTACTAGCTCAATTTGGACCACACCCGCGAAGCCCGCGAAGGTCGTAATGGGCGGTTTGAGGCGCACACTATGCACTTCGCACGATCGCATCGTCGCTAGGAGCCTTAAACTTTTGAGAAAAGTTGGCTCGGTTCATGGTTCAATTCTGTCCAAGGCTGGTGAGGCGGGTTCGGCTTAGGCAATGGGGGTTCGGTCCATTTAGTTTGAGGGCTGGTGGCAACTTGGGGCGGTTTGGATTGGGCCGAGGCAGTTTGGTTCAGCAAAGGTGGGCCGGCGGATCTGGATTGGAGCAGTTTGGGTTGTGATGGTTCTTGAAAAGGTGGGCGTGACCCATGACTTTTCAAATAGGCGGGTCAAGGCTGTTGGGCCGACCCAGAAGATCTCCTCCCTCCATCTAGATCTGATCCAACGGTCCAGAATCCACCAGACACCAATTGTGTTTATTCCCAATGGGTACAACAACTCTTCATACACTATAAATAGACCCCCTGGTTTGACAAATCAATTCACTCAATCATTCCTTCACTTCACATATTCTCTCTCTCTTCTCACTAGAAGTAGAGAATCACATATCTCACAGAGTTAACTAACTCGGTTAGATATTTAACTGAATTATGAAATTCAGCCACATAATTCAAGGAAATTCTTAACATCATGAAGTAGAAGATAGAGCATCTCGTTGCATAAGTTTTTTCAAAGTCTGGAAGTGTCAAACACAAATTTTTGTTCACCGAAGTCGTTAATTTGGAATGCTCCTATTAACGATTGTAAAGTCTTTTTATCTTGAGAGAAGATTGTCGCAGACCGTTAGCACCAGTGCGGGGCAATATCTTCTTGTGGAATTGTGTCCAACACAAGACTCGACTTCTTTAATTAATCGGTTTGCTTTAATTTTCGCATTCTAGTTTATCTTTATTTCCTGTCCCGTTAATTACTTTATCGTTCATTATTTATTTGTCATTTCGTTAAATCCAAGAAAGCCTTATTTATTGTTATATAATAAATTTTCCCAACAGAATTGTAGAAGCTTTGAAAGGCCTTTAGGACTACGAGTCGGTCCGTGACCCTTGGATGCCGAAGGCGCCCTTCGGATGATCTCGTAGTTCCTACGGTGTGGAGATGATGGGGTCAACTAGGAGAGAAAACTAGGGCTCTCAAAAAGGAGAAAAAGAGATCTAATGATAAAGTAGTTGTCAACACACACCGCCAAACATATATTAATTGATTTTGGTAAAATCCTAATTAACAAACAGATTTGAAGAAATAAAAAATAAATCTAAAAAATAAATCTAAAAAATAAAATTTCTAATTTTACATTTACTAATTGATTATTTGACAATTAATAAATGCAAAATTAGAAATTTCTCAAATTAGTAAATCAAGAGAGAAAAATAATAAGAAAAAAAAAGGAGGATTGAAGAATGGAGAAGAATGGGGATTTGTTATGAGACATGAAAAATAAAAATAAAAAAACATCTTTTACAAGCCATGGAGTATGTCATAAAATAGGCTATGAAATCCGCGGAAAGAACTGTTCATTGAATTAACTAATCTACACATGACATAACAATTAACGGTATGCAATTTTATTCCACAAGTGACACTCAAAAGTAAAGCCTCATGCAAGAGGCCATAAAACATTGAAAGAGAAGAAGAAATTTTAACTGGCATTGAGATATTACCAACCTTAACAATAGAATAAAAACAAAAAAATTAAAAATAATTCACCTTAATTATTTAATTTATGAAAGCCATTTGGGAGACGTCTTCTTCGGGAGCTGCAGCATTTGATGATGAACACCACGGGTCGTCAGTTATGAATTGCATCCAAGAATCGTCTTTATCCATATTAATGTCTTCCTCCAAGCATGAGGATGATGATGTCGCCGGAGGGATCATGTCCGGCGACATTGTTTCATACTGATCATTGTTAATGCCGGTAATGGCCTGTGATGAGTAGTAATCGTTAACGTTATTTGATGATGACAAGCTAACTGGTTGTCCTTGGTGATCTTCAATTTCTGCACACACTCCATTTTTCTTGAATACTCGACACAATGCATATGAGTCCTGCATCAAAAATTGTTACTTTTCAGTCCCCAAATGATTATCCATTTTCAAGAAATTTTTGCCTCTAAATGGTTTAATTTTTGAAAATAACTTTATTCCTAAATGTATTTTTACCCAAATAAATTCATTAGTATCTTTATGTTTGTAAAACTAAATGTTTGGAAAGTGGATAATATGAATATCTATGAATCTTCGTCATTTAATTGTATGAAAACTAGAGATTTTCACCCCTAAATGAAATTTGTGCATTCATTTAAGGACGGAGATTTAAGGACGGAGGAAGTACTAAAGTCCGTTGAAAGCTGCTCAAATTCAAGATTTCTGATTAACCTCGAAAATTTGAACAAATTTATGGACAGTTGATCTGTATGACATTCCAAATGAGATGTAACTTATCTTACTTAAAAAAAAAACTTAAAAAAAAACCATACGGAGTACGTATATTACTCATGTTATGTGTTGTACATATTATTAAGTCATATTACTATCAATATAAGTTATTACATTAAAGGAGTTAAAACAAAACTTTGTGATTTTTTTAACATACAAATTTCAATAAATTACATTAATTAACACCCCTATTTTTTATTTATTTTTTAAATAGGGGTGTTAATTAATTTGAAAAAGAATTTCGATGGACCTAGATAAAATGTTGGTACCCCATTATCAAATTAATTTGTTTATTTTGGTCAACAATAGTTTGTGCTAATAATTATTGATGAATAGATAAACAATTTTCCAGAAACAAGTCCTTTAGATAGTCATTGAGTTATCCTGGTTAATGGAATAAAGTGTAAAGCAACCGACACCTTCTTACACCATCAAAGCATACCACGGATTTGGTGAGCGAACTAATCTAATTATTCAATAACTCAGATTTATTTTCTTATAAATGGATAATTTATGTTAATAAAAGTATATGAAATTAAAAATAATTTTACTCTTAATAAATAATCGAATCCCCCATATAAACCTAAAAAAACCCTAAACCCCCCCTCCCCCCCCCCATATATAATAATCGACTGAACAATTAGATTGAATGCTAATTATTAGACAACTCATTTCAAGCCTAAAGCAACTTGAGATCATAAAATAATTTAAATTATGCGAAATTCATTTTGTTCGGTCAGTCAGTCTCAGGTTTAAAAATTAAAATTGAAATGTCAACTATAACCTTAGAGTAGAGTTCTCATAGTCTACTTAAAAGATGATAAATTTCATCTGTTCTAAAAAAAAGCTATAAAAATGATTACGTATTTATTCTAGTGTTGTCACAATTGACTTGTCAAATTATTTATAAAATATTATCTATTAGTTTATTACTACCTCCGTCCCAATCTAAATGTCCAAAAATGGGTTCGGCGCGAGAATTAAGAAAAGTGAGGTAGGAAAGAGAAAAAGTGAGGTAGGAAAGAGAAAAAGTTTAAATGTTGTGAGTATGAAAAATTAAATAGGAGAAAGAATGAGTGGGAGGAATAGTTAGGAGAGAGAATGTTGTGAGTGTAAAAGTAAAGTAGGAGAGAGAATGAGTGGGTTGAATAGTGAAAAAAACTTTCCTTTTTTGGAAATGGGACATTTTCAATGGGACGCCCAAAAAGGAAAGTTTGGACATTTAGATTGGGACGGAGGGAGTATTATTTTTATTATATTAAAATTATACTAAAACTATTTTCTAATTTAAAAATATGACATTCATTTTCATTTTTGGATGTAGGAAAAATATAATATATATTATAAAATGAAAAGAATAAAGAAATATAAATATTTAAAAGATATATATGCTCCTTCGATCTTTTCAAATAGGAATAAGAAACGACGAATAAATAATAATAATAAAAAAGGGACTATGCCCGATAAGTTCTAAAAAAGTTTCATAATGTCCGATAAGTTCCTTTCCCATGTTGTATTATGATGTTTTATTATGTTTCAAAAATACAACATCAATTAAGGCCATAATACTGCATTCCGGCGGCCGTCGGTGACCAGAGTCCGAAACCCATGGACCGGCGACCAGATTCCGACCTCCGGCGATCGGCGGCCGGATTCTGACCAAAATTGCCGGATTCCGATGAAAATTGACCGGATTCAGGCGAAAATTGACCGGAATCCGGCGAAAATTGACCGGAATTCGGCAAGCGGCGATAGCAGACGGTGGCGGCGGAGCTGGGCTGTGGCGGAGGCGGTGGTGCTGATGCAGTATTATGATTTTAAACTACTGCATAACTAAATGTTGTATTATACATAATACAACATGAGAACTTATGAGACATTTTAATATAATGAGGAACTTAGTGAAAAGTGATTTGTTCCAAAAGAAATTTATGGGGCAAATTCCCAAAAAAAACCCTCTTTTCTCTCTCTTAAAAAGAAAAAAAAAAAAAAGAAAAGAAAAGTAGCTAACTATGTAGAAAATAGTAATCTATGGTTGGGGAGTTATTCATTTACTGATACGGTGCCACTGTATGGTACTTTTGTCTCACTGGAGAAAAGCAAAGTGAAGCCAAGCTTTGTCTCTTCTTAGATCTCTAACCATTTGATTCTTTTCTACTTTCCAAGTAACGAATATATTTAACAAATAGAAAATAAATATTAATAAAGGCAAAGCTTTCCATGCACGTCATGCACGTTCCCTGCCCTTGCTAGCTGAAAATTGGAGACAACAAATGCGACGGACAACTGTGTGTCGCTAAAAGTTGACAGATCTACACCATCGACAGACAGACGATAAATAAAATCTGCTTGACACAGTAATGCCATCCCAATCAGCAATGTGAACGCCAGCCCGTCGCAATATCACATAGCGACACAGTTTATACCGACATAAGTGGACATCGAAAATCATGTGCATTCTAGCAGTTTTATACCAATCCATTCTCTTCTCTCCCTCGGTGCCATTCACACCACACCGCACGGGATCTCAGGCCCTCAGCGGCAGCGATGACCAACCATTCTCTTTCTCTCTCTCTCTATATATATAAATTTATATATATATATATATATATATATATATATATATATATATATATATATATATATTATTTTTTGTTTTTAAAGCAATGACTGCTTTATTTATGGTCTTTTTGAACTTATGTTGTATTTACTTTAAGTATTTATATTTGCACAATTATCTCTTATGACGTCTTCTGTGCCCGTATTATCTCGAGGCCCGAGGTGAGATGAAACGGGACTGAGAAATTCAGGCTCATTAAAATTTGGGACGTCCTGTCCCGTAAAATTGCGAAATTTTATAGGCCCGTCCCGTCTGATTTTTCAAATTGAAAGCTCTAATTAGTAGTATTATTCTCCTAATCAATTCACAGCAGTTGCATTCACATGTTAAATGCACTTAAAATCTATAGTTAAACTAAAATTGTCTCCTAAACTAGTTAAAAGGTGATAAATGTATCTCTTTAGCAAATGCGATGCTAGCTTTCCAAGTCATGTAGAGGTGGTGATGTGATTAGATTAAAAGTGAGGTTAGATAAAAAAAAAAAAAAGTAAAAAAGATGAAAATGAAAAGAATACCACTGATAACTAACTGTGAATCAGATTAAAGTAGAATTACCCTATAGCGTGTTCTTTCCTTGGAAAAAGTTCTAAAGCATCCCTCAAATATACTCCATTATTTCAAATAGATGTCTATTTCCTAAAAAGAAAAAAAAAATTATTTTAAAATGAATTTCAATTTTTAAAAAAATATTTCCTTATATCATTTTCTACCAAATTTCTGTCCCTATTTATTATATATACATCTGTCATTAAATTTTATATTGCCATTAAATTTGATAATTAGGTATTCGTTTTGGTACGGAGGGATTACAAAACAACATGCTTCCTCATTCTCACTTGCGCTTTTGTTTTTTGTTTTTTTTTGACTTGTTAAATGTAATGTTTTGCATTCAACCTTTACATAACTATGCACATTTTGTAGCGTACTTTCAATCATCCTTAAGTCTGATAAAATTCAAAATTGTTCTCCACATTGTCTTAAACGCCATTAGATTGGACTTATGTTTTATATCTTATAAGTGCCATATTATTTAGTTTTAGTTGATAATGAGAAATCAAGGCATATAACACTTTTTGAATCAATGTATTTTGATAAAGTTTAACCATTCAAAGTCCATTAACTCAAAAGTGTCATCGCCTAAAAATCAATAGAGATGATATCAAATTTAAGATAATATCACATTATAGGTAGGACTAGTTATAAGCTACCTGGATCCCAGAAATGTCTTCACAATCTTTGTCTTCGAGACGATATTCATGCATAACCCAGTCAGTCCTAATCCCTTGAGGAGCTCGCCCTCGATAGTAAACCAATGTCTTCTTCATCCCAACCGCTCGATTCTGCGACATCACCCGCCGATCTTTTCCAGTTGATTTCCAGTACCCAGCCCTTGTAGCTCTATTCGTTCTGAATCCGTTCGGGTACTTCCTATCCCGAGGTCCAAAAAAGTACCACTCCGGATCCCTACTTGGTAAAAATGATTTTTCTACAAAAAAATAGAACATCATTTATATATCTTGTTTATGCTTGTGCAAGGGAAGTAGATTTTAGATGACACATGAATATAAAGGGCGAGGCATAAGAAATTAACAATATGATGCTTTAAGAGCTACCAGTGATATAAAATTGTCATGTGCATTACATGAATACAAAGATCTTGAGACCACATCACTTATAAGGAAAATGCTTCATACATCGAATGCATCAATGAGGATGAAGAAGTGGAAGATGAAGAAGAAAGAGACCTGCTAAGTCCCAAGGCTCACATTTATAGAGATCAACTTCAGGAATAATATCAAGCTCAATCTCTTGTCCATGGATTTTCCTTTTTAGATAATAATTCACAAGTTCTTCGTCGGTGGGATGGAACCTAAAACCAGGAGGTAATCCCACCGGCGCCATTTCAAGAAACCCTCTTCCTCCGTTCCACCACCGCCACCACCACTGCTATGTAGCCTAGATCTCTTCTTGTGATCTGCCCCTAGTTTACTTTTCCTTTTTATGATTACACAGTTGTAGCAAAACTAGTTGTGTATTAGTAAATACATATGGTGATGGGTTATATATATGTAAAAGGATTCAAAGTCCATTGTCTTTGAGTGATTTATCACTTTTTCTTTAACAGATTCTCAGACAAAGAAACGTTTCTTGCAAGCCCACACCTATAACTCTCGTGCTCAATACATGTTATATCTTCTTTCTTTTCAACATTTTTATCATTTCTTTCGTATTATCTATCCCATCCCATGTATAATGGGCTTTATGAGCCTTGATATAGTATCAAGTTTGTCTAGCCAGTTGGTTGTAATAAGCCTTTTCATATAAGATCTACAATGTGGGTTCTAATAGAATAAATGATGATAGACGAAGTCAATTCATACATGGAGAGAGAGAGAATTGATATGAATGACTCAAGTTTTATTATTACCATTGTATGAATATATATACAACTTAGAAACCACTAATTAAGAAAATATATAATTACAAAAGGAGAAGGAATACTATTACAATAAGGAATTATAATAAAAAAAAACTATTACAATAAGGAAACATAATATATGATTGTGATTTATTTATCTCTATCATGCCCCCGCTAGATGGACGACCGATAGAAGAGTCCAATCTTGGACATAATTCTATGAAGGTGAGCATGGTGAAGTAGCGTTGTGAAGATATCATCGAGTTGATCTTTGTTGTTTATTTTACGTCGTAATGGCAAAAACAATAAGGAAAATAGGTAAAAAGGGGTAAGAGTATGAATATTGTACAAGTACCATTTTACGTCGCGATGACGATAATTTTACGTTGTAATGACGAATAAGGAGTATTATTTTACGTCGCAATGACGAGGAAGGGTTATTATTTTACGTCGCAATGACGGTAATTTTATGTCGCAATGACGAGGAATTTTGCGTCATATTGACTACGTCTCAACGACGATTTTACGTCTCAACATGAATTGGGTTTGAGTTTTATTTTACGTCTCAACGACGAATTGGGTTTGAGGTTTAATTTACGTCTCAACGACGAATTGGTTTAGATTTTTATTTTACTTCGCAGCAACGACGAATTGGTTTAGGGTTTTATTTTACGTCCCAGCAACGACGAATTGGGTTTAGTTTTCAAAGGGAGAATGAGCACTACTACATTTCTGACCTAATGTAACGCATCTAACACATCTAATGAAACGCCACGAGCTAATATAACGCATCTAATGCAACGCCAGAGCTAATGTAACGCATCTAATGCAACGTCAGAGCTAATGTAACGGCTAATGCAACGCCAGAGCTAATGAAACGCATCTAATGCAATGCCAGAGCTAATGTAACGAGTCTAATGCAACGCCAAAATCCTAATGTAACGCCTAAATTACTAATGCAACGCCAAAATCCTATAACCTATACCCTATACCCTATTCTATACCCTATAACCTATATCATATATCCTATACCCTATACCCAATACCTTATACACTATACCCTATACACTATACCCTATACCCTATGCCCTATACACTATACCCTATAACCTATATCCTATACCCTATACCCTATACTCTATACCCTATACCCTATACAATATACCCTATACCCTATACACTATACCCTATACCCTATACCCTATACACTATATCCTATACCATATACCCTATACCCTATGCCCTATACACTATACCCTATAATCTATATTCTATAGGGTATAGGGCATATGGTATAGGGTATACCCTATAGGGTATATGGTATACCCTATATAGGGTATACCCTATAGGGTATAGGGTATACCCTATAGGATATAGGGTATACCCTATAGGATATAGGGTATAGGGAATAAGATATAGGGCATAGGGTATAGGGCATATGGTATAGGTTATACCCTATAGGGTATAGGGTATACCCTATTGGATATAGGGTATAGGATATAGGGTATAAGGTATAATGTATAGGGTATATGGTATAGGGTATACCCTATAGGGTATAAGGTATAGGGCATAGGGCATATGGTATAGGGTATACCCTATAGGGTATAGGGTATACCCTATAGGGTATAGGGTATAGGGTATAAGGTATAGGGCATATGGTATAGGGTATACCCTATAGGGTATAGGGTATACCCTATAAGGTATATGGTATATGGTATAGGGTATACCCTATAAGGTATAGGGTATAGGGTATACCCTATAGGGTATAGGATATACCCTATAGGGTATAGGGTATACCCTATAGGATATAGGGCATAGGGTATAGGGCATATGGTATAGGGTATACCCTATAGGATATAGGGCATAGGGTATAGGACATATGGTATAGGTATACCCTATAGGGTATAGGGTATACCCTATAGGATATAGGCATAGGGTATACCCTATAGGATATAGGGCATAGGGTATATGGCTTATGGTATACCCTATACCCTATAGGGTATAGGGTATACCCTATAGGATATAGGGCATAGGGTATAGGGCATATGGTATAGGGTATACCCTATAGGGTATAGGGTATAGGGTATATCCTATAGGGTATAGGGTATAAGGTATAGGGCATATGGTATAGGGTATACCCTATAGGGTGTAGGGTATACCCTATAAGGTATAGAGTGTATGGTATAGGGTATACCCTATAGGGTATAGGGTATACCCTATAATGTATAGGGTATAGGGTATACCCTATAGGGTATAGGGTATACCTTATAGGATATAGGGCATAGGTGTTCGGTCGAAACCTAACGGTTTATTTTATATCCACAAGCGCACGGGCTATTGTAATATAGCGGGTGCAAGTACGAGTCGATCCCACAGAGACAGGGTTTACTTAAGGGATATTTTTGTCTTTAGAAAATATAGAAAGGATTGGGGGTAGATAAAATTTGTTTTAGAATAATAGAGAGAGCATAAACAGAAAATACTTTAATTGAAATCTTATAAAACGAAGCATTCTCGGGATTGGAAATCATACACATATTCTTATTCATCAAATTGTCATTGTCTTAGAAATAAAAGGTTTTCATAAAAAGCAAGGATGGTATGTTAGGCCTACGCTATTTCGGGCTAAGACAATAGCGTTTGTATTCTTCACTAATTATGTCCTAACTGTTTGAGAAATCCGTTTATGTTTGCCCCCGCCCGTCACAAACGGGCATTCCGGCTATCTCTAGTGACCATAATTAGTAAGAATCCATTAAGGACGGAAGTCAACATACTTTCCATTAAAGGAACATCCCTAGGCCATTAAACTACTCTCGTGATCAATGAACCTAGTTTCTTTATATGGTTCCGTCAATCGAGATTCTCCGCTAGGTACTTCTCTCAATTGACTGAATCATACAAATTGGATATCGCCAAAATGTAAGGCATTTAGAGAATAATATAAAGAGATTGTTTTTGATGAAGAAAGAAGACAAGACTAAACATTTTTTATGATGAATAAGCATGCTTTTGAGTTTCCAACCCCAAGAATATGGGGGATTACTCACAAGCCATTAAATGTATAAGCAATAATAAAAGTTGAGTAAGAAATACTTATGGAAGTAGAAGACAAGTGCTGAGAATAATGCTTCACTTTTATTTCCTTCAAAGTAACTCCAAGAACAATGACTTTGATCTTCAAATTCCTTTGGAAAATTGTTATCACAAGTATTGTACTTTCTATCTATCTAATATCAGTGATTTCCCTCTAATAATTCGTATCTAAGACTGATCACTAGGGTCCTATTTATAAAAAGGAGGGGACTCTTCAATCGGGTGCAATCAAAAAGGTGCCTTTACGTCTGCAGTCGCGTTTTGCACAGCCGCGTCAAGGAAGTTGCACGGCCGTGTGACTCTTGGCGCCAGATTTGAATTTAAGTCTTGACACTTCGCACGACCGCTCCCCGTCTGGGCCGCACGGCCGCTCCATAAAATGACACGGCCGCTCCCTCTTTAAGACACGGCCACTCTATATTTTAGGGCCAAAAATGGCCTGAAAAAGGCCAAGTGCACGGCCGCTCCATCTTGGCTGCACGGCCGCTCCGTCTGAAATTTAGCTTTGTGTGCTTGATTTGGTTGGTGCTCTCCCATGTCTTTTGCCTTGAAGTGTCCAAGTATCCTTTTGATAAAAATGAACCTAAAACCTGTCTTTGAATGCAAGAAATATACCAAAAGCGTAAAATCTAGAAAATAAGGAAAAGGAACTAAAAAGTATATGAAATGAAATGAGAAATGATGTTTTATGCAATAAAAAGTATATAAATCTAAGGATAAATGACTATATAATAGTCACTTATCAAACTCCCCCACACTTAAGCCTTTGCTTGTCCCCAAGCAAACTTAGAATGAAATGTGGAGAGGGAGAAAAATATGATTGATCCCTCAGAAATAAGGTAGCAAGCCCTTAAATGCCTTGTAGATAATGCCTTTATCTATCTAATCATATTTTGAATACCTTTAAAAATTTATTTTAGGAAGAAATATTTTAGGGATATTTTAAAGAGATAAAATGCAAGACAATAACCTAATATAGCATATATAGAATTTTGATCAAGTAAAGCATGCTAGAAGGAAGAATCTTCTTGGTAGAAAAAGCTATCACTTTTTAGAGTGATTTTTTTAGAAAAAGATGAATTTTATTTCTTTAAGACGTACAAGAGAAAGTATAGACATTTATTAACAATTTAGAAGTTTCGAAAAATTGTATTACATTCTTGAATCACAAGGATGAAGAATGGGTGATGGTAGTGGAAAAATCTCGTCAAAGTCAAACAAATTTATCTTATTTTTGTACGTGTTATATTTTTGCAAAAGACCTAAGTTATTTTTGATCCTTTCAAGTAGGAGACATTGTGGTCGCGAGCCCCATGTTCCTAATACTTAGATCAAGAATACTTTTGGATATTATTTCCGTTTTGGCAAGGAAGCATCGTCGCAGCGAACGCCGTGCCCCGAGTTACTTAGGAGATAATAGGTTTCTTTTTGCTTTTAAGGCTTGGTGACAATTGTCACTCTTTTATCGATAAGATAGAAGTGTTTTACTTTGACTTGATTTGAAAAATGGAAGGATGGAATTTATGAAAGGGTGTGATTCAAAGGATGCAAAAAAAGGTGCTTCTAAAAAGGGAATAAATATCTAATAAAGATAAAAAATGTACAATCTTAAAGGAATATATTCAAAATTTGCATAAATAACCAAGCATAAAAGAATTCCTTTCTAATCAAATGCATTTTCCTTGATGAGATTCTATATTGTGCTATACCAACTTATGAGGCTTTTCAATTATTTCCTAAAAAGATTCCTTATACTTTTCCTTTTTATAGATTTCTAAGTGTATAGAAAATATGAGAGGAAAGATAAAGGCATTTATACTAGGACAAATGGCAAGCATAATGATAATGATTTTTGATCATCATAGGGATTTTTTTTTTTTTTTATATACTATTATACATGCATAAAAAGAGAAAAAAATGCAACTAATTAAAAAAAAAAGAAAAATTATACTAGAAAGCGATTAAATCTATCCTAGAAAGCAAGTAAAATTTAAAAACTAGAAAGCGAAAAATAAAGCGAAAAAAATAAAAGGATAGATTTACCCCCCCACACTTGAAATGAACATTGTCCTCAATGTTTCAAGGAACAATGCCAAATTCCGGGAGGGTAAAGGGAAAAACTTACAAAAATGGATATGAACTGCACGGCCGCTCCAAGAAGAGCTGCACGGCCGTGCGAACCAAATTTAACCATTTTTAAATCTTTTCCCCTATAAAACAAGGTTAGCACAAACAGATATAATAAAAACTAAAACAAAAATAAAACGAAAATAAAGCAAAAATAATCTATCGGTTACCATCCCGATGATGCTTGTTTTAGGTCCTTAGCTTGACCCCTTCCGGGTAGTAGGAGATGCATGATATTTGGTTGGCCTTTTGTCATTGACAACTTGCCATTGCAATCCTTCCGGGGTAATAAGAATCTTCTGCGATAGACATTTCTTCCATCCCGATTTCTTGGGTAGAACAAGTGACCTATAGTCTTTGCACTTTCGGAAACTCGAAGTGACCTCCGTCTTTGTTCTTTTTGACTTTTCTACTGCATTGTTAGTTTTGGGACATGCAGAAATATCTAAAATATCATTACAAATCAAAGGTTCAATATTTATGGGATCATTTTTTATTTCTTCCTTTGATTTTGTTTCCTCACCCATTAAATCTTCTTCACTTGGAATCCAATTTTCTTCGCTAGGGGTGTAGGTCTCTTCAATTGGGGTCCAATCTTCTTCACTAGGAGTATAGGCCTCTAGATAGGGATCTTCGAGAACTGGCCTATGCATACTAAATTCGACCCTTTCTTTCCCTATATTTAGGGAAAATGTGCCATTTTTCACATCTATAATTGCCCCCGCAGTGGCAAGAAATGGCCTTCCTAAAATGACGGAAATATAATGGTCTTCCGCCATATCCAAGATAACAAAGTCGACAGGGATGATTAAGTTCCCTACTCGACAAGGCAAATTTTCCATAATACCAATGGGGTATTGAACGGATCGGTCTGCCAATTGGAGAGTTATGGTTGTGGGTCTGAGTTCCCCTATACCAAGCTTCTCGCTAACCGATAATGGCATTATACTAACGCTTGCTCCTAAGTCAAGGACAGCGTTGTCTATGTTCATTCTGCCAACACAACAAGGAATGGTGAATGTACCTGGATCCTTTAGTTTTGGAGGGTCTTTATTTTGTAAAACGGCGCTTACCTCCTCTGCTAACATAACATTCTCATTCTCTTCTAGCCTTTCTTTTTCAAAAATTAATTTTTTTAAAGGTTTAACGGCTAAAGGCATATCTTCATCTTTTCTAAAATAAGGAATGTTAATATTAATGGCATCTAGGTTATCAAGGAATTCATCATAATCCTTGCCTTTTTCTCTAGGGGATTCCGTCCCCAAACTAGTCTCAATCATCGAAGGGATTGGACTATGATTATTTCTAGGGCATTTATTTTTCTCTTCTTGCTCATCCCTAGTTTTTACTACATTAACTTGCTCATTTGGCCTTTGAGGTTGACCGGGAAGACTCCCTTGTGGTCTATTCAATGGGGTAGCCTGTTGAGCTTGTTGGGTTTCTAGCATCTTATTATGCGCTGCTAAGTTATCAAACCTAGCATTTAGCAATTTAAAACATTCCCTAAATTCATTATTGATCTTTTCTTGGGAATTTTTACTTTCCACTACAAAATCCATTATAAGATCTAATTTAGATTTAGGGGGGAAGGTACTTGCATTGTTGTTGAAATTCTTAGGTGCAAATCCCGGAGGTTGTGTAGATGATTGCGGGTTAAGAACGTTGTTATTCTTATAGGAAAAATTGGGGTGATTCCTCCACTCGGGATTATATGTATTAGAATACACCCCCCCTTTTTGCCCAAAAGAATTAACGAAGTTCACTTGATCGTTAGAAGTAACGTCAAGTAACTCGCAGTTATCCGTACTATGTGAGTTAGACCCACATAGTTCGCATAACACATTTACACTAGCAATGGGATTGACATTAAGATTTTCAAACTTTTTCAAAAGCATGTCAACTTTAGAGGAGAGAAGAGTAACTGCATCAACATTATATTTACCGGCGTACCTTGTTGCTTTGCTCCACTCTCGCTTGACCATTGGTAATGGTTCAATGCAATGTTTTCGATAAGGTCGTACGCCTCATCGACTCCTTTGTTCATCAATGCTCCTCTGCAGCGGCATCAATGGTCTCTCTTGTTTTGAAAATGAGACCGTTGTAGAAGGTGTGAACAATCAACCACTTTTCTAGCCCGTGGTGGGGGCACATTCTAAGAAGTTCCTTGAACCGTTCCCATGCGTCATACAAAGTCTCACTATCTGTTTGACAGAAGTTAGTGATCTTTGTTCGTATCTCGGGCGAGCCTTGCTTGGTGGAAAAATCGACCAAGGAATGCTTCTTGAATTTGGTCCCATGTTGTTAATGAATTACGGGGGACCGAATTCAACCATTGTTTCGCCTTATCCTTGAGAGAGAAAGGAAAAGGCGCATCCGGATTGCTTCCACCGTAACACCTTGAATACGTGTAGTATCACAATATTCAAGGAATGTTTGGATGTGTAGATGGGGATCTTCGAAGCGGTCTTGCATTGTATTGGTTATTCATAACCATGTGCAATAATTGCGGCTTTATCTCGAAGTTTGCCGCTCCGGCATTTGGCACAACAATAGGGGATCTAGTTCCTAGGGGTACTTGGGTTAACAAAGTCCCGTAGGGTCCTAGCAGGTGTTTGCGGTTCTCCGTCCATGTGGTTTTGTAGAGTTTCTCTAAATCTTCTTAATCTTTCGTGAAAGCTTCTTTCGGGTTCCGGATCAAAGTTGTCAACAAATGTCCGAGACCGTTTCATAAACTACAAGAAAAACACTTGAAGAAAAATTAAACGTAATGTATTATAGGACAAGAAAGCAAAATAGTAAAAATAAAACAAAAACTAAAAATTTTGTAGTAAAGACAAAAACAAAAAGTAAACCGTTGTCCCCGCAACGGCGCCAAAACTTGTTCGGTCGAAACCTAACGGTTTATTTTATATCCGCAAGCGCACGGGCTATTGTAATATAGCGGGTGCAAGTACGAGTCGATCCCACAGAGACAGGGTTTACTTAAGGGATATTTTTGTCTTTAGAAAATATAGAAAGGATTGGGGGTAGATAAAATTTGTTTTAGAATAATAGAGAGAGCATAAACAGAAAATACTTTAATTGAAATCTTATAAAACGAAGCATTCTCGGGATTGGAAATCATACACATATTCTTATTCATCAAATTGTCATTGTCATAGAAATAAAAGGTTTTCATAAAAAGCAAGGATGGTATGTTAGGCCTACGCTATTTCGGGCTAAGACAATAGCGTTTGTATTCTTCACTAATTATGTCCTAACTGTTTGAGAAATCCGTTTATGTTTGCCCCCGCCCTGTCACAAACGGGCATTCCGGCTTATCTCTAGCTGACCATAATTAGTAAGAATCCATTAAGGACGGAAGTCAACATACTTTCCATTAAAGGAACATCCCTGTGCCATCAACTACTCTCGGGATCAATGAACCTAGTTTCTTTATATGGTTCCGTCAATCGAGATTCTCCGCTAGGTACTTCTCTCAATTGACTGAATCATACAAATTGGATATCGCCAAAATGTAAGGCATTTAGAGAATAATATAAAGAGATTGTTTTTGATGAAGAAAGAAGACAAGACTAAACATTTTTTATGATGAATAAGCATGCTTTTGAGTTTCCAACCCCAAGAATATGGGGGATTACTCACAAGCCATTAAATGTATAAGCAATAATAAAAGTTGAGTAAGAAATACTTATGGAAGTAGAAGACAAGTGCTGAGAATAATGCTTCACTTTTATTTCCTTCAAAGTAACTCCAAGAACAATGACTTTGATCTTCAAATTCCTTTGGAAAATTGTTATCACAAGTATTGTACTTTCTATCTATCTAATATCAGTGATTTCCCTCTAATAATTCGTATCTAAGACTGATCACTAGGGTCATATTTATAAAAAGGAGGGGACTCTTCAATCGGGTGCAATAAAAAAGGTGCCTTTACGTCTGCAGTCGCGTTTTGCACGGCCGCGTCAAGGAAGTTGCACGGCCGTGTGACTCTTGGCGCCAGATTTGAATTTAAGTCTTGACACTTCGCACGGCCGCTCCTGTCCAAGCTGCACGGCCGCTCCATAAAATGACACGGACGCTCCCTCTTTAAGACACGGCCACTCTATATTTTAGGGCCAAAAATGGCCTGAAAAAGGCCAAGTGCACGGCCGCTCCATCTTGGCTGCACGGCCGCTCCGTCTGAAATTTAGCTTTGTGTGCTTGATTTGGTTGGTGCTCTCCCATGTCTTTTGCCTTGAAGTGTCCAAGTATCCTTTTGATAAAAATGAACCTAAAACCTGTCTTTGAATGCAAGAAATATACCAAAAGCGTAAAATCTAGAAAATAAGGAAAAGGAACTAAAAAGTATATGAAATGAAATGAGAAATGATGTTTTATGCAATAAAAAGTATATAAATCTAAGGATAAATGACTATATAATAGTCACTTATCAATAGGGTATAGGGCATATGGTGTAGGGTTTACCCTATAGGGTATAGGGTATACCCTATAAGATATAGGGTATAGGATATAGGGTATAGGGTATAAGGTATAGGGCATAGGACATATGGTATAGGGTATACCCTATAGGGTATAGGGTATAAGGTATAGGGCATATGGTATAGGGTATATCCTATAGGGTATAGGGTATACCCTATAAGGTATAGGGTATACCCTATAGGATATAGGGTATAGGGTATACCCTATAGGGTATAGGTTATACCCTATAGGATATAGGGCATAGGGTATAGGGCATATGATATAGGGTATACCCTATTGGGTATAGGGTATACCCTATAGGATATAGGGTATATGATATAGGGTATATGATATAAGGTATAGGGCATAGGACATACTCCCTTTGTCCCATGAAACATTACCCCTTTTACTATTTTGGGCGTCCCACTTCAAAGTCTCACTTTCCTAAAAAGGAAATTTTTTTTACTATTCTCTCCACTCATTCTCTCTCCTCCCATTCACAACACTTTTCAAATTTACTATTCTCTCCACTCATTCACTCATTCTCTCTCCTCCCATTCACAACACTTTTCAAATTTACTATTCTCTCCACTCATTCTCTCTCCTCCCACTCACAACACATACTTTAATAACATTATTTCTTATTTTCCGTTCTCAATAGTAAAGGGGTAAAGTTTTCCGGGACGGAGGGAGTATGGTATAGGGTATACCCTATAGGGTATAAGGTATAGGGCATATTGTATAGGGTATACCCTATAGGGTATAGGGTATACCCTATAAGGTATAGGGTATATGGTATAGGGTATACCCTATAGGGTATAGGGTATACCCTATAAGGTATAGGGTATAGGGTATACCCTATAGGGTATAGGGTATACCCTATAGAGTATAGGGTATACCCTATAGGGTAGGGTATACCCTATAGGGTATAAGGTATACCCTATAGGATATAGGGCAAAGGGTATAGGGCATATGGTATAGGGTATACCCTATAGGGTATAGGGTATACCCTATAGGATATAGGGTATAGGATATAGGGTATAGGGTATAAGGTATAGGGCATAGGACATATGGTATAGGGTATACCTGTTGGGTTTTATGGATCCATGCGCAGCGGAATTAAGCATAAAATTAACACAAAACCCAAGCCCTAAGATCCGTTCTATACGATTAAATTGAATTCCTATGAGATAGAATTTACCAACCTTAATTGCTTTCCGGTCTTGAGCTATCGAACAATTTATTGGTGTGATTTTGAATCACAATCTTCGATCTTCAAAACCTTTTGAATCTTCATATTGATTTGAACAATAGAACTCTAGGCCTTGATCGTCGTACGAGCGAAGACCCTCTAGTAGTATCCACACGTTAGAATGAACCAAGAACAGTTCTTGTGAATTGCTAGATTCTTAAACCTATGGAAGAATATTGAGAAACCTTTTTGGTGATTTTCTTTCTTGAAATTCGGCTCTATTTCGGCTGTTTACAGACTCATATTTATACTACTTTAGTATTTAGAGTTTGTGCCCTAATCAAATTAGGAAACAAGTGTAAACCGCCTCTGTGGCTAGTTATGTCGCGTGACATACGTTGCCATATGCAGGAACTTTCAATCATTCTTCCTTTGGTTTAACCAATTCATTCTAGTTGTGTGTGACCCAATAGGATTATATTATGTTGGTAATGAGTTCGATCATATCGACTCTCATAAGACATAAGCGGACTCTAGCAAGCCATTATGTCTACCCAAATAATATAACGTAAGAGTTCACGTTTCCAATGGTACACTTCCATTTCTCCCTTTGTCTCACGATGTTATATTGAACACAAGTCATGGTCCACGTCAACTTGTATTTGTTCAATGCTTTCTCGATCTTGAGTATAATGATAGTCCAATCATATTGGGGTGTGGCCACACGCTTTCATCATTATCACTCATCGAGGGGCCCAAGGAAAACATCTCTCTTTTGAGGGACAAATTCCATCTTGACTTATCATCCTTCCCATCATGAATCCGATCATGCCAAAGATAGCCTTTATAAATATCGTGTTAAGATATCGTTTGACTAAAATCAAACATGACTTTCATCATATGTAAGGTCATGATAATCTCAGGTCTAGGGACTAAATGAAGTGACCATATGAGATTTAATTATGATATTTGACCATGACATAAATCTCATACGGGTTAAGTCCAGTCACTTGTTCTCTAACAAGTACCCATAATTTCAATGTGCATCTCTATGCATATAATCATCATATGATTATCCATTGACAATTATGCTAATTATTCTCTTAGTAATGAGGGACGGAGATTACTATAATAAATATGCAAACTATATAATAATCAAATAATAAACTTAAACGATAAAGATGATACATAACGGTTTTCAGTTAAACATAACTAAAGCCTAGGGCATTACACCAACAGTCTCCCACTTGCACTAGGCTCCATTTATGTATCGAATACTCATGGATCTAACATGACCATCATGCTTCCGCCTCTGCGAGGGTCTTTGTAAGTGAATTCCTTATGTCATCATCGGTTGATACTTTGTATATTTTAACGTCTTCTCATTCTTTATGAATTCCTCGAAGAACGTCTAAGTGAGTGTTTGGATCGCTGTTGTGACCTTGGTTCCATTGTTTGCACAAGTGGCACCACTATTTGTCATAACAAAAGTTTCACCGATTAGTGATACTTGGAACATTTCCAAAACACTAATGAACTTTTGATCCAAACTGCCTCTTTTAGCCACATCATATGTTGCTAAAATTCGGCCTTAGTAGTAGAATTGGCTACAATTTCTGCTTGGAACTCTTCCAATCAAAATTGCACCTCTAATAAGCATAAACACAAATCCTAATTGCGATTTTAAAATAACTTTGTGAGTTTGAAAGCTAGCATCTATGTAACCCTTACAACAAGATTAACTTCCAATCTTTCAAATACCAAGAACATATCCTTAGTTCTTCTTAAGTACTTAAGGATCATCTTGACTCCCATCCAATGGTTTATATCAGGATCAGATTGGTATCGACTCATCATGCTTAGAGCATATGAGACGCCGGGTCTAGTACAAATCATGGCATACATGACAGATCCAAACGCCGAAGCATATGGAACTTCATTCATTTCTCTTTTGCTCATCAATTGTCATAAGACAATGAATATTGCTAAGAGAAATACCATGACCCATTGACAAGCTACTCTTCTTAGACTCTTCTAAGAATCTTGTCAATGTGAACACTTTGACTCAAACCAATTTATCCTTCTAGATCCATCTCTATAGATCTTGATGCCAAGGATGTAAGCGGCTTCACCCATATCTTTCATTGAGAAACCTTTCCTTGACCAAGACTTTGACAGTCTTAAGTGTCGGAACTTGTTTTTCCAATGAGTAAGATATCATTGTAATAAAACAATAGAAATAATACTACGCTCCCACTGAATTTCATGCATACACAAGATTCATCTTTGTTCTTTGATGAAGTCAAACTCTTTGACCAATTCATCAAAACGAAGATTCCAATTCCTTGAAGCTTGCTTCAACCCATCTCATGGATTTTTGCAACATGCATACTTTATTAGAGTTTCTTGGATCGACAAACTATTCGGGTTGTGTACTATACACATCCTTAATAATCTTTCCTTTTAAAGAAAGTCATTTGACATCCATTTGTCATGTCACATAGTCACAATAAGTGATCATGGCAATTGAAATTCTAACAGACTTCGACATTGTAACTGGAGAAAAAGGTTTCAACATAGTCAATACTATGAATTTACCTAAATCCCTTTGTTACAATCCTTAGTCATGAAAGTATGCACCTTCCCATCCATGTCAGTCTTGAAGACCTACTTGCACCCTTTAGTTTTTACACCTTTAGGTAGCTCAATCAAGTTCCAAACTTGATCATCAAACATGGATTGTAATTTGGACTCCATGGTTTCTAACCTTTTATCCAAATTAGGAGTGGACGTCGCCTCAAGATAGGAAGTGGGATCGTCATTCTCAATGACTTCCACCTTATTACTTTCCGAAACAAGAAATCAATATTTCTTGAGTTCGGATCGTAACCTATCCGATCTACGATGGACTTGTGCATCTTGAACCGGTTCCACAACTCCTTTGTGAACTTGGTTCTGTCTCTACTTTTGGATCCATGTCATTTTCAGGTTCTTGAACTTTCTTCAAGATTAATTTTACTCCCACTAGATTCTTTATTGAGAAACTATTTCTCAAGAAACAAATCGTGTAGAGCAACAAACATTTTGTTCTCTTTGTGGTTGTAAGATTAATTTCCGAAAATAACCTTGTCAGATTTGGTGCTAACTTATTAGAGACAAGTCTCTTCCCATAAGATTTGCAACTCCAAATCTTCATGAAAGACAAACTAAGTTTTCTTCCATGCCACATCTCATGTGGGGCCTTAGGAACCGATTTAGTAAGGACTCAATTCAGTGTAACCACATTATTTCTAATGCATATCCTCAAAAGGAATTAGGAAAGTCAACTTGACACATCATCGAATGAACCATGTCTAACAAGGTTCAATTCCTCCTTTCAGACACACCATACAATGTGGTGTTCCGGGTGGAGTCAACTCTGAAACAATTTCGTAGTTTTGAGATGATTGTCAAACTCTTGGCTCAAATATTCACCAAGTCGATCTAATCTAAGTACTTAATAGTTTGCCAAGTTTGTTTTGCACTTCATCTTGAAATGTTCGAAACATCTCAAACGATTCACCTTTGGACTTCATCAGATAGACATAGTCATATCTAGATAAGTCTTTAGTGAAATATGATGAAATACCGAAATCCTCCCCTAGCAATGCTACTTAATAGTCCACATACATCTCATGTATAATGACCGATAAGTCACTAGCCCTCCCACTACTTTAGTGTAGGGTGATTTGGTCGATAATCCCAATAAATAAGATCCACATTCCTTAAATGATTCATGGTCATATGAGTCTAAAAGTCCATGTTAATGGAGTTTAGATATATGTTTCTTATTTATTTGACCAAGCCGGCAATGCCATATGAACACGTTGTTCATATTGTTCGGTTTAGATTTCCATTTATATTATAGATATCTTCAACATTATTTTGTTTCTCATCTCCAAGGATATGAAGACCATTCAATGATATATGCAATACAATAAGGCATATCATTAAATAAATATAAAACTTCTTATTGAAAATAAGAAAATTATATCCTTCATCATCCATTTAAGAAACGGAAATAATACTCCTACTCAAAATCGGAACGTAGTCATACTTATTCAAAACAAGTACTACTTCACAAGGCAAAGTGACTTCATAAGTCCCTTATGGCTAATGTTGCAACTCTTGCTCCATTCCCATGCATAGGTTTAATTTATCTTATTTGAGTGGCTTTCTATTCTTTGTTCCTTGCACATTTAAACAAATGTGAGATCCAATCCGGTATCATATACCCAAGAACAAGAAGTCGAAGGGAAAATATCTATCATATAGATACTTGAAGTAGTAGCAATCATATTGCCCTTCTTCACCTTTTAGGCCTTCCTAATAAACCTTGCAACTTTGCTTCCAATGACAATCTTATTGCAATGATAGCAAAATGCATCCTTTTGAGACACTTTGGGTTTAGCCTCTTCGGCTATGACAACATTTGTCCTAGGTTTAGCAACTTTTGCTTTACCTTCTTTTCCTTTCTTTATGAACCCTTTTATTGTGTCAACCATTAACACAATTTGCGGATTGCTCCTTCTTTCATCATATGAATTAAGAGCCTTCACCACAACATATATCTTTTGCCTAGCATGCACTTGGAACCTTTCCCTTTTTGCGTTATGCTAGAACAAAAGAATAGTTATCATGTGCTCAAGGTTCTTCATAAGAGCCTTTAAACATGGTGGCAAATACAAGGCAAGCAATATTGTCAGAATCATCAATATGTTTCTAATGTTGCTTCCTTATTTGCCCTTTGCAACATTTGCAATGGGTTCAGTAGGAACAGATTCGTCAAGAACGTACACATTATGTATTGTTCCTTTCGAACTTTGTTCTTCATAAGGACGAATCGCAATTATCATTATGTAATGCTACTTCTACAACAAAATATACAAATTATATGAACACATATCAATATCAACACATTTATCATCTAAGAGAAAATAATGTATTTTACAAATACTCCCACTAAATCATACACCTTCCAATGCAAATAAGCATAATATGTATAATTTAATGGGCTAAGATCCAACTTTAATTTAATCTCAAGTACGCTATGGCGCACCGCTCAAGATTAAACTAATTAGGTAGAAAACATCAATCATATCGTATATGACTCTTAGGACTAAGATCCAACTTTAATTTAATCTCAAGTACGCTATGGCGCACCGCTCAAGATTAAACTAATTAGGTAGAAAACATCAATCATATCGTATATGACTCTTAGGATCTTTTATGAGATTTATTTAAGACATCATATGTCCAAGCATATTTTAATCTCATCTTATGCCTTGGGTCCAAAACCATTTTGATAACCCAATTAATTTCATCCACTTTAAACGTATAGGAACCACCATTTCCTCATCTTGCTCGCATTCGAATAGAATCAAAGCACCTTGCTATGGCAAGCCCACCCAAAACTATCCGAGTGGTCTCAAGTGTTTTAATCATGGATTGGCATAAAGAACTTAAAAGTTAAATGAAGGTTCTTTAAAGCAGATTATAAGCATATCAACAAAGATAATCATAATGTACACCAGGTACGTTCCCAAGAAAATAGGTGAGCCACAAGGACTGCTTAAGTACCAAATTTTCCTTCGACAGAACTCTCCTAGTCATGCACAATTATAATATCAGTTTGAATGCAACATAATCAATACTTTGTATACTGATTTGTTTCTCTTAAACAATCAGACTCATAAACTGACTTGTTTCTCATAAACAATCAGAATTCTTCAAATTTTACGTAAACTGACTTGTTTCTCATAAACAATCAGAAAACCAAAATTTAATGTTTCAACTAAACATTAGGAAATTTATAAATCAATGTTTCAACTAAACATCTAATAAAATTCTTAACACTTAAGAACAAATAATTCATGCATCGCAACAATTAATAAAAACACATTTTAAATTAATTAAGCATGCATAAATAATGAATTAATCTAGCATATTCCTATAAATTCAATTTTCAGAAATTTATAGCATCCAGATTAATACATAAACATATCAGATTGTAAACACATTCACAGATTAGCAGGATTGTTCAACAAACTGATTCTGCCCAGATTGGGCAACTTTTGTCGCGTGACAGAGACAAGCTTTGTCGCGTGACACAAGCAGGTTCTGTCGCGTGACACAGTCACTCTTTGTCGCGTGACACAAACATGGTTTGTCGCGTGATTCAAGATGACAATTTGCAAATTTCCAGAATTCAATCAATTCTAATCATAAAGCAATTAAATCAAGTAAACAGCTTTTACATATTTAATTAATCACAATCAGAAAACGATTTTCACATTGTTTCACATAAACAATAATAATTCTACCGCATACAAAACATGCAATAAGCATATAAACGATTTATATCTTGATTCTAGCATGTTAATTCAAACTTAACCATACGAACGGGGCTCTGATACCACTGTTGAGTTTTATGGATCCATGCGCAGCGGAATTAAGCATAAAATTAACACAAAACCCAAGCCCTAAGATCCGTTCTATACGATTAAATTGAATTCCTATGAGATAGAATTCACCAACCTTAATTGCTTTCCGGTCTTGAGCTATCGAACAATTTATTGGTGTGATTTTGAATCACAATCTTCGATCTTCAAAACCTTTTGAATCTTCATATTGATTTGAACAATAGAACTCTAGGCCTTGATCGTCGTACGAGCGAAGACCCTCTAGTAGTATCCACACGTTAGAATGAACCAAGAGCAGTTCTTGTGAATTGCTAGATTATTAAACTTATGGAAGAATATTGAGAAACCTTTTTGGTGATTTTCTTTCTTCAAATTCGGCTCTATTTCGGCTGTTTACAGACTCATATTTACACTACTTTAGTATTTAGAGTTTGTGCCCTAATCAAATTAGGAAACAAGTGTAAATCGCCTCTGTGGCTAGTTATGTCACGTGACATACGTTGCCATATGCAGGAACTTTCAATCATTCTTCCTTTGGTTTAACCAATTCATTCTAGTTGTGTGTGACCCAATAGGATTATATTATGATGGCAATGAGTTCGATCATATCGACTCTCATAAGACATAAGCGGACTCTAGCAAGCCATTATGTCTACCCAAATAATATAACGTAAGAGTTCACGTTTCCAATGGTACACTTCCATTTCTCCCTTTGTCTCACGATGTTATATTGAACACAAGTCATGGTCCACGTCAACTTGTATTTGTTCAATGCTTTCTCGATCTTGAGTATAATGATAGTCCAATCATATTGGGGTGTGGCCACACGCTTTCATCATTATCACTCATCGAGGGGCCCAAGCAAAACATCTCTCTTTTGAGGGACAAATTTCATCTTGACTTATCATTCTTCCCATCATGAATCTGATCATGCCAAAGATAGCCTTTATAAATATCGTGTTAAGATATCGTTTGACTAAAATCAAACATGACTTTCATCATATATAAGGTCATGATAATCTCAGGTCTAAGGACTAAATGAAGTGACCATATGAGATTTAATTATGACATTTGACCATGACATAAATCTCATACGGGTCAAGTCCAGTCACTTGTTCTCTAACAAGTACCCATGATTTCAATGTGCATCTCTATGCATATAATCATCATATGATTATCCATTGACAATTATGCTAATTATTCTCTTAATAATCAGGGACGAAGATTATTACAATAAATATGCAAACTATATAATAATCAAATAATAAACTTAAACGATAAAGATGATACATAACGATTTTCAGTTAAACATAACTAAAGCCTAGGGCATTACACCAACAATACCCTATAGGGTATAGGGTATAAGGTATAGGGCATATTGTATAGGGTATACCCTATAGGGTATAGGGTATATCCTATAAGGTATAGGGTATATGGTATAAGGTATACCCTATAGGATATAGGGCATAAGGTATAGGGCATATGATATAGGGTATACCCTATAGGTATAATATTATTTTATAGTTTAAATTATTATTATTATTAATTATTTTTAATATTAATTATTATTATTATTAATTATATAATAATAATTATAAATAATAATAATTATTAATAATTATTATTATATAATTAATTATTATTATTAATTATATAATAATAATTATTATTAATTATTAATTATATAATAATAATAATTATTAATAATAATTATTATTAATAATTATTATTATTATATAATTATTATTATCAATAATTATTATTAATAAATATTATTAATAATTATCATTATTATTATTAATAATAATTAATCATTATTAATAATTATTAATATTAATAATTATTATTAATAATAAATATTATTAATAATTATCATTATTATTATTAATAATAATTAATCATTATTAATAATTATTAATATTAATAATTATTATTAATAATAATTATTATTAATATTAATTATATAATAATAAATATTATTAATAATTATTATTAATAATTATTATTATTAATAATTAGTATTATTAATAATTATTATTATTAATAATTATTATTAATAATAATAATTATTATTAATAATAAATATTAAGAATTATTAAGAATTATTAATAATTATATAATAATAATTATTATTAATTATTAATATTATTAATAATTATTATTATTAATAATTATTATTAATAATTATTATTATTAATAATTATTAATAATAATAATTATTAATAATAATAATTATTAATAATAATTAATAATAATAATTATTATTAATAATTATTATTAATAATAATTATTATTAATATTTTGATAATATAATAACATTTAGAAGAATTGTGGACCGTTGGATTGAAAGTGTGAATGGTTGAATTTGGTTTAGTCATGATCCGCGTGGTTATTTGAGATCCAATAAAACAATGCCACATGGCATTGCATTGTTTTATTGGATCTCAAATAACCACGCGGATCATGACTAAATCAAATCCAACCATTCACACTTTTAATCCAACGGTCCACAATATTTCTAAACAAAACCAATAATTTCTCCTCCCTTTTTCTCTCCTCATTTCTCTCTCTTTATTTTTCAGTTTAACAAAATCAAGAAACCGTTTCTCTCTCTTCACTCATTTCCATTTCCTGTTTATCAAAATCAAGAAACCCATTTCTCTCTCTCTCATTCCCTCCGGCATCACCCTCCTACGCAGCCGCCTCCGCCATCGCCGGCCACAACTGCTACTCTTGGAACCGTCTCCCTCTCACCGCTTTTCCTTCGCCGCCACTACTTCAGCATCTCCGGTGACGGCAAGTTTAGATCTGGATAGATATTGTTTGTGTGCGTGTAGATATGGGTTTTCTTCTTCTCTCTCTCGTCTCCGGCGTCGGCAACTGTCCCTCTCACCGCTCTCTACTTGTCTCTCCTGTCTCTCCGTCTATCTCTCTCTGTTCTAGCGATTAGCGATGGGTTCATCTCATTTTTTGAAGATGGTGACGGTGGTTTGGTGGATGGATGTTGGTGGTGATGGATGGTTGTGGTGAATGGTGATGGTGAATAAAAAATGTGACGGTAGTTTGAGAATAAAAAATGTTTAGAGATTGATTTAAGAATAAAAAAGTTTAAGGGACTGATATGAGAATAAAAAAAGTTAAAGGGATTGATTTGAATATAAAAAAAGTTAAGTGACTAATTTGAGAATAAAAAATATTAAGGGACTGATTTGAGAAAAAAAAGGTTAAGGGATTGATTTGAGAAAATATATATATATATATATATATATATATATATATATATATATATATATATATATATATATATATATATATATATATATATATTGAAAAAGGAAAATTAAAAAAATTAATAAAATTGTGAAATTATGTAATAAATTTTAGGGACTCATTTAATTTTTGGCGTTACATTAGGTATTCAACCACTTTTTAAATTGGCGTTGCATTAGGTTCTTTTTGGCGTTGCATTAGGTGTTCATATAGTTTTAAAATTGGCGTTGCATCAGGTATTTACCTGATGCAACGCCAAAGCTCTGGCGTTACATTAGCTTACTATGTCGTTGCATTAGACCTAATGCAACGCAAGAGAATGCAACGGCCATTTGGCGTTACATTAGGCCTAATGTAACGGTTTTTGGGCCCTAATGCAACGAAAATTGGCGTTACATTAGGTCAGAAATGTAGTAGTGGAGCGAAGAGCTCGAGTGTGGTGTTAGGGTGGGGCGGCCATTGAGGAAGCAATTTAGGGTTATGATTTAGGAGGTGTTGAAGAATGGGTATTTGTGTGGGTTTTTGTATATGGCTGAAGATGAGACTAAGTGAAAAATTTAAGAAAAGAGAAAATTTAGGAAGGTGAAAAATAATACTCAACGTGACATTGAGATAAGTGAAAAAGAAGAAGAATAATAAAGGCCTAGGGGTTTAGTTGTTCGACTATGGGAGAAGAAGTGTCGAAAGTTTAAGAAAAAAAACGGAGAGGGAGGGAGGGAGAAAGGATTGGTAGTGTGGCGGAAGCGAATGGAGCTGGGTTTGGTGAAGAAGTCCCATTATGGATATATGCTCTGATTCCATAATAGAATAAATGATGATAGACGAAGTCAATTCATACATGGAGAGAGAGAGAGAGAATTGATATGAATGACTCAAGTTTTATTATTACCATTGTATGAATATATATACAACTTAGAAATCACTAATTAAGAAAATATATAATTACAAAAGGAGAAGGAATACTATTACAATAAGGAATTATAATAAAAAAAAAACTATTACAATAAGGAAACATAATATATGATTGTGATTTATTTATCTCTATCATGCCCCCGCTAGATGGACGACCGATAGAAGAGTCCAATCTTGGACATAATTCTATGAAGGTGAGCATGGTGGTTCGGTCCATTTAGTTTGAGGGCTGGTGGCAACTTGGGGCGGTTTGGATTGGGTCGAGGCAGTTTGGTTCAGCAAAGGTGGGCCGGCGGATCTGGATTGGAGCAGTTTGGGTTGTGATGGTTCTTGAAAAGGTGGGCGTGACCCATGACTTTTCAAATAGGCGGGTAAAGGCTGTTGGGCCGACCCAGAAGATCTCCTCCCTCCATCTAGATCTGATCCAACGGTCCAGAATCCACCAGACACCAATTGTGTTTATTCCCAATGGGTACAACAACTCTTCATACACTATAAATAGACCTCCTGGTTTGACAAATCAATTCACTCAATCATTCCTTCACTTCACATATTCTCTCTCTCTCTTCTCACTAGAAGTAGAGAATCACATATCTCACAGAGTTAACTAACTCGTTTAGATATTTAACTGAATTATGGAATTCAGCCACATAATTCAAGGAAATTCTTAACATCATGAACTAGAAGATAGAGCATCTCGTTGCATAAGTTTTTTCAAAGTCTGGAAGTGTCAAACACAAATTTTTGTTCACCGAAGTCGTTAATTTGGAATGCTCCTATTAACGATTGTAAAGTCTTTTTATCTTGAGAGAAGATTGTCGCAGACCGTTAGCACCAGTGCGGGGCAATATCTTCTTGTGGAATTGTGTCCAACACAAGACTCGACTTCTTTAATTAATCAGTTTGCTTTAATTTTCGCATTCTAGTTTATCTTTATTTCCTGTCCCGTTAATTACTTTATCGTTCATTATTTATTTGTCATTTCGTTAAATCCAAGAAAGCCTTATTTATTGTTATATAATAAATTTTTCCAACAGAATTTTAGAAGCTTTGAAAGGCCTTTAGGACTACGAGTCGGTCCGTGACCCTTGGATGCCGAAGGCGCCCTTCGGATGATCTCGTAGTTCCTACGGTGTGGAGATGATGGGGTCAACTAGGAGAGAAAACTAGGGCTCTCAAAAAGGAGAAAAAGAGATCTAATGATAAAGTAGTTGTCAACACACACCGCCAAACATATATTAATTGATTTTGGTAAAATCCTAATTAACAAACAGATTTGAAGAAATAAAAAATAAATCTAAAAAATAAAATTTCTAATTTTACATTTACTAATTGATTATTTGACAATTAATAAATGCAAAATTAGAAATTTCTCAAATTAGTAAATCAAGAGAGAAAAATAATAAGAAAAAAAAGGAGGATTGAAGAATGGAGAAGAATGGGGATTTGTTATGAGACATGAAAAATAAAAATAAAAAAACATCTTTTACAAGCCATGGAGTATGTCATAAAATAGGCTATGAAATCCGCGGAAAGAACTGTTCATTGAATTAACTAATCTACACATGACATAACAATTAACAGTATGCAATTTTATTCCACAAGTGACACTCAAAAGTAAAGCCTCATGCAAGAGGCCATAAAACATTGAAAGAGAAGAAGAAATTTTAACTGGCATTGAGATATGATTGTGATACCACTGTTGGGTTTTATGGATCCATGCGCAGCGGAATTAAGCATAAAATTAACACAAAATCCAAGCCCTAAGATCCGTTCTATACGATTAAATTGAATTCCTATGAGATAGAATTTACCAACCTTAATTTCTTTCCGGTCTTGAGCTATCGAACAATTTATTGGTGTGATTTTGAATCACAATCTTCGATCTTCAAAACCTTTTGAATCTTAATATTGATTTGAACAATAGAACTCTAGGCCTTGATCGTCGTACGAGCGAAGACCCTCTAGTTGTATCCACACGTTAGAATGAACCAAGAACAATTCTTGTGAATTGCTAGATTCTTAAACCTATGGAAGAATATTGAGGAACCTTTTTGGTGATTTTCTTTCTTCAAATTCGGCTCTATTTCGGCTGTTTACAGACTCATATTTACACTACTTTAGTATTTAGAGTTTGTGCCCTAATCAAATTAGGAAACAAGTGTAAACCGCCTCTGTGGCTAGTTATGTCGCGTGACATACGTTGCCATATGCAGGAACTTTCAATCATTCTTCCTTTGGTTTAACCAATTCATTCTAGTTGTGTGTGACCCAATAGGATTATATTATGTTGGCAATGAGTTCGATCATATCGACTCTCATAAGACATAAGCGGACTCTAGCAAGCCATTATGTCTACCCAAATAATATAACGTAAGAGTTCACGTTTCCAATGGTACACTTCCATTTCTCCCTTTGTCTCACGACGTTATATTGAACACAAGTCATGGTCCACGTCAACTTGTATTTGTTCAATGCTTTCTCGATCTTGAGTATAATGATAGTCCAATCATATTGGGGTGTGGCCACACGCTTTCATCATTATCACTCATCGAGGGGCCCAAGCAAAACATCTCCCTTTTGAGGAACAAATTCCATCTTGACTTATCATCCTTCCCATCATGAATCCGATCATGCCAAAGATAGCCTTTATAAATATCGTGTTAAGATATCGTTTGACTAAAATCAAACATGACTTTCATCATATGTAAGGTCATGATAATCTCGTGTCTAGTGGACTAAATGAAGTGACCATATGAGATTTAATTATGACATTTGACCATGACATAAATCTCATACGGGTCAAGTCCAATCACTTGTTCTCTAACAAGTACCCATAATTTCAATGTGCATCTCTATGCATATAATCATCATATGACTATCCATTGACAATTATGCTAATTATTCTCTTAATAATCAGGGACGGAGATTATTACAATAAATATGCAAACTATATAATAATCAAATAATAAACTTAAACGATAAAGATGATACATAACGGTTTTCAGTTAAACATAACTAAAGCCTAGGGCATTACACCAACAATACCCTATAGGGTATAGGGTATAAGGTATAGGGCATATTGTATAGGGTATACCCTATAGGGTATAGGGTATACCCTATAAGGTATAGGGTATATGGTATAGGGTATACCCTATAGGGTATAGGGTATAGGGTATACCCTATAGGGTATAGGGTATATGGCATATGGTATAGGGTATACCCTATAGGTATAATATTATTTTATAGTTTAAATTATTATCATCATTAATTATTTTTAATATCGATTATTATTATTATTAATTATATAATAATAATAATTAATAATTATTATTATTAATAATTATTATATAATTAATTATTATTATTAATTATATAATAATAATAATTATTAATTATTAATTATATAATAATAATAATTATTAATAATTATTATTATTATATAATTATTATTATTATTAATAATTATTAATAATTATTATTAATAGTTATCATTATTATTATTATTAATAATAATTAATCATTATTAATAATTATTAATAATAATTATTATTAATAATTATAATTGATAATTATTTTTATTAATAATTATTATTATTAATATTTATTATTATTCATAAATATTATTGATAATAAATATTATTATTAATTATATAATAATAATAATTATTAATTATTATTATTAATAATTATTATTATTAATAATTAGTATTATTAATAATTATTTTTATTAATAATTATTATTAATAATTATTAAGAATTATTAAGTATTATTAATAATTATATAATAATAATTATTATTAATTATTAATATTATTAATAATAATTATTATTAATAATTATTATTAATAATTATTATTATTAATAATTATTAATGATAATAATTATTAATAATAATTATTAATAATAATAATTATTAATTATTATTAAAATCAAGAAACCCATTTCTCTCTCTCTCATTCCCTCCGGCATCACCCTCCTACGCAGCCGCCTCCGCCATCGCCGGCCACAACTGCTACTCTTGGAACCGTCTCCCTCTCACCACTTTTCCTTCGCCGCCACTACTCCAGCATCTCCGGCGATGGCAAGGTTAGATCTGGATAGATATTGTTTGTGTGCGTGTAGATCTGGGTTTTCTTCTTCTCTCTCTCGTCTCCGGCGTCGGCAACTGTCCCTCTCACCGCTCTCTACTTGTCTCTCCTGTCTCTTCGTCTATCTCTCTCTGTTCTAGCGATTAGCGATGGGTTCATCTCATTTTTTGAAGATGGTGATGGTGGTTTGGTGGATGGATGGTGGTGGTGATGGATGGTTGTGGTGAATGGTGGTGGTGAATAAAAAATGTGATGGTAGTTTGAGAATAAAAAATGTTTAGAGATTGATTTAAGAATAAAAAAGTTTAAGGGACTGATTTGAGAATAAAAAAAGTTAAAGGGATTGATTTGAATATAAAAAAAGTTAAGTGACTAATTTGAGAATAAAAAATATTAAGGGACTGATTTGAGAAAAAAAGGTTAAGGGATTGATTTGAGAATAAATATACATTGATTTTAAATATATATATATATATATATATATTGAAAAAAAAATTAAAAAAATTAATAAAATTGTGAAATTATGTAATAAATTTTAGGGACTCATTTAATTTTTGGCGTTACATTAGGTATTCAACCACTTTTTAAATTGGCGTTGCATTAGGTTCTTTTTGGCGTTGCATTAGGTGTTCATATAGTTTTAAAATTGGCGTTGCATCAGGTATTATTTACTCGATGCAACGCCAAAGCTCTGGCGTTACATTAGCTTACTATGTCGTTGCATTAGACCTAATGCAACGCAAGAGAATGCAACGGCCATTTGGCGTTACATTAGGCCTAATGTAACGGTTTTTGGGCCCTAATGCAACGAAAATTGGCGTTACATTAGGTCAGAAATGTAGTAGTGGAACGAAGAGCTCGAGTGTGGTGTTAGGGTGGGGCGGCCATTGAGGAAGCAATTTAGGGTTATGATTTAGGAGGTGTTGAAGAATAGGTATTTGTGTGGGTTTTTGAATTCCTATGAGATAGAATTTACCAACCTTAATTGTTTTCCGGTCTTGAGCTATCGAACAATTTATTGGTGTGATTTTGAATCACAATCTTCGATCTTAAAAACCTTTTGAAACTTCATATTGATTTGAACAATAGAACTCTAGGCCTTGATCGTCGTACGAGCGAAGACCCTCTAGTAGTATCCACAAGTTAGAATGAACCAAGAACAGTTCTTGTGAATTGCTAGATTCTTAAACCTATGGAAGAATATTGAGAAACCTTTTTGGTGATTTTCTTTCTTCAAATTCGGCTCTATTTCGGCTGTTTAAAGACTCATATTTACACTACTTTAGTATTTAGAGTTTGTGCCCTAATCAAATTAGGAAACAAGTGTAAACCGCCTCTGTGGCTAGTTATGTCGCGTGACATACGTTGCCATATGCAGGAACTTTCAATCATTCTTCCTTTGGTTTAACCAATTCATTCTAGTTGTGTGTGACCCAATAGGATTATATTATGTTGGCAATGAGTTCGATCATATTGACTCTCATAAGACATAAGCGGACTCTAGCAAGCCATTATGTCTACCCAAATAATATAACGTAAGAGTTCACGTTTCCAATGGTACACTTCCATTTCTCCCTTTGTCTCACGATGTTATATTGAACACAAGTCATGGTCCACGTCAACTTGTATTTGTTCAATGCTTTCTCGATCTTGAGTATAATGATAGTCCAATCATATTGGGGTGTGGCCACACGCTTTCATCATTATCACTCATCGAGGGGCCCAAGCAAACATCTCTCTTTTGAGGGACTAATTCCATCTTGACTTATCATCCTTCCCATCATGAATCCGATCATGCCAAAGATAGCCTTTATAAATATCGTGTTAAGATATCGTTTGACTAAAATCAAACATGACTTTCATCATATGTAAGGTCATGGTAATCTCAGGTCTAGGGACTAAATGAAGTGACCATATGAGATTTAATTATGACATTTGACCATGACATAAATCTCATACAGGTCAAGTCCAGTCACTTGTTCTCTAACAAGTACCCATAATTTCAATGTGCATCTCTATGCATATAATCATCATATGATTATCCATTGACAATTATGCTAATTATTCTCTTAATAATCAGGGACGGAGATTATTACAATAAATATGCAAACTATATAATAATCAAATAATAAACTTAAACGACAAAGATGATACATAACGGTTTTCAGTTAAACATAACTAAAGCCTAGGGCATTACACCAACAATACCCTATAGGGTATAGGGTATAAGGTATAGGGCATATTGTATAGGGTATACCCTATAGGGTATAGGGTATACCCTATAAGATATATGGTATATGGTATAGGGTATACCCTATAGGGTATAGGGTATAGGGTATACCCTATAGGGTATAGGGTATACCCTATAGAATATAGGACATAGGGTATAGGGCATATGGTATAGGGTATACCCTATAGGTATAATATTATTTTATAGTTTAAATTATTATTATTATTAATTATTTTTAATATCAATTATTATTATTATTAATTATATAATAATTATTATTAATAATTATAATTAATAATTAATAATTATTTTTATTAATAATTATTATTATTAATATTTATTATTATTAATAAATATTATTGATAATAAATATTAATATTAATTATATAATTATATTTATTATTAATAATTATTATTATTAATAATTAGTATTATTAATAATTATTATTATTAATAATTATTATTAATAATTATTATTATTATTAATAATAATTATTAAGAATTATTAATAATTATATAATAATAATAATTATTAATTATTAATATTATTAATAATTATTATTATTAATAATTATTATTAATAATTATTATTATTAATAATTGTTAATAATAATAATTATTAGTAATAATTATTAATAATAATAATTATTAATTATTATTAATAATAATTATTAATAATAATTATTAATTATTATTTTTAATAATTATTAATAATAATTAATAATAATAATAATAATAATAATTAATAATAATAATTATTAATAATAATAATTATTATTAATAATTATTATTAATAATTATTATTAATAATAATTATTATTAATATTTTGATAATATAAAAACATTTAGAAGAATTGTGGACCGTTGGATTGAAAGTGTGAATGGTTGGATTTGGTTTAGTCATGATCCGCGTGGTTATTTGAGATCCAATAAAACAATGCCATGTGGCATTGTTTTATTGGATCTCAAATAACCACGCGGATCATGACTAAACCAAATTCAACCATTCACACTTTCAATCCAACGGTCCACAATATTTCTAAACAAAACCAATAATTTCTCCTCCCTTTTTCTCTCCTCATTTCTCTCTCTTTATTTTTTCAGTTTAACAAAATCAAGAAACCGTTTCTCTCTCTTCACTCATTTCCATTTCCTGTTTATCAAAATCAAGAAACCCATTTCTCTCTCTCTCTCATTCCCTCCGGCATCACCCTCCTACGCAGCCGCCTCCGCCATCGCCGGCCACAACTGCTACTCTTGGAACCATCTCCCTCTCACCGCTTTTCCTTCACCGCCACTACTTCAACATCTCCGGCGACAGCAAGTTTAGATCTGGATAGATATTGTTTGTGTGCGTGTAGATCTGGGTTTTCTTCTTCTCTCTCTCGTCTCCTGCTGCAAGAATCGTCCCTCTCACCGCTCTCTACTTGTCTCTCCTGTCTCTCCGTCTATCTCTCTCTGTTCTAGCGATTAGCGATGGGTTCATCTCATTTTTTGAAGATGGTGACGGTGGTTTGGTGGATGGATGGTGGTGGTGATGGATGGTGGTGGTGAATGGTGGTGGTGAATAAAAAATGTGACGGTAGTTTGAGAATAAAAAATGTTTAGAGATTGATTTAAGAATAAAAAAGTTTAAGGGACTGATTTGAGAATAAAAAAAGTTAAAGGGATTGATTTGAATATAAAAAAAGTTAAGTGACTAATTTGAGAATAAAAAATATTAAGGGACTGATTTGAGAAAAAAAAAGGTTAAGGGATTGTTTTGAGAATAAATATATATTTATTTTAAATATATATATATATATATATATATATATATATATATATATATATATATATATATATATATATATATATATATATATATATATATATATATATATATATTGAAAAAGGAAAATTAAAAAAATTAATAAAATTGTGAAATTATGTAATAAATTTTAGGGACTCATTTAATTTTTGGCGTTACATTAGGTATTCAACCACTTTTTAAATTGGCATTGCATTAGGTTCTTTTTGGCGTTGCATTAGGTGTTCATATAGTTTTAAAATTGGCGTTGCATCAGGTATTTACCTGATGCAACGCCAAAGCTCTGGCGTTACATTAGCTAACTATGTCTGCCGTGATTAGACCTAATGCAACGCAAGAGAATGCAACGGCCATTTGGCGTTACATTAGGCCTAATGTAACGGTTTTTGGGCCCTAATGCAACGAAAATTGGCGTTACATTAGGTCAGAAATGTAGTAGTGGAGCGAAGAGCTCGAGTGTGGTGTTAGGGTGGGGCGGCCATTGAGGAAGCAATTTAGGGTTATGATTTAGGAGGTGTTGAAGAATGGGTATTTGTGTGGGTTTTTGTATATGGCTGAAGATGAGACTAAGTGAAAAATTTAAGAAAAGAGAAAATTTAGGAAGGTGAAAAATAATACTCAACGTGACATTGAGATAAGTAAAAAAGAAGAAGAATAATAAAGGCCTAGGGGTTTAGTTGTTCGACTATGGGAGAAGAAGTGTTGAAAGTTTAAGAAAAAAAACGGAGAGGGAGGGAGGGAGAAAGGATTGGTAGTGTGGCGGAAGCGAATGGTGCTGGGTTTGGCGAAGAAGTCTCATTATGGATATATGCTCTGATTCCATAATAGAATAAATGATGATAGACGAAGTCAATTCATACATGGAGAGAGAGAGAGAGAATTGATATGAATGACTCAAGTTTTATTATTACCATTGTATGAATATATATACAACTTAGAAATCACTAATTAAGGAAATATATAATTACAAAAGGAGAAGAAATATTAATACAATAAGGAATTATAATAATATGGAAACTATTATAATAAGAAAACATAATATATGATTGTGATTTAGTATATCTCTATCAGGTTCAAATTTTATGCTTCTCATGTCTCCTAAACACTAATACTCCGTAATAAGTAATAATAAGTGTAACAATTCACTCATAAGTATATTGACAAAAAAATGTTTTGAACCATATAAATCGGTACAAATATTGGTCAACCTAACTGTAACGACCCAAACTTCGGGTCCCAATTTTACTGGCCCACAAGTTCGAATACGTCACCATCCACAATTCTAAATCGTAAAATTCACAAATCCCGAGTAATCATTTATTATTACAATAAACCCCAAATCCAAATAATCTAAAGCAATAAATGAAATAAAGTGTTGCAATTTCAAATACAGGAATAAATAACTAAAAATCTAAAATAAAATTAAGCAAAAAATCCTTGATCTTCTAATGCTTTCAGAACCGAATCACATTCTTCCTACTAGTAAAATAACCGTGCTACGCACGGGTTGAGAAGGTTTGGGGGACTTGGTAAGTATTTAGAACAATTGTATACCTTTTATGACATTTCAGGAAATTTGATGAGAAAGCGCAAATGTTTATGTGCGCTTATTGTGAAAAATAAGATGAAGACGTTTTTTATTACATGATTGTCATTTGTGGAAATAAATCAGTTTCAAAGAAAACCTAAATCTGGAAAGGCGGTCGCAGTTATGGCGATTGACTGATGCGTTCATCCATCACTGTGCCTGCCGATTGATGGTCGCCAGGGCTCAGGGAGCAATTCGCCGTCATATTTTCCCCCCTCATAAAGAGATACGGCAAGAGACAATGAATGAAATCGGCAGCTTTCCAGGTATTTTCAATTGGTTTGAGTGTCTATTCGATTTGATCTTGTTATTATTGTGGATGTGATTTGCTTTGATTATGAGAAGTGGTTGTCTCTATAATTTATAGTGAGGTTAATTTAGGTGAGACATAGTGGCTGCGGTTGTACAACTGAATAGGCGCGTCCCTTTATTTTTTGACGCCATTTAGGTTAGTACGCCATTAATTTAATGGATAGAAAGTTAGTATAAATAGTTGGAGTTTTTCTTAATAAGTAATTCAGACTAAAAATCCAATTCCAATGGCTTTTCGCAATCCTCTTTTCCCTCCTCCTGAACACAGTCTTGCCCCTAACCCTCAGATGTATCTTTTAAGGGGTGATTATGTCCTCTTTGACACAGAAGAACTACATGACAATGTTGCTAGATATGTCTTGCTTAATAGGAGGTGTGATGAGGTCAAGTTTGTCCTACGTCATGGTGTAATGGACGTGCTGGACAGTCTTGAAATATTTTGTGCTCCACATGGCTTAGGAGATATGGGTTCAGTGCATAACTTGTGGCTGGAGGCTAATGGATGGATAAATGATCCATACATTAATAATTTCCCTATGAGTTTTATGTTTGTTGCTGAAGATGACATGGCTGGGGAGGATATGCAAGTGAAGTTTAGTACTTATATGCAGTTCATGGTCCCGAATGTTACCATTGTGAGTGAAGGTTTTCATAGGTCCAACTTTCACTCGTTGATGATGACTCACTACAATGATTATAGGATGATGGAGCTAAGGGGGGGGTGGCCAAAACATTCTGTGGTTTTATTTCAAGAGTAACAAAATATCTGTGCAAGTGTCTATGGATTCCAATGTGAGTGTTGTCGATGTGAGGTGTGTTGTTCAAACTTCAGTGGTTAGAAACACGCCGTGGGTAAATGGTTTTCTGTACGGGGTGTTATTTTGCTAAGTTTGCTAGGTTGCTGTTTAGGGTCTTTGGATTAGGGAGGAGGTTTTTTGGGACAGTAGTTGTTTTAAGTAGTTTGTTGGGAAAATCAGGATGGTAGGCAGATGTATTGCCTAATGGAGTTTTTAAAGCAGTATTTTGTTTAGTTTTATCGTTAAGTTGTTTAAAAGTTTTATATGGAAAGATGTTTATGGAAATAGTCAGTTTGTTTCGTGCTTTTTATCAATTGTATTGTTCAAATTTCTATTGTGTAGGTGAAAGTTACAATGCTTCTGATATATACACAATTGCTCACCTTAAATATGGTACTAATATTTTGTGAAAAGATCTTGATTACATTTGATGTTGCATATGAATATACTTGAATACCACAATGTGAACTTGTGAATACCCCGTCCCGATGCAACGCGCATTCGGAGGTTTAAAATAAATAATCATATAATGTCGAATTGAAATGGGATATTCATTTAGTGACATTCTCTTTAAACCATATTAAAATATTAGTTTAAATTTTGAGAGTCGCCACGCCACTTTGATATAGCCCAAAGCTTTGAAAAAAGGCTAAACAGTTAATTGGGTTCGGGGGTCAAGTTACAACAGAAGAAGAAACGCGATCACTCCTATTGTCCGACGGATCGGTCTTTCTAGCATGTGGGGTGTTGGTTGTGTGCGGTGTTTACAGGAATAGATAGAAGAAACGGGATCATGCATAAGGAGGAGGGGAGAGAAAGAATAAATTGATGATCACACCCTAGAACCTTTGAGTTAGGCCCTCGGAAGGTACACTAATCAACGTTCATTCTTGGGGGATTGTTGATCATGGGATAATTATAACTAAGGTGGAAGGAAAGAAATAGTTCCTAGATCCATTGGGTTTCTTTGGGCGAAACCTTAGATCATCCTCGGCTATTGCATTAAAAATCTATTAAAAATGTCCTACATCTAGCATAAAGACATAATTAAAATAAACATGCAAATATTATAATACGACAATAATAATAATAGAGAACAAAAATATTAAAAAGAGCCTTACCAATTGTAGCAAGACTTTGGGATCGAATCTAGGGCGATTCGAAGAACGTGGGAAGAAATACGGGTAAAACAAGTGTAATCTCGTTTCTCCCGAATAAATTGTGTGTTGAAATTGGGGAGCCGGGCACACTTATTTATAGTGCTTCGGTACTTGGGCTGGGCCAGATGAAGGGTCGATCGGCCCTAAATATAAGGGTCGATCGGCACAAAATAAAGGGACGATCGGCACAATGATTGAAGGTTCGATCGGCACCAAATAAAAGGGTCGATCGGCCATACATCGAATAAAGGGCCGATCGGCACTTTGATCTGGCGTACTTTCCACGCATGCAATGACGGCGGATTTTGACAGAACAAAGGGATTCTTTTTAGGGTTTTGTTTTAATTAACCGGGCCAGACATTTAAAATGCCTTTTTTCGGACCGGGTACTAACAGTAGCCCCTCGACGACGCTTCTTGTAAGACAAGTGGGGTCGACGATAAAAGAAATAGGATCCGTCCTGAAAAAAGGGATTTCAGGAGGTGAGACAATGATCTTGCGGATGTAAGGGTTGGACTCGAGCTGAGTCGCAAAAAGATGACCAGGTAGGTCGAGCGGCTGGACCCACGTCGGGCTACCTACGTATCCCAAAAGGAATCAAGCCAAGTCGTAGTTCGAAAGAGTGGGCGTTTAGTACCCGAGAATGGCGGACGTGCAACGTCTCAAACCAAAGATGCGATTTGTGTGGGAATCACCCGGAAATATGTGACTGTATGAGAGCCACTGGAATGTAACTGTGCGGGAATCACCCAAAAATTTTGTGAGAGTTTGACTTCTGCGGGAGTCACCCCAAAAATTGTGATTTTGACTTCTGCGGGAGTCACCCCAAAAATTGTGATTTTGACTTCTGCGGGAGTCACCCCAAAAATTGTGATTTTGACTTTGTAAATAATAAAGAAAAGGTTTTGAGTTAAAAAATAAAATAAAATAAAAAAGGAATTTATTTTTGAAAAGAGGTTTATTTTTTCGAAAACGGGGGATTTTGAAAAATGGGGAGGTTATTTTGAAAAAAGGGGGGATAATAAAAACCTGGTCAAATGCTCTGACCGAGGCGGACACGCGTCAAACGGAGAGGTGAAGGGCCGATCGGACCTTCCCTCTGATTGGTGGAGTACGATGGACGCGGATCGGAGTCGCCAGGATGAAATCCTGGCCGTTCGATCGGTCAAAAGAAACACAAACTGAAGCGCCGATCGGCCCTTCACTCCCATTGGCCAGAATTTACGTCCGATCGGCCTTAAAACACACTGTCTCCTTTCTTCTCTACGAACTTCTTCTTCTTCCTTACGAATTTCTCTGAAGCTTCTCCTCGCCGGAAAAATTTCTTTGAGTTCCATTGTCGAATTTTGTGAAGGTCGTACCATGAATCCTCCAGATTGGGTTGAAGATGTGATTCCTTTGATGAATCGCCCGGACTACCAACCTTTGGGATCGTACACCGGTGGTATGGGTGATGTTTTCTATGGCCAAGGCGGAGGAGTAGGTGCTAGTGGCTATGGCGGAGGAGTTTCTGCTAGTGGTTATGGTGGAGGAGGGAGCCATGATTCTGGTAGTGTTAGGGGCGGTTATGGCCAAATGGGTGGAGGCTTTGATGGTGGTTATAGGGGTTATGGAGGTGGTGATGATGGTGGTTATGGGGGCGGTTTTGATGGTGGTCATGGTGGTGGACAGGGCGGCAATGGTGGCAGCAGCCATGGTGGAAATGGCAGCGGACACGGCGGTCCTGGTGGCGGCGACGGCGGCGGTCACGGCGGTCCTGGTGGCGGCAATGGTGATAGTGGTGATGATGATGAAGGGGAAGGCGATCCTAACGCCGGGGAGAGCGATAGGAGTGATGTTGGTGGGGGCGTTGAGGCTCGGAGGCGGCGGGCTTCGCGCAATTATCGGCCCTCGAGATTGCACTTTATGTTGTACAACCAGTCCGATTTCTATGCGGGCTTGACTTATCACGGATCCACCGGTCTTCGTTCCCGCGTCGGGATGAAGGTAAAGAACTTTTATTTTAACAACAGAATATTTTATGCATGTACAAAATATTTATTATATTAAAATGCGAGTAATGACACGTACCTTTGCTGTGTTTACCTGTTAGGGGAAGAAGATGAAGGGACGGAGCTCCCTTAGAGCGGTTGGTGAGTTGTGGGCACTTCTGCCGGCTGGTGAGGGTAGTCCTCGTGAGAGGGTACGGAGCTTGGGGTTGGACCCCTTTTTTGACATGGTCTCGCTGATGGGCCATACTAGGAAGTGTACGACAGTGGTGAAGGCGTGTCGGGAGTTTTGGTGGGACACGACGCACACTTTTCATTTGAGCTGGGGTGAGGCCACGATCACGCCCACAGACTTCGCCGTCCTTACCGGATTGAGATTTACGGACATAGCACTGCCCTTTGATGAGACCCTTCATTCTGATAAGGCTCGTCAGATTCAGCTGTTTGGCGCTAGCGTAGGCTCGAGCAGAAATTTTGGTGTAGACGCGGGGAGGTTGTACAGGCTGGTTAGGGCTGCTATTGATCAGTACAGGGCTGGCCAGTACGGGCTTGACGCACTTGTCAGGGGATTCCTTTGGTATGGATTCTCAGTAGCGCTCTTCCCCAACTCGGGCCCAGTGTGCCGATTCTCTTTGTTGGGTGCCTTGACTGATTTGAGCTTAGTGCGAGATATCTCTTGGGGAGGGGCCGGCTTGGCCGAGCTGTATCGGGCCCTTGATACTGTCTCGAGGTCCAATACCTCTTCTTTTGATGCTTTTCAGTTTGTTTTGGAGGTATGCCAACTTTTATCATTTTCATGGTCCTCTTACTTGTTACTTGTATTTCTGCCTTTATAAATATCTGCTTTTCGTGTCTTTTGCAGGCATGGGTCTATGAGATTTTCAGCGTTGCGCTGTTCACTTTGCGGGACCAGGCTTGAGTCCGAGCTGAGGGCTGTTCTTGATGGTCCCAGTAGGCCCGAGTTTTTGCTCTACCCATGGACTCCTGAGGCCTCGGAGATGGTTGGTGCTGTCCGGGATGTGACTGCTTCCCGCAGATTATTGGTGGGACTGCTTGCTGATGAGATGTACTTGGGTGAGCGGGTGGCGAGACAGCACTATGCGTGGGCTCCGCTTTATGCGCCCCAACATCCTCCCAGGAACATGTGGTATTCGAACCGATTGGCGAGGAGGGCGGAGTATCTACTTGGGGTCCCCGCTATCGCCCAGGCTTGATATGGACTATGTGGACTTTTTGGAGCTTTTTCTGAGATCACCGCAGGTGGTGAGGCGGTCTGCTGAGGCTGCCGAGGCTGCCGGTATAGGGGGCAGGGTTTGGTTATCCCCAAGCCGATGGGTGCTGGACATCCCGAGATTGTAGATATGCCTCCATTTCCCGACCATTTCTTTGTGTACATGGATCACGGGCAGGTGAGGGTAGATTTGACGCCCACAGAGGCTGAAGAGGTCGAGGGTGCTCAGCTTCCTCCAGGCGGTGCCGGCGGGGTATAACTCTTACTTTTCTTTTCTCTTTATGCACTGATTATTATGTTTCAGCCATGATGTAACTCTCGCGCCTGATTTTTGTAGGTTACCAGAGATTCTTATGTGCGGGCTATGAGGCAGACCAATGTACTGAGCCGTCTGCTGAGGAGTGCAGTGCAGGCACTTTCCTGCCAATCCCGGAGGTCAGTGGACGTGGATCCGGCACAGCGGAGACAGCGATCCCATGATGAGGGTAGCTCGACATCCATATTTTCCCGTGGTCGCGCTTCGACCTCCCATCGGGGTTGTAGTACCTGTAGGGAAAAAGTAGGAAAGAAGCATGCATACTCTATTTTTTTATGCTGACTCACTGATGTAATGCAAATGCTTTATGTACAAGCTTAATGAGTTAATTTGAATGTTTATATTTTCTATTTTGTACATTGTAATGAAAAGTTATCCTAGAAATTGACGTATAAGGCAGTTACCCTATGGTTTAGAGAGGGGTTTAGGCTCGAAGCTAGGGTTTTGGGAGGCATTTGTCACCTAGGCTTGAGGCTAGGGTTTAGAAAGGTACTTGTCTCCTAGGCTTGAGGCTAGGGTTTAGAAAGGTACTTGTCTCCTAGGCTTGAAGCTAGGGTTTTGAGAGGTTTTTGGTCACCCAGGCTTGAGGCTAGGGTTTAGATTTGTGGCACTTCTGAACAAGGCAATTTGAGCAAAAAGGTTATGGTTTAAGCAGGGCGAGGCTGAGTAGGTGTTTTATGATAGAAGATGGGGTTGGATAAGTTTGATGTCCAGAGATAAGGGGTAGGACCGAGTCATCTTGAGAGTCACAGAGAGGCGTCTTTGGTAGACTTGAAGAGTTTTGAAAATTTGTGGAGACCAAAGAGTGATTTTGTAAACAAGGTGCCAAAGAGGGTGGCATTTTGAAAGTATGTTATTTTTGATAAGGAGGCCTTATAATTAATTATATTTCTAACTAACTCAAATAGTTTGCCACATGCTGATCTTGATGACAAGGGATGCCCTTCTTGCTAGATATGACTTCGTTGGAGCCATGATTCTTGTTAGAGCCCTTGGCCTTTTCTGAAGAATCACATAGTCGACCCATTTCCGTTGAGGGGAGCCTCAATGTTTGATGAAGTGACCTTGGCGAAGCCCCAGTCGATAATGCAAAGCAAACCTGAAGGGAATGGCGAAGCCCCGGTTGATGATGCAAAGCAAACCTGAAGGGAATGGAGAAGCCCCAGTTGATGATGCAAATCAAACCTGAAGTTGATGATGCAAAGCAAACCTGAAGGGAATGGCGAAGCCCCAGTTGATGATGCAAAGCAAACCTGAAGGGAATGGCGAAGCCCCAGTTGATGATGTAAAGCAAACCTGAAGGGAATCTGGTAAAGAAAGCCTGAGAGAACATCTTAACAAAAGCCCCGGCTTGGAGAGATTTAATGTATCCCTATTGCGGACAGAGTCATCTTGTGGCCATGGAGGCGACCCCTCGTTTTGAACAATAGTCAATCAGTCACTTGGACAAGACTCGGTAAAGCATATGTGCAGGGGCACATTTTTTTGAAAGTGGGAATGGATCCCGAATTCGTGTATGACACTCTCGCTTTTGGGTTTGACTCTTTCGGGAGAGTATAAGCATCACTAGGTGTAGAAAAGTGTATGGAAGCCCCCGCCGTAAAAGACAAAGTGTTTGGCTCTTCCTAGATTGTAGAAAAGAAGACTTGTCGAGACATTTGAAGACTTGTTTTATTCAAATTATGTTTTGATTGCTCGAGAATGGACCTCACTGATTGGTTTATCAAATTCCAATTATATAAGTAAACAAATAATGACTCGCTTTGATTAGAAGTTGGAAATCGGCTTGACTTTTGGAAGGAGAAGGATGTTCCGTTGTTGCTTCTTGCTCAAGTTTGGTGGTAATTTTCGTGCGGCCGCCATCGCATTGATCTTCTTTATGGGAAAGAATGAAAAATAGAAAAAGATCGGAGTGGAAGAAACAAGACTGGAGTGGAAGAAACAAGACTGGAGCGGAAGAAAAATTGGGATTTGACTGATTATAGCCCCTTCTATTTTTCTGTCTTTCAATTCAAGATTCGTTGCTCCTTTGTTCTCACAAGCCGAGGGGAGTAGTCCCTGGCACGCGTCTCCTTGCTTTTACCGGAGTGCCGCTGAGAGGCACGGATGCGAAGCCCCAAGTGAGACTTTTGCGAGCACGGTGCTTGAAGAGTCGAATAAACGAATTTCAAGAATAGGACGAGTTCCCAAACTTGGCGAGAGTATGCAATATGCTCACATAGGATAACAAGTGACTCAGATGAGAATGCCATCCGGTAGTGGTTGTAGCTGGGCTCCGGGTTGCGATCGATCATTGGGTGATGCTTAACATGACCTCTTAAAGTGAGAGGTCGGCTGGGCCATTTGCTGAGAGGTTGGCTTGAGGGATGTGCTTGGAATTTCTAAGGTGAGGGGATTTTCTTGTTGTTGCTTCTTCAGAACCTCTAAGAGTGAGGTTAACTTTGATTTTGATAAGGTCAAGGGTGGTGATGGAATCCTCTAAAAGTGAGAGGATGGACTTTGGAATTGGTTTACGGGATTCGTCCAAGAGGGAATCTTTGTTGCTTCTTTTCGCGAGTTCGTTGTGATTTTAGCAGGTAACTTGATCACGATAGGACTTTCACTCGATGTCTCATTTTCACAACCTTTCAGCAGGTAACTTGATCACGATAGGACTTTCACTCGATGTCTCTTTTTTTTTTTGACACCCTCTTCTCGAGGAAAGCCTTCGGACTCGTTTGCTCGCGATAGCCCCTAGCGTATGCTTTACCTTTTCCCTCTTGGGCTTGGAGGTGGTTCCTTGTTTTGTGAGTCGAGGGAGCCCCTTGTCTGAGTTTCTTTCGCATTCCGCCTTTCTTGAGCTTTGTGAGTCAGGGGAGCCCCTAGTATGGGCTTCTTCCTTAGGGTTTCAAAACTTGTCGATCTTGAAATGAAAGGGTATTTATTTAGTGAGGATAAGGTTATGGCTTCCTATGGTGAGAGGTTTAAGCTTCAATCGCTACTGGATAGCATTCTCAAAAGAGTATTTTAAGATAAATGTAAAACTCATTTAACCGACTTATTAATGTAAGGCAAAATATATTCAGACCATGAGAAAGATATGTGAGCATATTCAATGAAAGCTTAACGATCAAATGGAAAAACAGAGGAGACGCGAGATTGGGGGGTTGGTGAGCCCCAAGTTGATATTCATGTAGCACTTGTGAAGGATAAGAACAACTCCTTGCATCTTCTTTAAATTGCAAAGTGGCGTGAGCAAACTATTTTTCTCGATGATGAGCAACAACAGTCTTTGCTTATCTTGATCATATGAAAAGGATGTTTAAGCGGGGAAGAGTGTATTTGGGGAAGTGTATGCTCGAGGAAACATAGAAGGTGTGTACAAGGAGAGGGTCTGGAGATAGTGTATGAAAAGTATATGTATGAGTGTATAGAGATGGTATATATGAGGAAAGGACAGTGAGTTGTTTACTCCAATCAAAGCGTTCATTCATTGTTTACTTTATTAGCCGGTGAGTTTATCAGTGAGATTAGCAACCAAGTGATAATTATAAATAAAACAATCTTCTTGAAAGTAATGCGAGATTATGTCTCAAGTCTAGAGAGAAAAGAAAGAAAGACTCTTTTATTATTGAAGTAACTAGTTCAAAGTGGACATTACATATCAATGCCCAAAATGGACGTAAAAAAGACACACTAGAACCTACAAGACTGAATGAATCTAAATCTTCCCTCGAAGGGTGAGGGTTCCTTCATCAATGAGGCCTTGGGTCTTCCCTTGGTTGATCAATCTTTGAATTGAGCGTTTCAGTTGCACACATTTGTCAGTGGTATGCCCAGCGTACTTGTGGTATTTGCAAAACTTGGATGTATCTAAGTCTTCCCTTGGGTTAATAGGCTTGTAGCTCTCGAGCGGCTTGATCAAATTCTTTCCCATCAAAATGTCGAAGAACTCACCCACAGGCATTCCTAAGTCATCACAATGTTCCTTGTTGATCTTCTTCTCGGGTATTGATGCCTTTAGTTGGTTGGTGGCCCCAGCAGGCAACCTGAATGAGAAATTCTGATGTGTAGGACCATAAGGGGAACCATAAGCATGTGGATGATAGGGACCCCAGAATTGAACAGGAGGAGGAACTCTTCTCAAGTATTCCTGAATGTAAGACAAATGGTGCTGATCAATTTCATGTATGTCTTTGAGGAGGTTGATCACTCCCAACTTCATGTTTGAGACTTCTTTGAGGGCTTCAATGCTTTTCTCCAGAGACATGATGTGAAATTCTGTAAGAACATATGGCAGAGTCAAAACAATGAGTTGAATTAGACTCATAATTAACCTTAAGGCATCCTTGATAAAATATTTGACCTCCACAATTTTGAGTTTGACCGGGCTGAAGTTGCCTACGTAACCCTTACCATTTAAGATACGAGTCTCAGGTCACCGTAGTTCGAGGGGGATGAATGTAAAAGAGGAAAATGACTCGATCCTTGGTCAAATGAGGGTGATCTAGGTGAGTTAATTTGGGCTTGGGTGAGGATTGGCCTTGGTTGGTCTTTGGCTGAAGGGTGCTAGAGATAAAGGATCTAAACTATGGATGGTTTTAAGGCTAAGGGAGCAGACTATGGAAGGTTCAAGAGATGAGAGGTAGAACTTTGAAGGGTCCTAGATTGAAGGATAATTAAGCATTTTATTTACAAAAAACTTTTTATAGAACCTACTCTTGGTTGGAAGGGATACCCCTTTTTCGCAACTAACTAAATGTCCTAAAGTGGTGGATCCTAACGACTAACCGTCTCATATAGACATTTAATATGATATTTATGGAAAGTACTACAGACCCATGATAGGACAAGATCAAGCATTCAAACTTTACATGGTACGTCCTTTAAAAGGAAAATCAATTTTTTTTAGTGCCTTTATTTTCTTTATAGATCTTGACTTATCATTGATTCGTAGTGACTTAACACAAAGACCCTATTAATTTTTCTACACAAAAAAGCTAGTCAAACCAACCGGTCACATGGAGTGTATTCCTAGTAAAGTGGGTGACACAAGGGTTAGATTTCAGGCTCCCACCGTGCAGCCGAAGCGCACTGATGAGTGGATGGCCAAGTGAGACTCGGAAGGGAGGCGACATGATCACCACACTTCCCGCACTTTGACTTCTCCGATGGGTTAAAGGGTGTCTGTGCAGTATGACACGGACTCTAGTGGTAGTGTGAGGTAAAGAAGTCTAATTCTTTTTTAAGAGAAAGATTTTTTTTTTTCACATGAGATGCATGCATGCAATGCAACAGTTAAGAATAAAGAAAATAAACAGAAAGCAAAAAATACAACACCATACAAGAAAACGAAAGTCTGACCCACTAAGTTTGAAAAAGTTTCAAAACAGTCCCCAGCAGAGTCGCCACTGTGAATACCCCGTCCCGATGCAACGCGCATTCGGAGGTTTAAAATAAATAATCATATAATGTCGAATTGAAATGGGATATTCATTTAGTGACACTCTCTTTAAACCATATTAAAATATTAGTTTAAATTTTGAGAGTCGCCGCGCCACTTTGATATAGCCCAAAGCTTTGAAAAAAGGCTAAACAGTTAATTGGGTTCGGGGGTCAAGTTACAACAGAAGAAGAAACGCGATCACTCCTATTGTCCGACGGATCGGTCTTTCTAGCATGTGGGGTGTTGGTTGTGTGCAGTGTTTACAGGAATAGATAGAAGAAACGGGATCATGCATAAGGAGGAGGGGAGAGAAAGAATAAATTGATGATCACACCCTAGAACCTTTGAGTTAGGACCTCGGAAGGTACACTAATCAACGTTCATTCTTGGGGGATTGTTGATCATGGGATAATTATAACTAAGGTGGAAGGAAAGAAATAGTTCCTAGATCCATTGGGTTTCTTTGGGCGAAACCTTAGATCATCCTCGGCTATTGCATTAAAAATCTATTAAAAATGTCCTACATCTAGCATAAAGACATAATTAAAATAAACATGCAAATATTATAATACGACAATAATAATAATAGAGAACAAAAATATTAAAAAGAGCCTTACCAATTGTAGCAAGACTTTGGGATCGAATCTAGGGCGATTCGAAGAACGTGGGAAGAAATACGGGTAAAACAAGTGTAATCTCGTTTCTCCCGAATAAATTGTGTGTTGAAATTGGGGAGCCGGGCACACTTATTTATAGTGCTTCGGTACTTGGGCTGGGCCAGATGAAGGGTCGATCGGCCCTAAATATAAGGGTCGATCGGCACAAAATAAAGGGACGATCGGCACAATGATTGAAGGTTCGATCGACACCAAATAAAAGGGTCGATCGGCCATACATCGAATACAGGGCCGATCGGCACTTTGATCTGGCGTACTTTCCACGCATGCAATGACGGCAGATTTTGACAGAACAGAGGGATTCTTTTTAGGGTTTTGTTTTAATTAACCGGGCCAGACATTTAAAATGCCTTTTTTCGGACCGGGTACTAACAGAACTACGTAAGAATATTTATTAAGAGAGAAGTAAAGTACAGTAGTCCGATTAAAGAACCTTGAATATAAAATTATTCTATTTTATTAAAGATTTCTCTGTACACAACATTCTTGGTCCACCCCTTATACTCATTGTTACTTTCTATATATAGTATTTTCAAACCACTTGGTCTTTTAACTCTAGATATCGCAACGTACAACTGCCCATGACTGAAAACAGGATGGGGTAAATATAATCCAACATTTTCTAATGTCTGCCCTTGGCTTTTGTTAATGGTCATTGCATAGCACACTCTAATGGGGAATTGTCTTCTTCTCAGAACAAAAGGGACTTTTCCTTCTGATGCTGTTAATGTTATCCTTGGAATCATCACTTTATGCCCAATATGTGATCCTGAAGTTATTGTCCCTTCAATCACCCTTTTACCAAGTTGTGCAACGATAAGTCAAGTACCATTACACATACCCTGGCTTGGATTGATATTTCGAAGTAGCATAATAGGCACGCCAACCTTAAGCTGTAGACTATGATTAGGTATACCAGGGAATTTTAAGCTATTTAAGAATTCCACATGATATAGCATATCAGAATTGCAAGTGCTTTCACTTGACTTGTCGATAGTGTCATAGCTTAGGTATTCTCTGACTTCTCCCTTGACTAAATTCATGCAGAAAGAATTTATTTCATCAACTACTTCGTTCCTTGGAGTCAAAATTGCTCTATTAGTCAGGTATTCCTGTTCAAATTTCTTGGCGGTGAAATTTGGGTATGTGGAATTGAACATGCTTTCAATTGGATCGTCTGTAGTAGGCAACAAAAATTCTTCCAGTATCTTGATCCATTCTGCCTCATCCGCATCTCCCCTTGTTCTAGCTGTTTCCTGCCCATTTCCAATTTGAAGTGTCCAATGTGAGAAGTCTGCCAAGGTCATTCCATTCTCATAAGTTTCTTCAGGATTGCTTTGCAAACACATATTCTTTGATAAAACACAGAGCTCACAATGAATCCACAAATATGAACTATTCAACGACGCTGTAACTACATCACCTCGTGTTCCCCCAGGAATGACGGGAAGAATTTGGCGGAAATCCCCACCCATGAGAACTATTTTTCCCCCGAATGGTTTATCAATGTCAAACGTTGAAGAGCCTCGTAGGATATCTTTCATCGTTTTATCTACTGCCTCAAAAGCATATTTAGAATCCATAGGAGCTTCGTCCCAAATAATAAGTGAAGCCTTTTGGATGAGCTCTGCAAGCTGAGTGTTTTGTTTTATTGTGCATGTGGAGTTCTCATCTAGATTCAGCGGAATCCTAAATCTACTATGCGCAGTTCTTCCTCCTGGAAGTAATAGAGCTGCAATACCTGGTTTAGTTTAATAATACCATCAGTAATTGACATATGTAGAAAGTCGTGTCAGAGTGAAATGTTATTGAGCCTTAACAAACATTAATAGATAATGATTAACCAAATAAGTTACCTGAGGAAGCAACAACAAGAACAATCTTAGATTCTGAGCGTAACTTATTAATTATTGCCCTGTATAAATAGGTTTTCCCTGTTCCACCATAGCCATAGAGGAAAAATAACTTCGACTCCTGATGTTCAACAGCAGTTATAACCTTCTCATACACATTGGACTGCTCAGTATTGAGGGAACCTTTCAAAGACTGATGTTCTTCCTCAAGTTGCCAAATATCATAATTCTGTTCCTCCATAAGAAGCCTATTTTTAAGCTGGGCTAACAAAGTTTTATCCGGTAATGGCATTTCGTCTATATCTTCCAGAGATCGTCCATTTTTTACCAAAACTTTTTGCAATTCAGCTAAAGTCAAATTTTTTATCTCCTCCTCACTTAATATTAAGGATGGAAGCCTTAATATTCTCCGCCTCATTCGCAAGATGTCATCACTTATTTTTTGCCAGTTGTACTCCCAAAACTTCCTTGCATCTGATACATCACAAAAGAGAAGAATTGTCAGAAATAGGTCCCTTACTTGGTTAGCACTGCCCAATGATTTGCTCGTCTATGGCTTCATGCCACTCACCATCGTCTTCTAAAAGGGCACAAGCATAACACGCCATCTTCATAGTAGGGTAGACAATGCCATTGACTTTTCGGATATCTTCATAGTTTTCGCATCCTTTTACTATATTCAAAAGAAGCCTCAAATAGTACCTTTCCCCTAAATTTGGATGTGCGTATGTTAAACGACCAATACTTCTCCCAGACTCACGTCTTTTCCATGTCAGCGTCCCTTTTTTCCAAACATATTTTGTGGGGAATTCAGAGTAGGTTAATGACTTAGCATTTGTATCATCCTTATTAGTCTCCATCCACTCTGTAAACATTGTCTTTCTAGCTTTTTCTGTGTTTACAACCCTTCGCAAGGGTTCATTATCGTTGAAAATCAATGTTTGCTCTCCCTCTAAGTGGTAGCACAATCTCTCGACGGCTGGTTTCCTGTAATGAATTGGAAACTCAAAAGTTCTCCAAACCGCTTCGCAAGCTGAGTGTAATGGCAGTCAAGGAATGTCTTGATTTCATCATTTCCATTCAAATCACTGTGGGAAGTTTCACTTACTTGCTCTGCTGAATTCGCAATAATAATGGTGCTTCTATCTGGACCTTTTGTAACATATTTAAACAAATACTTAATTGCCTTTGATTTATTGCACACCTCCACATTTATATGGCTTTGATATTTAACCAATAAATACCTATTGTACGCCACAACATATTTGTTATCAAGTTTGATACCATTCTTCTCAACTGTAAAATTTATGTCCCTTCTTCTATAGACACAATAACCATTTTCATCAATAGTTGTCTGGTTCTGGAATGATTTGGGGAATCTCTTGGAACATAAGCCTATGTATAATGCGGAAAAGTAAATTAAAATGATATGAAAATTATGTATAAATGACTTAGTTAGATTATTCTAAGTTTTTAAAGAACACTAACCATCGGTCATGCAGGGGGAGTTTGGATTTGCACAGCCACATGGTCCATGCATCATGAACTGAGACACAGCCGCATATCCAATTGGATCTAAGGATGGATCAGGTATTTTCGCTGAGATTACGGAGTCTACTTGTTCAGTAGTGTTTAATTTGTCTGCCTTGTTCACCCAAAATATGATGTGTGCATGGGGCAATCCTCGTTTCTGAAATTCTATTGTGTACAACACTGCAAAAAATGTAGTTAGATGAATTTTAATATGAAGTAATTTAGAAGAGGGCAAAATTATATCTTTCATATTAAATCGTACCTGACTCCACTTTTCGAAAAATTCCATTATCCACAATATCATGTATCATCTCATCTAGCTTAAGCTTGAAAATGAGCGATTCAATGTCAGGTCTATTTTCGGGTTTTCGCCCACCCAACGTCTCCAGTAGTTCACTTATTTCTTTCCAATTAGGATTGGCCGTGAACGTGATAAAGAAATCAGGATTACCAAAAACACGACATATCGCCATTGCATCTTGGTAATTCTGAACCATATATCTAGGGCTGCGTGTAAATGACGAAGGTAGTATAGTTCTCATTCCAACATTCGTAGAGTCTGAATCACCCCTTTGAATTGCATCTTACACATTTCTGTATAGATATGTGCGTAACGTTGCCTGATTCTTTCTAAGCCAACGAAGCCTTTGTTGTTCAACCTGGGTATAAATATCAGCAATAAATTGCTGGTATAACAGGCCAGAATCTTGTAATGTTTGCCCTTGATTATTTCGTTGTTGTAACACATATGCATAATACTCTCTAGCTGTAACATTTTTCCTCTTTGTTTTCCTTGAGCCTATGTTACGGACATAAGGAATGTCCAAATGGAATCCATCCTCACCATACGGAAAAAGAAGTGGATATCGGAGAGCCATAAATATCGGATGGAGGTCGTTAATTCTTTCCAACACTCCATCTGTACCTTGGATAATTAAGTCTCGTTCCCCATTTGTACTGGCCATATCTCCAACAATTAACATGGCTATTTCCGATGCAGTATGTGCTGAATATTGACGTGATCTATTTGCCCTTTTCTTAACCAACTTAATACTTAAGTTACCAACTGAATGCTATTTATACCAATCCCTCGCCGTCCTAAACACTTTGACCAATTCATTATGTATGAGAGTTGAACATCTCAATTAATTGTTCTATAATTTCTGAAGAGAAATCTTCATTGACTTCCTTGCACTACAAGAAAAATGATATTTTGTGACGGCTTTTTGCGACGGCTGTCGCTTCTGTCGCAATAGATCCCCTATATGCGACGAAAAGCAGTCGCAAAATATGTAATTTCCTCATCAATTTACCGCGTTCTCCAAAATTTTGGCGGTCTATGTTTTTTCATTTACGCGACTGCCTAGTAATTACGTGATGGCAATTTTTAGTCACATAAATTAAATATAATTTATTTTTATTTAAAAATTGAATTTTTAATTTTTTTAACCAAATACGATTAACTCCCCATCACAGTTGAGTTGAAGAAATTGATACAAAGATCCCAAACGTAATTTGATTTCTCCGTAAACCTTTCTCCCCTTCTCTCTCTTCCTCCAAATTTCGTCTTCCCCTTCTCTCTACAAATCCGTTTTCTCCCCTTTCTCCCCTTCGGCATCTGGTTTCTCCATAGCCGCGCCCTTTCTCCCCTTTGGCTGTATGTAAGCAGGTAATTCTCCTTTCTCCCTTTCTCGTCTATGCATCTCTCTTTCTCGTCTATGCGTCTCTTGTTCGGTCGAAACCTAACGGTTTATTTAATTCCGCAAGCGCACGGGCTATTGTAATATAGCAGGTGCAAGTACGGGTCGATCCCACAGAGACAGGGTTTACTAGGGAATATTTTTGACTTTAGAAAGTAATAGAAAAGATTGGGGGGAGATAAAATTTGTTTTTAGAAAGATAGAGAGAACATAAACAGAAAGTACTTTAATTAAATTCTTATATAAAACGAAGCATTCTCGGGATTGGAAATCATACACATAATCTTATTCATCAAATCGTCATTGTCTTAGAGATAAAAGGTTTTCATAAAAAGCAAGGATGGTATGTTAAGCCTAAGCTACTTCGGGCTAAGACAGTAGCGTTTGTATTCTTCACTAATTATGTCCTAACTGTTTGAGATTTCCGTTTACGTTATTCCCGCCCTGTCACAAACGGGCGTTCCGGCTTATCTCTAGCTGACCATAATTAGTAAGAATCCATTAAGGACGAGAGTCAACATACTTTCCATTAAAGGAACATCCCTAGGCCATTGAACTACTCTCGTGATCAATGAAACCTAGTTTCTTTATATGGTTCCGTCAATCGAGATTCTCCGCTAGGTACTTCTCTCAATTGACTGAATCATACAAATTGGATATCTCCAAAATGTAAGGCGTTTAGAGAATAATACAAAGAAATTGATTAGATGAAGAGAGAAGACAAGACTTAACATTTTTAGATGATGAATAGATATGCTTTTGAGTTTCCAACCCCAAGAATAAGGGGGATTACTCACAAGCCATTAAATAACATAAAAGCAGAAGTAAAAGATTGAGTAAGAAGGACTTATGATGAATAAACGCTGGAAATGATGCTTCACTTTTATTACTTTTCCTCCAAAGTAACTCCAAGAACAAAACAATGACTTTGATCTTCAAATTCCTTTGGAAAATTGTTACCACAAGTGTTTGTACTTTCTATCTATCTAATATCAGTGATTTCTCTCTAACAATTCGTATCTAAGACTGACCACTAGGGTCCTATTTATAAAAGGGAGGAGACTCTTCAATTGGGTGCCATCAAAAGGTGCCTTTACGTCTGCAGTCGCGTTTTGCACGACCGCGTCAAGGAAGTTGCACGGCCGTGTGGCCCTTGGCGCCAGATTTGAATTTGAGTCTTGACACTTCGCACGGCCGCTCCTGTCCAAGCTGCACGGCCGCTCCATATAATGACACGGCCACTCCCTCTTCAAGACACGACCACTCTATATTTTAGGGCCACAAATGGCCTGAAAAAGGCCAGGTACACGGCCGCTCCATCTTGGCTGCACGGCCGCTCCATCTGAAATTTAGCTTTGTGTGCTTGATTTGGTTGGTGCTCTTCCATGTCTTTTGCCTTGAAGTGTCCAAGTATCCTTTTGATAAAATGAACCTAAAACCTGTCTTTAAATGCAAGAAATATACCAAAAGCGTAAAATCTAGATAATATGAAGAAGGAACTAAAAAGTACATGAAATGGAATGAGAAATGATGTTTTATGCAATAAAATGTATATAAAACTAAGGATAAATGACTATATAATAGTCACTTATCAAACTCCCCCACACTTAAGCTTTTGCTTGTCCCCAAGCAAACTTAGAATGAAAATACGGAGAGGGAGAAAAAGCAAGATTGATCCCTCAGAAATAAAGTAGCAAGCCCTTAAATGCCTTTTAGATAATGCCTTTATCTTTCTAATCATATTTTGAATACCTTTAAAAATTTATCTAGGAAGAAGTATTTTAGGGATACTTTTAAAGAGATAAAATGCAAGACAATAACCTAATATAGCATATATAGAATTTTGACCAAGTAAAGCATGCTAGAAGGAAAAATCTTAGATTTATTTCTTGGTAGAAAAAGCTGTTACTTTTTTAAAGTGATTTTTGAGAAAAGATGAATTTATTTCTTTAAAATGTACAAGAGAAGGTATAAACATTTATTCACAAATTAGAAGTTCCCGAAAAATTGAATTGCATTCTTGAATCACGAGGGTGGAAAATGGATGATGATAGTGGAAAAATGTCATCAAAGTCAAACAAATTTATCTTATTTTTGCACGTGTTATATTTTTGCAAAAGACCTAAGTTATTTTTGATCTTTTCAAGTAGGAGACATTGTGGTCGCGAACCCCATGTTCCTAATACTTAGATCAAGAATACTTTTGGATATTACTCCCGTTTGGCAAGGAAGCATCGTCGCAGCGAACGCCGTGCCCCGAGTTACTTAGGAAGTAATAGGTTTCTTTTTGCTTTTTAAGGATTGGTGACAAATGTCACTCTTTTTAGCAATAAGATAAAGGTGTTTTACTTTGATTTGATTTGAGAAATGGAAAGATGGAATTTTTGATGAAAGGGTGTGATTCAAGGGATGCAAACAAAAAGGTGCTTCTAAAAAGGAAATAAACATTTAATAAAGATAAAAGATGTACAATTTTAAAGAAATATTTTCAATATTTGCATAAATGACCAAGTGTATAAAAAGATTCCTTCTAATCAAATGCATTTTCCTTGATGAGACTCTATATTTTGCTATACTAACTTATGAGGCTTTCAATTATTTCCTAAAAATATCCTTATATTTTTCCTTTTATAGATTTCTAAGTTTATAGAAAATATGAGAGGAAAGATAAATAGGCATTATACTAGGGCAAATGGCAAGCATAGAAGTAATGATTATGGATCATCATAGGGATTTTTTTTTTATATGCATAAATGAAAAATGCAACTAAGTTAAAAAAAAGAAAAAAATTATACTAGAAAGCAATTAAATTTAGTCTAAAAAGCGAAAATAATATAAAGATAGATTTACCCCCCCCACACATGAAGTGAACATTGTCCTCAATGTTTCAAGGACAAAGAGTAAAGAGATAAGCATGTGGTGGTAAACAAAATTATGATAAACAGTAATATAATCCATCAGTTTACTATTCCGATGATGCTTGTTTAAGGTCATAAGCTCGACCCCTTTCTATCAGTGACAATGGACGGTGAGTGGTATTGTAATGGTCTCTTATCCTTAACAACTCGCCATTCCTTCCCCTTTGGTGTGATTGAGCTCTTAAGATTTATGCAAACGCGACATCCCGGTTTGCTTTTCTTCTTGGGTCCCCTACCTTTTGATTTTTGAACCTTATTATGCTTTTTAGGGTGCACATTTTTTTCACCACTATGATCTAAGGGCTTTTTAATTAATATTTTTGAGTCCTTGGATTGTGATTTCTCACCCTTTTTGCTATCATTTTCAGGAGTGTTGACTTCATGGCACGACTTCTTGAGATTTATGTTTTTAAATTCGACCTTCTTATTTCCAATGTTTAGAGAAAGAGTGCCATTCTTTACATCTATTACTGCACCAGCGGTGGCAAGAAAAGGTCTTCCTAGAATAATTGGAATTTGGTGATCTTCCTCTATCTCAAGGACTACAAAGTCGACCGGGATGATCAATTTCCCGATTTGGCAAGGGACATCTTCTATAATACCCATCGGGTATTTAATGGAACGATCCGCTAGTTGGAGAGAAATAGTGGTGGGTTTCATTTCCCCTACACCTAGTTTCTTACTTACCGAAAGCGGAATGAGGCTCACACTTGCCCCAAGATCTAACAAAGCATTATCAACATTATATTTACCTATTTTGCAAGCAATAGAGAAAGTGCCGGGATCTTTTAATTTAGGAGGAAGTTCTCTTTGTAAAATGGCACTTACTTCTTCTGTCAAAGCGATAGTCTCATGCTCCTCAAGTTTCCTCTTATTTGCAAGAATATCCTTTAAGAACTTAGCATAAGAGGGCATTTGTTGAAGGGCATCGGTAAAAGGTATGTTGATGTAAATAGACTTTAAGACTTCTAAAAATTTTGCAAATTGTTTGTCAAGTTTGGCTCTTACCAACCTTTGGGGGTATGGAATTGGAGGGTCAAAATTTCTAGAAATCTTAGGGGATTTTGTCCCATTTTCAACATCTTCATAAGTCTCAAACATTGGTAGGATTGGACTAACTTTCTCCTTACTTGGTTTGATATTTTTCTCAGGAAGGGAATCTACAATTTCTTTTCCACTGCTAGTTCCTACTGCACTAACATGCTCATCGGGCCTTTGCGATTGACCGGGAAAATTCCTTTGTGGTTTGTGCGAGGCACCGGCTTGTTGAGCTTGTTGATTTTCAATCATTCTATTATGGGCGGCTAAATTATCAAATCTAGCATTCAACGACTTAATGGATTCCCTTAACTCATTATTGGTCTTTTCTTGTTCTTTTTGCTTTCGATCATAAAATACATAATAAGATCCAATTTAGACTTAGGGGGAGGGAAAGCATTAGAATTGCCATTGAAATTCTTTTGTGTGAATCCTGATGGTTGTGTAGAAGGTTGTGGGTTTAAAATATTGTTATTCTTATAAGAAAAATTAGGGTGATTTCTCCATTCGAGATTGTATGTGTTTGAATACATACCACCATTTTCCCTATAAGAATTAACAAAATTTACTTGATCACTAGAAGTAGTGTCAAGCAATTCACAACATTCTGTACTATGTGAGTTTGACCCACATAGTTCACAGACAACATTAATGTTGGCCATGGGATTTACATTAAAATTTTCAATTTTTTTAAGAAGCATATCAACTTTATAAGACAAGGTAGTAATGACATCAATATTGTACTTACCTGGAATCCCCTGCGGTTGTTTCCTCTCATTGAACCATTGATAGTGATTCAGGGCTATGCTTTCTATCAAGTCGTATGCTTCATCCACCGTCTTATTCATTAGTGCACCTCCTGCGGCGGCATCAATTGTCTCCCTTGTTCTATATGTGAGACCATTGTAGAAAGTGTGCACAATTAACCACTTTTCAAGCCCGTGGTGAGGGCACGTCCTTAAGAGCTCTTTGAATCGCTCCCAAGCATCATACAGTGATTCGCTTCCTGTTTGGCTAAAATTTGTAATCTGCGTCCGAATTTGAGAGGTCTTGCTCGGAAGGAAGAAACGTCCAAGGAATGCTTCTTGAATTTGGTCCCAAGTTGTAAAAGAGTTGGGTGGGACTGAAATTAACCACTGTTTCGCCTTATCCTTTAGAGAAAAAGGAAAAAGGCGCATCCGAATCGCTTTCGGGGTAACATCTTGAATACGTGTGGTATCACAATATTCAAGGAATGTTTGAATGTGGAGATGAGGATCTTCGAAAGCGGTGCCGCTATATTGGTTATTCATAACCATAAGCAAAAGTCGCGGCTTTATCTCAAAGTGTGCCACTCCGGCATTCGGCACAACAATAGGGGATCTAGTTCCCGGGGTACTTGGATTAACAAAGTCCCGTAGGGTCCTAGCCGGTGTTTGCGGTTCTCCTTCCATATGTTTCTTTAAAGTTTCTCTAAATCTTCTCAATCTTTCGTGATAGCTTCTTTCGGGTTCCGGATCAAAGTTGTCAACGTATGTCCGAGTCCGTTTCATAAACTATAAGAAAAACACTTGAAGAGAAATTAAACGCAACAATTTATCAGAAGAGAAAGAAAAATAGTAAAAATAAAACAAAAACTAAAAATTATGTAGTAAAGACAAAAATAAAAGTAAACCGTAATCCTCGGCAACGGCGCCAAAAACTTATTCGGTCGAAACCTAACGGTTTATTTAATTCCGCAAGCACACGGGCTATTGTAATATAGCAGGTGCAAGTACGGGTCGATCCCACAGAGATAGGGTTTACTAGGGAATATTTTTGTCTTTAGAAAGTAATAGAAAAGATTGGGGAGATATAAAATTTGTTTTTAGAAAGATAGAGAGAACATAAACAGAAAGTACTTTAATTAAATTCTTATATAAAATGAAGCATTCTCGGGATTGGAAATCATACACATAATCTTATTCATCAAATCGTCATTGTCTTAGAGATAAAAGGTTTTCATAAAAAGCAAGGATGGTATGTTAAGCCTACGCTACTTCGGGCTAAGACAGTAGCGTTTGTATTCTTCACTAATTATGTCCTAACTGTTTGAGATTTCCGTTTACGTTATTCCCGTCCTGTCACAAACGGGCGTTCCGGCTTATCTCTACCTGACCATAATTAGTAAGAATCCATTAAGGACGAGAGTCAACATACTTTCCATTAAAGGAACATCCCTAGGCCATTGAACTACTCTCGTGATCAATGAAACCTAGTTTCTTTATATGGTTCCGTCAATCGAGATTCTCCGCTAGGTACTTCTCTCAATTAACTGAATCATACAAATTGGATATCTCCAAAATGTAAGGTGTTTAGAGAATAATACAAAGAAATTGATTAGATGAAGAGAGAAGACAAGACTTAACATTTTTAGATGATGAATAGATATGCTTTTGAGTTTTCAACCCCAAGAATAAGGGGGATTACTCACAAGCCATTAAATAACATAAAAGGTATAAAAGATTGAGTAAGAAGGACTTATGATGAATAAACGCTGGAAATGATGCTTCACTTTTATTACTTTTCCTCCAAAGTAACTCCAAGAACAAAACAATGACTTTGATCTTCAAATTCCTTTGGAAAATTGTTACCACAAGTGTTTGTACTTTCTATCTATCTAATATCAGTGATTTCTCTCTAACAATTCGTATCTAAGACTGACCACTAGGGTCCTATTTATAAAAGGGAGGAGACTCTTCAATTGGGTGCCATCAAAAGGTGCCTTTACGTCTGCAGTCGCGTTTTGCATGGCCGCGTCAAGGAAGTTGCACGGCCGTGTGGCCCTTGGCGCCAGATTTGAATTTGAGTCTTGACACTTCGCACGGCCGCTCCTGTCCAAGCTGCACGGCCGCTCCATATAATGACACGGCCACTCCCTCTTCAAGACATGGCCACTCTATATTTTAGGGCCACAAATGGCCTGAAAAAGGCCAGGTGCACGGCCGCTCCATCTTGGCTGCACGGCCGCTCCATCTGAAATTTAGCTTTGTGTGCTTGATTTGGTTGGTGCTCTTCCATGTCTTTTGCCTTGAAGTGTCCAAGTATCCTTTTGATAAAATGAACCTAAAACCTGTCTTTAAATGCAAGAAATATACCAAAAGCGTAAAATCTAGATAATATGAAGAAGGAACTAAAAAGTACATGAAATGGAATGAGAAATGATGTTTTATGAAATAAAAAGTATATAAAACTAAGGATAAATGACTATATAATAGTCACTTATCATCTCTCTTTCTTTATGCTCTTCCGCGGTTTCTAGGTCAAAAATTAATATTTTTAGATCCTTTCTCCTTTCTCCCTTCATCTAATTTTATTTTTGTTTTCAATTTTCACATTCCCCAAATCATTATCTCTTTCTGATTTTGTAAAGCTTTGGTTTTTCTTGCTTTAATTTGTTCTTGATATGTTTATATTTGTGTAAATATTTTATTTTTGTTTTCAATTTTCACATTCCCGTATTTGCTCATTCTGCTGAGGATGACTCGTGAGGTCTGAGACGACTCGTCCCTGATGTTGCTGCTTCTGAATCAGTTGTCCCCCATATGGGGAATACTTGCTTCTGTATTTTATATTTCTTTCGCTTGTCGCTGATGGTTATTGTGTTTAGTTTTAATGTTATAATGGTGTTTAGTTTTAATGTTATAATGGTGGTAGTGGTATTATTGATTTGTGTATGAATGTTAATTGAGAAAATGAAATAATATTGTTCGGGTGTAATTTTATTATTGGAGGGTTTCCTCTTTTATGCCATTTTTTGATTGAAGTCTACCTTTATCTTAGTCTTGTTAATGTACTTTTTTTTCCTGCTTACTTGCTTGTTAAAGCTTTTTCATATGTCTCTTGTGTTTATTCATTGTAATATTGAATAGGTTTGAACTTAGTTGAAGGACTAACATGTTTATCAGTATGCGGAAGGTGGTTTATTTTGCTCAAAATAGTTTTACAACGTTGTTTATAGGTTTGATTCAATTTTCAGGAGACATGTCTCATCATTGAAATTGGATGTATAGGGATGAAGGTGATAATTTGTTAATATATGCAGAAGAATTTATTAAGGGAGTTGAGGAGTTTCTGGATTTTGCTTTTGCTCATCCAGAGTGTACGGCTAATGGCATGATAAGATGTCCCTCAAGTAAATGTGATTTTAACATATTTAAAAAACGAGAGTCCGTACAAATGTCCGTACAAACGAGAATATAAGAAGTATGAAGGAATGATATGCACAAACCATTGCCATCAAACTTCACGATAGTAGAACTGATAATCCAAACACGCTGACTGTTCTTTCCAACTGAGTTTGCCTTCTCAATAATCTCTTTTCCCCATAGAGTAACCCTAATTTTATTTCCACTAAAAATGTATGGTATATTTAGTAAATCAATTATGCAATAATGCAGCAGGTGTAAGTACCCCAATCTGGATCACCTTCTTCCGAACACATAGGAAACACCGCAGACTCACAAACACAGTCTCGAATACCTATTGCACTCAAAACCCTCTCAAAATCCTCAACCAAACCAAGGGAGGGGCCTTTCTAGGATAAAAAGGGACAGAAGGACCTTTTGGGAATTTTCAGGAAATTGGAAAAGCAAAAGTGGTCCGTACGGACCTCTTTACTTTAATAATTACTGAATCTTCTTAAAGTCCACAATATTCCCTCAAATCCCGGGGAAAATGATTACCCTCATGCTTAGTTGGTCCGTACGGACCTCTTTGCATGTCAAGATGGTCCGTACGGACCTTATTGCATAGGGGACATCATAATTCCAGAATATTCACCATCATCACATATTCCCTCAAATCGAGGAAAACCAAAATTCTGGATAACCAGGGAGGTCCGTACGGACCTTCTTGCACCAAATCTGGCACTATAAATAGAGGGCTCCCCCTCCTCATTTTCACACACCTCCCTCTTCTCTCTTCCTCCCTTAGCCTTCTGGCTCCCCTCTAAGTCCTCTCGAGGCACTCCCGGCCCCTTTCGGATCCTTCCGAGACCTTCCGAGCCCCCTCGTGGTGCTCCGAAGCCTCCCCGAGCGCTCCCGCGATGCTCCCGCGCTGCCCCGAGGCACTCTCGAGGTACTCTGAGGCCCCTCGTGGTACTCCGAGGCCTTGCCTGGTCTTTCCCGAGGCGTCCCGGCTCTTTCCGAGTCAAACCGGCGATCCCAAACCACGCCGAAACTCTGCCCGAGTGACTCCTGCCACCCCGAAGCACGCCGAACCTCTGCCCGAGTGATCCCTGCGATCCCCACGCACGCCGAAGCTCTGCCCGCACGCAGCCTACAACATCAACTCACGCCGAAACTCTGTCCGCAGACAACCGGCCCCTCCCGAAGCAATCCCGGTCCGTACCGGAACATCATTCCATCCTTAAACACTATTCCCTAGCGGAAGACAGACACGAACCAACATTGGTAAGGCTTCCTTCCTACACTATTTCAATACATTTCAATACATAGTGTACAATGTAGACATCCGACATAGCATGCATTTTTAAAAGCACACACACACACACACAACAGTTAAAGAATATTAGGGGTATCCGAAAGACTCGTTTTTACGAGGCGACTCGGGTGAGCTCTAAGATTCTAATATTCTCTTCCCGAGGAGTCATCTGACCTCCGAACTCAAAATCTCATCACACAAAAACAGTTTATTTTTCTTTTTAAACTGATGCCCTTTTTCAATGTTTTGGGCTTAATAATAAAAACGGCGTGGCGACTCTACAAAGCAAAACACGGCGAGACACCTCCAACACACGCAAACGCCGAGACGGAATAGAGCCAGATGCCGGGGCGCGAACGCGCTGCCTCTCGGATCCGGGCGAACATTCCCGAAACGGCGACGAATGCGAGATGCGCGGGAGCTCCGGATCCCGGGTAATTTCAGTTGGCGACTCCGCTGGGGACTTTTTTGTTTTAAAATATTTTTAAACAAAACAAAAGATTTTTAAAAACAATGATGAGGGTCAAACTTTCATTTTACCCCTTTCTTTAACTGTTGTGTGTGTGTGCACGTGCTTTACTTTTTATTTTACAAAAAAAAAAATAAAAATACAAAAAAAATGCATCAATATACATCTGTGCATACATTTAAAATTCTTCAAAAACTTCTGTTTTACTCAGAAAAAGAATTTTAGAGACCGCACACTACGCGCACTGCTGCCTCGGTTACACCGCACACTACGCACACTGCTGCCTCGGTTACACCGCACGCTACGCGCACTGCTGCCTCGGATACACTGCACACTACAACCCTTAACCCGGAGTGGTCTCAGTTGCAGTCCGTTTGGTCTTCCTAGGCCTCTCGGATGCGCACGGGATCATTCCAAACATCCCATCCTAGCCAAGCGTCAACCCTGCACGTTTGAGTCTTGAGTCACACTCTGTCCAGACTCGGTTGGTTTTTACCCAGTCCGTGTCATACAGCCTGGATACATATACCATGCCGGCCATTTTTCTGAGTCAAGGCTCGGAACTCAAGATCCCTTGCGCAAGCAAAGCGATGAAAGGTCATGCTAAAATCTTGACCTGATCTTGATTTCCGAAGCTACACCCAGACGATGTTCCGTCCCGGATATACATCCATGCTCACATGACACCATGTCATCACGCCTTTGATACGTCAGCCATGACAATATGACCCAGCCAACGCCTAACGTCACAGATCCCTTGCGCAAGCAAGGTAAAGAGAGGTCATGCCGAACTCTTGACTTGATCTTGACTCAGTGGCCGGCTCGGTTCACTATTCACATGGCTAACGCATCAAAACGAACATGACAGGCTCGGTCCTTAGGTTCGATTTTTCTTTTAGGCCGGTGGAAACCGCTTGCCCTATAGGACCCTCGCCCGGGGCTGTCCACCCTGGGATGTCGAAATACAGGTGCAAAACGAGGGGCTTATAGCCGCACAGACGGTCTCCACTGACCCAGGATCTAGCATAGTTGCGAAAAAGAAGAGCAATCTTTTCCAACCTACCTAGGACTCTGAGAAAACACGTTTTAAGTAATTTAAAACAACAAAAAAATCATAAATAAAAGAAACGGAAACCGCAGGCCACGTGAGCTTTCCCCCTTTTTATCCCGTAAGGCCATTCTTGTGTCTAAACCTTGCCCGTCACCCCCTCCAGCAAACAGAGAGTGATCGAGAGTACCCGGGAACCCGTCTCCCTGTGTCAAAGCCGCAAGGTCCAACTTCCTTCCTAGCTCTGTCACCAGGACAGTACGTTAATTCCCCATGGCCAAGTCAGTGGATAACAACGATGAGAATGGGACCTTACCCCCGAGAAATTTCCCAACATTGGAAGAAGTTTGGCAGGTCCTCATGGCTATTGAGAAACGCCAAGGTGAACAACAAGCCTGGATCGAAGATGCTATGCACCACTTCGGGACATTAGCCACCCAACTACCTGGGACTTCCAAAGCCATGACTGCTCCTGCAGCTTCTAACGCCTCTCATTGTCTCCCAGAAGTCAACCTGTTACCCTCGTACGAACCATGCAGTTATGACATAAGGCCACAGGACCCTCCGGGGGAAAGCCTGCCCATTCAGCCTCCTGAGGTCCCGGTACCACCGCCGAACAACGAACACATCTGGTGGGACGTCTGCGATTGCAGTGCTTGTCTGGAAATGGAATTCCATGATGAAATGAACGAGGGCCGTCCTCGAAGAAAGAAGAAGCCATCTTCTCAACAAAAACTGAAGAAGAGGTATGAATCCGGTGATCCCACAGTCGGAACCCTTGGAGAACCCTCAGGAAAGTTTGACTACTATGTCATCTACTCCAGCAAGTCTAGCTCTGCACAAGGCCATGGCAATGTCTGCTCCATGATCAGATGGGACGAGCTTCGCACCGCCACCGAAGGCCCGAAGGTCCAGATAATCCAACCCCTGTCTTGGAAAGATCTCCAAGCCACTATTGATGCTTCGGTAAAAGCCATGACGGTGAACGAATTGAAATGCGCGGTCGGCCTTACGCCAATCGGGGTCCTCCCACTACGTAAATAGGAGAGACAAGCAAAACCATAAGTCCGAAGTGAACGTTCGACACGTTCGGTCAAATCCCAGTGAATCCTCCACGGACGGACAAAAGGCCATCCATACTGAGCCACCAACTGAAAAGGGACCCTACGCCAAAGAAGCTGAAACCTTGGACCCAAAGGCTGAGGATGCTGTCTTAACACAGCTCAAGCGCACTCGGGCTAACATCTCGCTCTGGTCCTTACTCACTTCATCTTACCCGCACAAGCTCAAGTTAGAAGAAAGCCTGGCCCGGACCATGGTTCCCATCACGGTGACACTGATGAAGCGGTTCGGATGATTGGCAACGTTAATTACAACAATATCATCACTTTCACATGAGCTCGACCTTCCAAAATTTGGGGCTGACCACAATGAGCCTCTCTACATAACAGTCCAACTGGACGAGCGTCGTCTCCCACGGGTTTTGGTAGATGGGGGTTCATCCATGAACGTCCTGCCATCCAAAATGATGGATCTGCTAGGGATCAAAGCGACTGATCTAAAGCCCTCAACTCAGGCAATCAAGGCATACGACTCAACGTCCCGCCCAGTCTTGGGAATAGCCACTTTGAACCTATGGTTCGGAAAACAAATGGTCCCGACGGATTTCCAAGTCATCGACATCCCGATCACATTCACTGCCATTTTGGGACGCCCTTGGCTACACCAGATCAATGGGGTGGCATCCACTCTCCATCAGTGCGTAAAGTTCATCCAAGGAACAGATCTAACCATCATCTACGGCGATAGTGTAGTCACCGAAAGGACCGACACAAACGGCGTCCCAGTCTTAGAGATCAAACACGACAATGATGGCATGATGCTAACAGGGTTCACCATCGAAAGCCCAAAGGCCCAGGTATGCCACATAGACCTGCCTTTGATTTGGGACAAGATCCCTCCCCCGATGAAAATGATGAAGCACATGAACTACATCCCGGGGCTCGGTTTGGGAAAACGCCATCAGGGTACCCAACAAATCATCCATATCAAAGAACAGAATACTCTCCATGGCTTGGGATACTCTCCAACTCCCGAACACATTGCGGAGGACAAGCGAGCTGCACGAAAACGTTCCACAGATAACAAAAGAGGCTTGCACGCAATCTCCGATCTTCGTCCTTACAGCTTCGACATGACCAAGTACTTCATAAAGAAAGATGACAACTTGAACGAAGACATAGGTAAAGGAACAGAGTTGATCAGCGCCAAACAAAGCTGGCCTACAACCATGGACAAGCTCCAGTGAGAACTGGCAAGATTCAGAGGCCTCAAGCCAAATCCTGTCCGAAGAGCATTTCTCGACACACCGCCTCTACCGGGATCCATGACCACCACTATTCACAACGAATTTTGGTTTGGGAAAACCCCCTCTTTGGCAGAAGAACTCGAAAAACTCTCTGTCAACACTCCTGCCTTCAACAAGCGGGACGAGTCTGCATTCGAGCTAGTAATGCCCAAGACAAAAGCAAAAGACTCTGCAGACGATGCTTGGGACGAGCCACTTTGCTCCACTGCTCTTCAAAGAAGAAATCGAGATGCCGGATCTGATCGATTTTGTTTTTGATAACTACTGTGATAGCAATGATTGGGAATGGTGACATAAAGCCCTTCAAGCCCCATCTCCTATCAAGCTCATTGCCACTCAATAAGCCGGGCCACCTTCTCCGGACCCACTGCCCGGCCAAAAAGGACATGATCGAACAACTTGGTCGACCCTCGAGTCCTAGAGTCTAGTGTCAAAACTCATCCCGAGTCCATTATCTTTGAATTTGAGTCTCTCGAGTCATCGATGGCCTCACGCCGAAGATTACGAACTCATTGCCAATAATGTATTCCCGTATGCTCTTAATGAATGCTTCGATCTTTCCGAGTATCCTCTCATTGCATCTTTAACAAGCGATAAATTAACTAACACACAAACAGGTTAATAACGATTCACTTGATAAAGAAGCAGACACATTAAACGAACAATACATTAAGCACATCTTTAAGCATGTTGTCAAACGAGAGAAAAACCGGGCCCAAGCTGCCGAGGAGGTTTTAACCAAAGTGAATTTGGGAACTGCTGAAGAGCCAAAAGAGACGCAAATCGGAAGTTTCTTCACCGGCACAGAGCAAGACGCATTGACCTTTGCTCAAAGAGTTCGTGGACGTGTTCGCTTGGTCTTACCGAGACATGCCCGGATTAGATCCTAACATTGTAGAACACCGGATTCCCTTGAATCCCGAGGCTAAGCCCATCAAGCAAAAGCTACGCCGAATCAAGCCAGAATGGTCTTTACAAGTCAAAGAAGAGATCGAAAAAATGCTCCGCGTCGGCTTCATCAGGGTAATCGAGTACCCCACATGGCTCTCCAATATCGTCACGGTCACCAAGGCCAATGGAAAAGTGCGTTGCTGCGTGGACTTCCGAGATCTCAACAAAGCAAGTCCCAAGGACGATTTTCCACTACCCAACATCGACATGTTGGTAGACACTACAGCCAATTTCGAAGTCAAGTCCTTCGTGGACGGGTTTGCCGGCTACAATCAAATCAAGATGGCCGAAGAAGACCAAGAAAAGACAGCTTTCACAACCCCCTGGGGAACCTACTGCTACACAGTAATGCCGTTCGGACTAAAGAACGCTGGGGCTACCTATCAACGGGCAGCAACCGCCCTCTTCCACGATATGATCCACAAAGAGATCGAAGTGTACGTCGATGACATGATCATCCACTCAAAGGGATCAGACGGACAACACCTCACAGACCTGAGGAAATTCTTCAATCGCCTCCGAAAACACTCAATGAGGCTAAACCCTGCCAAATGCACATTTGGAGTTATCCGAGGCAAGGTCTTAGGATACATGGTCACCGAGAGAGGCATCGAGGTTGATCCTCAAAAGATCAAGGCCATCATCGAAATGAGACCACCGCAAACTCAGACAGAGGTAAAAAGCTTCATGGGCCGCCTGCAGTATATCAGCCGCTTCGTCAACCAATTGACCTCTATGTGCGAGCCAATCTTCAAACTGATGAAGAAGAACGCCGACATCGAATGGAACTCAGAATGCCAAGATGCCTTTGAGGAAATAAAGGCATACCTTGTGAGTCCTCCTATTCTCTGTCCTCCCCACGAGGAGAAGCCACTGTTGCTATACCTAACTGTGACCGACACCGCGGTTGGAGCCATGCTCTGTCAGGAAAAGAAAGAGTCACGAGTCGAGAACGCCATCTACTTCGTCAATCGAAAGTTTCAAGGCAGCGAACTCTATTACGCAGCCCTCGAGAAAACTTGCGCGGCTACGGTATGGGTTGTCGGAAAATTACGGCACTACATGCAGTCGCACACGGTACACTTGGTTTCCAAAATGGACCCAGTCAAATACCTCTTCGACAAACCATCTCTGTCAATGAGGCTCGCCAAATGGTCTTTCTTCCTAGCGGAATTTGACATCAAGTACGTGAACCAAAAGTCAATCAAGGGACGGGCCATGGCTGAACAACTGGCTGATTTCCCAACCGACGAGGCTCGAGGCCCCGAACCACAATTTCCGGACGAGGGAATCTTTGCACTCGAAGGCAAAAACCGATGGCAAGCTTGTTCTTCGATGGAGCAGCCAACAAAAAGGAAACGGCATTGGTATGCTTTTGGTCGATCCCAAGGAGGAGCACACCCCAATCGCCATAAAGCTCAAGTTCGAGGTAACCAACAATGCCGCCGAATATGAAGCTGCTTGTTGCCGGACTACAAGCCGCACTCGAGAGGAATGTCCGAAACTCGAAGTTTATGGGGACTCGGCCTTGATCATCAACCAAGTCTCCAACAAGTGGAAAACCATAGACCCGAGGCTTGCAAAAATACCATGCACGCATGGAGGACCTCATCACACAATTCGAAGAGGTCACCTTCCACTACTTGCCAAGAGACCGAAACGGGTTTGCGAGATGCCTTAGCCACCTTGGCTTCCCTTGTGGAAATCCACTGAAGGAAAAGCAATCAAACCCTTCAAAGTCGGACGAAAGGAAATTCGCCCTCTTGTTGTGAGATCGAACCAGAACCTAAGCCCATCAATGAGCCATGGTATAACCGGATCTTCCAATACCTCAAGAACGGGGAAATCACCTTCATGAACAAGGAAGGCCCACACACAGAAGGGGTCAAAACCAAGAGCATCATGGCCCTAAAACGCCTCGCCTCTCACTTCGTCATCCTCGGGGACATGCTATACAAGAAACGCTACCATGGACCACTCCTACTGCTGCATCGGCCCGGGGAAGAAGCAAACAAGCTCATGAACAGAAGTCCACAATGGGGCTTGCGGTCCCCACATGAACGCCCGAGCCACGATGCAAATCATTCTCGGGATGGGCTACTCTTGGATCTCCATGGAGGCGGTGCATCCACTTTGTCCGAAAGGCTGCGACAAGTGTCAACGGTTCTCCAACCTCAATCATCTACCCGCCCCACGACCTCTACCGCATGACTATGCGCCTGGCCATTTGCCACTTGGGAATTGACGTCATCGGGAAAATCGCTCCGCGGGCGGCAACGGTCACGAGTTCATCTTAGTAGCCATCGACTACTTCACCAAATGGGTCGAAGCCAAGTCCTACAAGGTACTCACCTCCAAGAAGGTCGCGCATTTCCTCAAGGAAAACATCATGCTGCCGATACGGCATCCCAAATGAGGTCATATCGAGATAATGGCTCACACTTCGAGGGGAATTCGACGTGCTATGGCTGAATTCAAGATCACACGCCACAAATCTTCTCCCTACCGGCCACAAACAAATGGCGCCGTGGAAGCGGCAAACAAAACCCTCGAACGGATCATCCGAAAAATGACCACCCGAGGACGAGATTGGCAGAGAAGTTGCACCTTGCACTTTGGGGCTACCGCACATCGGTCGAAACGACCACGGGAGAAACCCCATTCGCCACGACATACGGGATGGAAGCAGTCCTTCCCATTGAGCTGAAATTCCCTCACTCCGAGTCTTTGTGGAAAATGACATCAACGAAGTTGAATGGCTCCGAAGCCGACATGACGAATTGGCTCACGCTAGACGAGCGACGACTAAAGGCCATGGAACACGTCCGAGCCTATCAAAGCGGGATGGCTAGAGCTTTCGACAAGAAAGTCAAGTCCCGAGACATCGGGGAAGGCGATACGGTACTCAAAGAAAAGCCTCCCACTCGAACCAACCCACGGAAAATGGGAACCCACATGGATCGGCCCTTTCGTGGTTCAAAAGATCTTCTCCGGAGGTGCCATGAAGGCGACAGACCTAGACGGCAATCCCTTCATGAATCCGGTCAACGGAAGCAAACTTCGCGAGATACTTCGCTGAAGAAGAACAAGCTGTGCATCTCTTGGCACTCCATGTAGTGTCGAACTACGCGGACTGAGCCCTCTAGTCCGGGGGAACGTAGGCAACCTTAATTGGTCCGGTCTAAAAATACACAAAAAAGTCAAAAGTTTGAATGTCAATCAAGACCTCCATCAAGCTACGCACTTTTCAAGAACACGCCCCAACGTCACCTTGACCAAGTCAAACGACGGCGGCAACATCAAAGGACATCCGAGGGTCACTCAGCATCAAACGACTGACTCATGTCTGCTTCCAAGCCAGGGGCTTGTCTTCGCCCTCACGCGCTTCAAAAAAAAAGAGAGAGCCCGAGCAAGGGCTCACAAAAAAAAAACAAAAAATAAGAGAAGCTCAAGCAGAAGCTGCGAAATTGAGGTCAAGAGCCCGACGCCAACAAAGGGCAAGGAAGCTATGGAAATGACCATCAAACGACTTGTCAAGAGATCGTTCAACTTCTCAGCCAAACACAAAGCCTAAGCAAAGGGGATTGCCGTCATGGCCCAGACTGCTTCAGTCCGCAAATGCAACAGAAAAGTTCAAAGATGGACGCCGACAAGGTGCACAAAAGAAACAAAGGCAAACAAGAGATCTTGCGTCTCGACAAAGATTTAAAAGTAAATCACAAATCACTAACGGTTACAACATTTCTTGATGAGTTCAAGCACGGTCTACTCTCAAGTTCACAACATGCTAAAAGACAGCTTAATACATTTAACAAATAATGTGTTTACAATGCAATGAATGGATACCTAGGAGGTCATTCCGCGCCATCTGCGCTTGTCCCCTCGCCATTCTTCCCTTTCTTCCCTCGTCCCCGGCTAGTCTTCTTTCGCTCAACGTGAACCAACTCTGCGTCTCTTAGTCCGAGATCAGGGGTCCTCCCCGTAGAGTCAAACAATTCAGCAGCTCTCAGGGCTTCATTCGCCCGTGCTTCGGCTCGAATCTCCTCCCTGCGAGTCTGTAAAAGAGGACCTCTCCCTGTCAGTTGGTCAACTCTAATCTCGTAGTCAAACACAGTGTCCCCCGTCACATCCTGAGGGTCAGACCAGGCTTCGGCACTCCTAAGGCAATAGCTACTACTACGGCAGCGGGTCCCAGAATCGCTACACGCACGCTCTCCAAAGCCACTTGGGACTGCCCAACACGCTGCTCATACCGGGCCGGAGTGCGAGTCGTCAATACGACACTCTCCCGACGTCTAAGGAGTACCACAGGAGGGAAAGCGGAATACTTCCATACCCTCAGAAAATACAAGAAGGCACCTGAGGCTGCCATACAAAGAGTAACTACCTTCGTAGTAGCAAGGTCATCCTAGCCCAACAAAGGCTCCTGCTTCATCCCAAACTGCCGGGAAACAAGCGACGGAATATAGAAGGAGGACCAAGACAAACCTGGAACTCTAACAACGTAGGACCCTTCTGCAAGACCCTCCTAGTCTCAATCCTCCGGTGAGGAACCCACCAACGGATCGATGCGTACCAAGCCGTGCCATCCATCTCTCCCGGGCGGATCGATCCATATCCAACACAAGAGGTCGGCGAGCAAATGACCACGGGCTAAACGACGTCGGAGCCTCGGGCATGGCTGAAGTCTCTCTCGCGGCCACAAGGTGAGCAAAGCGGGGCTTCCCCCTCTCATGAACCGATCCCCGGTCGCCGGGACGGTCGATACCATGAAGAGTCTCCCCCAGCACCAACGGGACAATATCCTTTCCAGCTCTGCAGTGCCCAACCACATCTAGCAAAGCACCATCGCAAATGCCAAGGGAGCTGATCAGGAAAAGCGTCGCCATTACGCACAAGGCAAATGCGTCCCAAGAGACATCACTCTCATCATCAACCATGAATTGCTCCGGCAGCTCAGAAATGTCAATATGACCCGAATCAAGGATCATGCCCTGCACCTCTACCAACGAAGTACGAAGAAAGCCTGCAAGCTTCACGCTCACAGCAGCACCACCAATCAAAGGAAGCGAGATGGCCTCCACCTCCGGTCCCCCCATCAAAGCCCGAAAATCCTCAAAAGTGGGCACCATTTCATTGTAGGAGAAACAATACACATGCCTCCTAACATCCCAGAACTTTGCGCCAGCCCGCAACAAATCCCAATCAGGAACCAACTCCTTAAAAGACCAAATCGAGCAAAGACGAAACCTTACCTCGAAAGCCCGTCTCTGATGCCTCATACGGCGCCGCATCCACGTTTTCAGCTGCTCAAGGAAGTGTGCTTGCTTCTCCTTCAAAAGCCTCGGCAAAATTCTAGGGACGTACGAAGAATCCATGGCAAAAATGGAGGTTCCTAGAGAAAATGGGGAAGAAAGCTCGAAAATGGCTGCAAATGGGGAAATGGGGAAGAACCAGACACTGGAAAGCATTTATCTCCTTCCCAAAAGCAAGGTTGGTCCGTACGGACCTCTTTGCATGCTAAGTATGTCCGTACGGACCTCCTTGTAACCATGACCCATTTCCCCAGCAAATGGTACAACAACCACTGTCCTCAGCAGGACCTTGCTCCAAACTGCCCAAACACTGGCCAAAGCCATTCCCGGCAAACATACACTACCCACAAACGCACTCTCAGCTCACGTGGCATGCACAAAATTAAAAAAAAAAATAATAGCAACAATTTCTAGGACAATTCCCGGGAATCACAAAAATGACATTACATCTTAAAATAAAATGCTGTTTGCCATGCAAATACGAGTGTTTTATTACAGGTACATCTAATGTCTGTTGCTAAAAGAAAAAAAAGAAGATATGGAAAGAGGGAAAGCAAATGAACCCTAGTCCGAATCCTCAGCATCATCATCCTCGCCAAGATCATCAAGAGAGAAGTCGGGCATCCCGGTGAACTCGCCCGTCATATCCTCGTCATCAGAATACCGAGCCCCCTCCGGAGGCTGGTACTCAAAGTACTCAGAAGGATCAAATCCGGCGAAAGGATCAAAGAAAGAAGGCTCTGACGAACCCTCACCCTGTGCATCCTGCTGAGGGAAGAACTGGTAAAGGGTCTGCGGCCTCGGAGCTCCCGAAGACGTCCCGGCATCCATGCTATGCCGCCCCCTCGAAGGTCCCTCCTGCTGTGGCTCCGGCTCGGCTCTCGGTGGAGGAACATCTACAGAATGCCTCGAAGGCATAGGCTCGTACGCCGGCACGCGTCGGGAAGACCGGCAAGACAGCTTCGACGCCATCTTCTTCGCAAAAGACCGCATCGCCACGTAACGGCGGGTCAGCATGTCAAAAGCCCTCCCCGGGACCTGCACAAGCAAGCAGCCAAAGAAACGCTCAGCAATACAGTCATACTCAACAACAAAAAGAGAAAAATACAGAAAAGATGCCAAGATGGAAAAGAGTAAGCACACTCACCGGTCTATCAGGATCCACGCGGTAGAGCGGCGGGAGCACTGCTCGGGGCAGTGCAGACACCCTCCTCCTCGAGGAATCCCCGCGGACATACGTAAAGTCCGGCCCAGGCACCGGAACCTCTGGGGGACCCTGCGGACCAGCCTCCCTCTCCCTCGCCAACACCTGTGGCGTCCTCAACTTCCTCCTCACGAAGGCCCCATACTCCTCTCCATACAAAATAAACTCCTCGGCACCCACACCGCCAAGGTACCTCTCAAAGTCCAACACATCCATATCCCGGGAATCAAGCATCCCAAAAGGAGGGTCCCTCGGAGCCACGGGAAGCACACCCTGGCCATGCTGCCAGAAGACCCGCTCCCCCAGGTACATGACGTCACAAGTCAGGCCCCGCAGCATCTTCCGCTGCGCTGTCACCACCGGAGCCCCCTCAAACTCATCAGCCTCATACCGAACCCACGGGAACAAAACAAACCCCTCCGGGCTACCTCTCTCCAGACGCTCCTGCACATCCCCGTAGGCGATGGTGAGCTTCCCCCTGCTGCTCCTCCTCTTCTTCGCCGAGCAGAGCCCGGCCCTAACATCGCGGGATCTGGCTGCAGCGGCCCAGGATCTCTATCCCACGGGAAACACTGAAAGATCTCGTAGAACCACACCTGTAACAAAAACAGAAGGGGCTCAGTGCAAAAGAAAATGGAGAAAGAGACAAGTTGCTAAATCAAAAAAAAAAAATAGCAATGAACTCATACCTCCAAAGCAAAGTCAAAACAGGCCAAAGAACTGGCCACACCCCGGCTAAACCGGTCCAAGGAGAAGTAGAGCTCGGCCAAGCCCGCCTCGCCCCAAGCGATATCACAAACTCTCTCCAAGTCAATCAAGCTCTCCAACAGAGCAAAAGGAGCCGCGGTCGCGTGATTCGAGAACAAAGTCTCGGAAAGTGCAAACCACCAAAAAGGAGCGCGCCGGTGCTCATCCGCCGTCACTGGCCGGTACCCCGAACATAGGCCCCAATCTTTGGCCGTAATCCTCGGCTCCACATCGCTATATAGCATGCCCGGAGCCCTGCGAGGACGAGGCTCAAAGCCCGGCGGCTCGGTCAACACATCATCGGATATCATATCTCTCCACCGCCTTGGCCCTCCTTTGAAGGAAAGCCGATGTCGCAGCAAAGTCGGTAGGCGTCACTGTCACCTCTCCCCAGCTCATATGGAAGGTGTGGGTGGTATCCCACCAATACTCAGAAAGGCCAAGGAAGACGCTCTTGTTCTTCCTCGTGTCAGAAACCCCGACCAGGTTCTCTATGAACACACCCAAGCCAGAAGCGTAGACTAGCCTCCTGGGACTCGGCCTACCATCCACAGAAATATCAGGCATCCGCTGCCACAACTCAACAACAGCCTCGAGCGATCCCCGAGTCTTCATCCTCTTGGCCTTCCCAGCCATGAGCCCCTCATCTTGCAGGTAAACACAGCAAAGGTACGTCATTCGCAGTACTTAATGCAAAAGAAAATCAAAGCACATATATCCCGTCACGAAACACGGCACATATTGCACATAATTTTTACATGCAACTCAAAACATGACATGCATTATACATAATTTTTTCCATGCAGTCCGTCACAAAACACGGCACACACTGTACAGATTTTCTCAACAGAGGGATCAAGCACTACACGACACATTTTCAAAATAAACCGTCACGAAACACGGCACATATTGCACATATTTTCCCCACAAAGTCCGTCACCCAAAAACACGGCACACCTTTGCATAACACATTTTTAAAAGAAAAGTCCGTCCCTACACGGCACACACTTTCAGACAAAATCCGTCACGAAACACGGCACATGTCACATTTTTTCTACAAAATTCGTCCCCACATGACAATTTTTCCACATTATACATACATAAATAGCATAAGGTACAAAACACCAAAACATGCATTTTCATAGAGAGGCACTTTATTTTCACAAATAAAAGCTAATCTACACATTTCTGCACAAAATGCACATATTCACAAAATTTACATGCTAATTTTCAACAATTCATCAAGAATTTCACAAAAGGCATGGCAAATAACAAAAACCCCAAAATGCGAAAAACTAAAACCTAGTTCTAGCATTCAAAAAATTCGAGCAGGGAATCGAAACGGAAAGGATTTCTTACCTCCCCGACGTTCCTAGAGCGACGATTGTGCACCTCCGGATTCGGATACAATACATCCGGGTTCTTCGAAGATGGAACAAACGAGATCCAATTTCTTTGGAGCTCCATCCGTTGCTCGACCACTTCTTGACTGCGTTGTCGACGATTCCTTCGAGATCCTTCCGCCATGGCAAGCAATTCAAAGCAAAAATGGAGGATTTTGGTTAACAATGGAGGTTTTTCTCTCCCTCTCTCTCTCGGGTTCACGCACTGAAGAAGAAGGAATGGGGAAGGGCTCGGCATTTAATCCCAGTCAAAATCTGGGAACTGTAAAAAATCAACTTGGTCCGTACGGACCTCTTTGCATCCCAGGTTGGTCCGTACGGACCTTCTTGCAAGGGAGGGCCAAATTACTTTCCTGCCCTTATAATCTTTGCCCCTGGCTGTCCTAAGGCCTATTTCAGCAAATTCAGTGCATTTTGGTCCTTAACCCATCAATTCAAGCACCGGCAGTCAATGTAAGCCCGAACTTCGCCCACTCCAACGGCAACGCAAGCACCGGCAGTCAATGTAAGCCCGAACTTCGCCCACTCCAACGGCAACGCAAGCACCGGCCGTCAGTGTAAGCCCGGACTTCGCCCACTCCAACGGCAATTCAAGCACCGGCAGTCAATGTAAGCCCGGACTTCGCCACTCCAACAGCAATTCAAGAACCGGCAGTCAATGTAAGCCCGAACTTCGCCCACTCCAACGGCAACGCAAGAACCGGCAGTCAATGTAAGCCCGAACTTCGCCCACTCCAACGGCAATTCAAGAACCGGCAGTCAATGTAAGCTCGAACTTCGCCCACTCCAACGGCAACGCAAGAACCGGCAGTCAATGTAAGCCCGAACTTCGCCCACTCCAACGGCAATTCAAGAACCAGCAGTCAATGTAAGCCCGAACTTCACCCACTCCAACGGCAACGCAAGCACCGGCCGTCAGTGTAAGCCCGGACTTCGCCCACTCCAACGGCAATTCAAGAACCGGCAGTCAATATAAGCTCGAACTTCGCCCACTCAACGGCAAAACAAGAGAAAGAAGGAGCCAACACCTCCCAGCACAAATCCCAAGGCACAAAACGCCTCCAAAACACTCAACGACAACGCGAGCACCGGCCATCAAAGTAAGCCCGAGCTCCTTCCCCAGCAAGTCAAAAGGAAGTCGTGCAAGACTACATATCCCCAGCACCGGCCGTCAATGTAAGCCCGAACTTCGCCCACTCAACGGCAAAAACAAGCGCAAGAAAGAGACAACACCTCCCAGCACAAATCTCAAGGTACAAAACGCCTCCAAAACGCTCATCGACAACGCAATAGGACACCGCCACGTCCTCACCCTAACCTAAGCGGTCACACAATAGGACACCGCCACGTCCTCACCCTGACCTCCACGGTCACTTCCTCTCCCAGCACGCGATCCAGATTAGGACCCTTATCTTATCAACGACCCCACTTCCTCCGTAAGTGACGTCGTTGAGGGGCTTCTGTAAGTACCCCAATCTGGATCACCTTCTTCCGAACACATAGGAAACACCGCAGACTCACAAACACAGTCTCGAATACCTATGGCACTCAAAACCCTCTCAAAATCCTCAACCAAACCAAGGGAGGGGCCTTTCTGGGACAAAAAGGGACAGAAGGACCTTTTGGGAATTTTCAGGAAATTGGAAAAGCAAAAGTGGTCCGTACGGACCTCTTTACTTTAATAATTACTGAATCTTCTTAAAGTCCACAATATTCCCTCAAATCCCGGGGAAAATGATTACCCTCATGCTTAGTTGGTCCGTACGGACCTCTTTGCATGTCAAGATGGTCCGTACGGACCTTATTGCATAGGGGACATCATAATTCCAGAATATTCACCATCATCACATATTCCCTCAAATCGAGGAAAACCAAAATTCTGGATAACCAGGGAGGTCCGTACGGACCTTCTTGCACCAAATCTGGCACTATAAATAGAGGGCTCCCCCTCCTCATTTTCACACACCTCCCTCTTCTCTCTTCCTCCCTTAGCCTTCTGGCTCCCCTCTAAGTCCTCTCGAGGCACTCCCGGCCCCTTTCGGATCCTTCCGAGGCCTTCCGAGCCCCCTCGTGGTGCTCCGAAGCCTCCCCGAGCGCTCCCGCGATGCTCCCGCGCTGCCCCGAGGCACTCTCGAGGTACTCTGAGGCCCCTCATGGTACTCCAAGGCCTTGCCTGGTCTTTCCCGAGGCGTCCCGGCTCTTTTCGAGTCAAACCGGCGATCCCAAACCACGCCGAAACTCTGCCCGAGTGACTCCTGCCACCCCGAAGCACGCCGAACCTCTGCCCGAGTAATCCCTGCGATCCCCACGCACGCCGAAGCTCTGCCCGCACACAGCCTACAACATCAACTCACGCCGAAACTCTGTCCGCAGACAACCGGCCCCTCCCGAAGCAATCCCGGTCCGTACCGGAACATCATTCCATCCTCAAACACTATTCCCCAGCGGAAGACAGACACGAACCAACATTGGTAAGGCTTCCTTCCTACACTATTTCAATACATTTCAATACATAGTGTACAATGTAGACATCCGACATAGCATGCATTTTTAAAAGCACACACACACACACACACAACAGTTAAAGAATATTAGGGGTATCCAAAAGACTCATTTTTACGAGGCGACTCGGGTGAGCTCTAAGATTCTAATATTCTCTGCCCGAGGAGTCATCTGACCTCCGAACTCAAAATCTCATCACACAAAAACAGTTTATTTTTCTTTTTAAACGGATGCCCTTTTTCAATGTTTTGGGCTTAATAATAAAAACGGCGTGGCGACTCTACAAAACAAAACACGGCGAGTCACCTCCAACACACGCAAACGCCGAGACGGAATAGAGCCAGATGCCGGGCGAACATTCCCGAAACGGCGACGAATGCGAGATGCGCGGGAGCTCCGGATCTCGGGTAATTTCAGCAGGGTAAACTTATAAAGCAAAGCACATATACCTAGTGTCTTCAAGGTCAATATACTGCATCAAAACTGTTTTGAAATTGCTTACTCTTTCACCAACATCAGAGGTACCCATGACATAACCAATAACATCTTTTGAATCAAATATTTACATAACTGAATCCATATTAAACGACAAACAAAGTATATTTGACAACAAAATTACTTACCACAAAGATTCCTCTTATTATCGCTAATGTCGGGTAAAAGGTGATAGGGTACAGGGGCAAAGACATGCCTAGGAATTTGAGGTATATCCTTCACTATCTCTTCAACATAGGTAGAAGCATCTAGGAGAATATATTCATCCCTATGAACCACACGGTACTTTGGCCTTGTGACCTCGACAGTGAAGTTTTTTATGGTATAAAAGCACCCCTCTTTAAATAAACCACGAAAATCAAGTATAAATCTACTCCTGATGCTACAATGTATTGAATCAGTCTACGATAGTCACAAAGAAGAAAAGAACAATTTAGCTTTGACATATTTAACTGAAGCTTTTTATGAAAAAATAATTGCATTGCCAAATGTTAAAACATATGTGTCACATCACCTTCTCATCTACAGCCAAAAAGTCCATGCTCATTATCTCACGATCTTTCTTTGTGTTGTATGATTTCCAAATACGCGATACCTGAAAAATAACCCTTTTCTCGCATCTTCCTCGTTGCAACTGGCTGAGAAGGATTGTTTGTGGAGCCATCTATAAATGACGAAGGAAAATACAAAAGATCAAATTGTGAGTTCACAGTTTGAGTGATTTTTTTTTATAAAATATATGGAGACTAATGATGATAATAATATAGGGAGATCAATGATGATAAAACTAAAGTTACATATGATTACAGTTAGAAGAAGAGGAAAAGCAACAGAGAAGATCAAATTGTGAGTTCACACTTTCAGTGCTTTATTGTTTTTATAAAATATAGGGAGATTAATGATGATAACAATATAGGGAGATCAATGATGATAACATTGAAGTTACATATGATTACAGTTAGATGAAGAGGAAAAGCAACAGAGGGGATAAGATGACACTGGAAACTGAGGAGTTGGGGCTGGCTGATCTTCCAAAACTGCTTGCTACCTGGTATTGCATGAATATTATGAATGAGGAGTTTTATACATGTACATTTGAAACACCTAGTTTATTTGGTGCCATATTAAGTACTCATACTAATACCAATTGATTAGATGTTAGTTTTAGAAACCATTCTTATTCCAATTGTATTTGGTGACTTGAAACACACCATGTATTTGGACATTTATATCAGTCCTAATGTATAGGTGAATATTATTCATACATCATATTTAGACTTCCATTACCACGACTAAGTACATCACCATGTATATTCATTGTGTAAGCCGAAATGAAAAGTCATTAGCATTTTTTTATCATCCGACGTGGCATCCTCACAGTCAAGATACACCCGAAATTTGATGAGGTGTCAATCCCATAATTCATTTTGCCAACTTTAATATACTATAAGTATAGATTTATTACCAGGATGAAAAGAAGAGAATGAAAGGGTGAGCGAACTCACGTTACTAAGGAGGAGTTGACCTAAAGGAATATCAAAGAGTACAAAATCCAAAATAACGATCCAAACACAGATAGATCAAAACAGACTCGAATGGTTTAATTATTTACAACCGTCCCACACCAGTTGTAATTAACGAAACCACTCACAAATTTTAAAGAATTTCAAAGGATTTATAAGATGAACAAAATTAACTCGAGTGATCAAACGAAATCACTTACAAATATCATGATCACATAAGTGGTCCGCTGACCTTATCAAACCAAAATCCCCGTAGGGAACTAAATCTCACGTAAAGCACACAAAATTATCCCGCAGGGTACAAATCCATAAAGAGTGCACATAGCTAACTCAGTATGGATCAAAAGCCCACATAGAGTACACTAAAGTGTGATTCCGGAACACCACACTACTCCTCTTGAGTAGTGACAACGTTGCCTTAACAGACCTAAATCAAATAAATCCCGCCGAAGCGGGTTGTCTAACTTAGTGATCATTGATGAAATAAAAAACGATACATATATCAAATTATCAATTAACATGAATATACGATCATATAAAATCACAATATGTACACGTACCGATAACGAAATACGTGAGATATAACAAATGAAATCGAGTTAATCAAAGACGATAACGAAATACGTTAGATATAACAAATGAAATCAAGAGTTAATCAAACATGATAACCGAGGGAGTCAAAGCAAAATGCTGAACAAGGTCGGTATAAACGTTTCAAAGAACGATCATTAACAAGGAAGTAACGGAAGCCTAACAATTGAACGATCCAAGCAATAACCTAAAATAAAATAAAGTATAATTCCTTACCTTAAAGCAATTGCGATATATATACTTCAGAATGTGCGTACGAGCACACCTAATAATTTTGCTTCCTAAAATCTATCAATAATAAAATAAAACCAAATAAAAAATAATCAACTATGACCTACTATATAAATAATTTGAACACTTGTAGTTGATATATAACCCATTCCCAATACATAATTTTATACCATAATCTGTCATATTTTAAATTACAATCCCAATATAATCAGAATGCTCTGACTAAGTTAACTGATTAGAACAACCACATTCTTCAATTTATTTGTTTCTCACTCTAATACCCACCCCAACTAATTATGTCTCCTCTCCCTCACACGTCACATTCATCTCTCTTTCTCTTCGTCATTTTTTTTCCAATTATTGTACATTATGTCTCCCTTTCCTCTTTATTAATTGCTTTAGTCCACTCACAACTCAAGCCAAAGACACTAGTAGACTTCCAGCACAAATACAAACACACACTATATAAAACTCTAACCTAAATACTCCAATTTTCATATGATCTTCAAGAATAATACGGCTGACTTTTGAAAATTTAACCAAGCATACCTGAAGATCTCAAGCCCTTGCAGCCCCATCCCGTGCTCGGTCTCTTCTTGCAGTCAAACATTTTTCTTTTTAGGTTTCTTAATGATAACTAGGGTTAGGGTATTTAGTATTTATACTCTAATTTATATTTTGCAAAACTAAATTTACTGACATAGGCCAAATTAATAATTTAACCTCAAAAATGGGCCAATCCTTTATTTAGATTCTCCGTCTCCTTAATTTTAAATGTTCCACTTATTACTATAAAAACCCAATCCAAATTACTTATTTCATATCTGGCCCAACAAATATTTAATAATTAAAGTGTTTACTAAAAACGTAAAATTAAATTAATAAAATTTTGAAATATTACATTCTAACCCCCTTAAAAGAAGTTTAGTCCTCTAAACTTAATGTACCTGCCACTGTCCAATTTGCATCCTCATCATCATTAGCTGTCATAGTAAAGACTCTTGATGTCTGCTTCGAAATTGAGTCATCCTTGTTGTCTTTAATCTTGTCCTTGTTCGTACTATCTTTTGTGAACCGCTCTTTAAGGTGTTTAGGGCATTCAAGATTCTATAACAACGTTAAGTATCATGATTGCCTCCACATTCATGACAAGTAATACTGTCAACATGCTGTGTCACCTGTCTCTTTGCCTGACTCCCTAAATCATTATAATTGATTTAGTCCCTACATAATGAATTTAGGAAAAGAGATAAAGCTCGGAGAAGAAACTTAAAGATTGTAAGGCATATATATCGTAAATAATTAGAATTTCAAAATCGTAGGAGAAAAAAAAGTCAAACTTTCAAATCTCGTGGAAGAAAAAACGGTGAAACTTCTAAATCTCGTGGAAGAAAGATTCTTGGACCTTACCAACCTAGTAGCATTTCCTAGGCTATAAATGGCATTATTGATTCCATTCTTCCAGGTTACCTTCCCCGGTCCCAAAAAGTCTGTCTCTCTTCCTATGTTTGTCATCCCAATCTGCTACTAGCAACGCCTTGTTCACCACATCCTTATATGTCTTAATCTCGAACGGTACAACACCCCACTTGATCGCAGGCCTTAACCCTTCTTCAAGTCTACGCACCCGATTCTCTTCAGTTGCCACATAAGTAGGGGCAAACTTGGCAAGTCGTGCAAACTCAGCCTCTTACTCAGACCCAATCTTGTCCTTCTGAACTAGTTTGATGAAATCATTCTCCCTCTGAATATGCTCACTCCGGGGAAGGTACTTCCATAAAACGCTACCTTGAAATCTTCCCAAGTAAATAAAAACTCATCGTTTTCATCCTTTAGCTTCTCCATGAGCCACCAATCATTGGCACTTTCCTTCAACGTAAAGGTGGCACACGACACTTTGCTACCTTTAGGGTAGCGCATCCCATTAAAAGTCTTTCCATTTCCTGTACCCAATCCTCTGCTGCTATAAGTCCTCCAACACCACTAAAGGTTGTACTAGTATGCTTGTTAAACTCTGCTAGCTCACTATCATGTCTAGTTTTGACACCAATAACACGTTCCTGTTGTTGAACTTGTTCCTGTTAGATTAATCCCGTAAGTGCTTGCAACAATGGTACTATTTCTGCCACAGGCGCTACTGGTTGCTACACACCCCGAACATTAGCTCCATTTACTTGGTTATTATCTTGAACATTTTGGGTATTCTCAACCCTATAATTAGCACTATTATCCGACAGCATTATCATTCTCAACATGATTCCCTTCCCTTACATTATTAGTCTGCCATTATTGACCTCTCCTTCTGTTTTGGATCCTAACTTTATCATTCCCAACATGATTCTCTTCCCTTACATTATTGGTCTGATTTTGGTGTTGACCTCTCCTTCTGTTCTGAATTCTTGCACTCACTCTTCTTTTCACCATTAGCCTAAAATATAAAAAAATAGTCATTAGCCCAAATTTGATTATAACTTCTGCATGCTAAGAAAAGAAGACATTATAAACCTTCACATTCGAATAAAGCAAAAAATCCTATTATATCAATTTACAAGGAACACTCAAACCAAAGGCTACGTTCAAACCTGTTCGTCATAGCCTCTAACTTCCCATAAGATCAAAACCATGCTCTAATACCACTCTGTAACAACCCAAACTCCGGGTCCCAAATTTACGGGCCCACAAGTTTGGATATGTCACCATCCACAATTCTAAAACATAAAATTCACAAATTTTGAGTAATCATTTATTACAATAAACCCCAAATCCAAATAATCTAAAGCCATAAATGAAATAAAGTCTTACAATTCTCAAATACTGGAATAACTAACTAAAAATCTAAAATAGAATTAAGCTAAAATAATCCTTGATCTTCTTCTAATGCTTCCCGAATCGAATCACATTCTTCCTATTTATTACCTGGAAGAAAAGAAGGGAATGAAAGGGTAAGCGAACAAAGCTCAGTAAGTTCATATAAAACTCCTCCGTTTACTAAGGAGGAGTTGACCTGAAGGAATATCAAAGAGTATTGTAAACCTTTAATACGTATTCGGGTTTGCGGATTACCTCTTGATGAATACCCAAATTGATCTTGAACCAACTTGTTGCTACGGCCTCTACAAGCTTCGATCCGATTTGCTTTCTTGTACAACCTTGATTCTTCGCGGATATGAAATGCCCGGCTACTAGAATCGTGCACAGATTATTCACGATCCAAATTCCAAGAACCCGGTGATTTTTCTTGAGGGAGAGGGAGAGAATACTGAGAGATAAGAAAGAGAAAGGTGATTTCTTTTCTTATTGATTTTGGCTGAATACGTTGCTATTCTTATAGCATATTTTCAGCTGGAGAGATAAGACCAGTTACCTATCCAAAACAACCAGGAGATAAGGGTTTATCCCAGATAAAGCTTTATCAAGTTGGTTGATTAGATAGGAGACCCATTTCAAATGGGATTAATCCACCCTAAGTGGGCGGATATTTCTAACATCTCCCACTCGCCCATATAGGACTAGCTCATTAGCCTATAATCTCTCGATCTCATAATTTCTCATCTCATCATACAGGAAATGGAACGTGCAACCCACGAGAAAATTGTACGTCAAAGGAGCACATTTATTAAGTCATCACCAGACTAACAAAAGTGCATCACTAGGAAACATCTTGGATATACCCCAGGCAATCTCAACTACACTGGCTAGAGCACTCTAAATCCCTTGTAGTAGCAGTGCTAAACCCTAAATATGTAATGTACTCACGGCTTATATTGTAACAAATACGTCATAGACGCCGGCCGGCTATGAGTCACAAAACATGGTGTGATATCGAATCGCCTTCCCCAAGTCCTCATATCAATTCAATTAAACACAATCGCTTTCCTAGACATTTCCCTTAGGACCGTATCATTCTTGATCTTAGGTAAACATGCTAAAGTAGCATCATTGTGCATCCTCTTCATGACATAGTCTTAAGTCAACTAGGGTATAAGTAGGATCAATCAAATAATGATCCTTGTGGCTCACACGGTGATGAAGTGGGGATTAATTCATCACTCCCACTATCGGTTGGCTAGAGCACATACAATATGAAATGTATGTTATGGAGTTTTCCCATTAAATGGGCATGTCACTTATATATATATTAAAATATAATAAACGCCATACGAATCTTAGTTAAGTCGCTATTCAAGCGCCTAACCTGAGTTCTAGCACATTCGCCATCTCTAAGCTCCTGTCTTGAATCTCACATTCGACTTTTAACACAAGCTTCATAGAATCATGGAAATATTCTATGATTAACCTCGATGAGGTCTCATCTTAGCTCCAACTAAGGCGACATATATATTTATCTTTTCTCGCGTTCCAAGCGCTAAAGATATAGATGTCTCATCTCGCTCGCTTTCTCAGCGCCAAGGTGAATCACCCGTGTGAGTGGGTCGATTCGAGCTCGGTGACATATCTCAAAAGATGTTTAAACGATTTTAATCCATAAAAAAATTTAAGGAATGAAAATCATCATATTATTAACTAATAACAATAATAATGTCAAAATATCAAAGAAGTTCCAAAAAACATATCAAATCCTACGGAGTCCCATACTCCTGACATGGCATACGAAAGCATCTTTGGCTATAGGCTTTGTCAGATGGTCAGCCACAATGTCACTAGTAGAGATGTGTTTTAAGACTACTTCTCCTTGCGCAATCATGTCTCTAATGAAATGAAAACGAATGTCAATGTGTTTGGCTTTCCCATGATACTTGGGATCCTTTGCGTACGCTAGAGCCGATGTACTGTCTACATGTATAAGGACAGCATCGCCTGCATGTGCTGTAATGCCTAGGTGTAGCAAGAATCTCCTCAGCCAAACTGCCTCCTGGATTGCTGCGGAGCAAGACACATACTGGGTCTCCGTTGTAGATAGGGCAATACAGGTTTGTTTCTTGCTGCTCCAAGAAACTGATCCACCTCCGAGTATAAATGTATATCTTGAAGTGGATTTACGCTCATCCCTATCACCGGCCCAGTCTACGTCGCTGTAACCTTTCAATCTCAAGTCTCCACCATGGTAGAAAAGAGTGAGATCTGAAGTTCCTCGCAGGTATCGCAAAATTCTCTTTACTGCTTTCCAATGAGCAATACCTGGATTACTCTGATAGCGGCTAACCATTCCTACTGCATGTAAGATGTCTGGACGCGTACACATAGTAGCATACATATGACTCCCTACTGCAGCAGCATAAGGAACTTTGGACATTTGATTCTTTTCCTCATTATTTTTAGGGCATTGGTCTAGGCTCAAGGTACATCCCTTATCCATCGGTGTGTCTATGGGTTTGGAGTTATGCATACGAAAACGTTCAAGAACTTTCTTGATGTAAGTCTCTTGAGACAAACTAAGTAGCTTCTTGGAACGATCTCTTGTAATCTTTACTCCAAGCACAAAATCTGCTTCACCCATGTCCTTCATCTCAAAAGTAGAGGACAGCCACTTCTTTGTGGCGACAATGGAATCCAAGTCATTCCCAGCTATAAGAATTTCATCAACATACAAAGAGAGGATTAGAATATTTTTCTTGGATCGTTAAAGAAACACACAATGGTCTTCTTCAATCATTTCAAAACCAACTGAGGTAACAGAATGATGAAATCTGTGGTACCATTGTCTAGACGATTGTTTGATTCCATAAATGGAACGCTTAAGGCGGCAAACTTTGCGCTCTTGTCCTTTAGTCTCAAACCCAACTGGTTGAGCCATATAGATCTCTTCATCTAGTTCTCCATTGAGAAATGCAGTCTTAACATCCATCTGAAAAAGTTCTAAATCCAAATGTGCGACAATAGCTAAGATTAGGCGAATTGAGGCAAATCTCACCAACGGGGAGAATGTTTCGTCATAGTCTATACCCGCTCATTGGGTATATCCTTTCGCCACTAGACGTGCCTTGTACTTTTCAATTGAACCATCTGCCTTGCATTTAATTTTCAAGACCCACTTGTTTCCAATGGTCTTGCGCCCAGGCGGAAGATCAACTAACTCCTAGACTTTTTTCTTAGCCATAGAGCTCATCTTATCAGTCATAGCAGCCATCCACTTATCACTAGCAGATGAAGATAGCGCTTCCTTAAAGGAAGAAGGCTCTTCTTCATCAATTGGAGCACACAAGAGAATGTCCCCGTCACACTCAAAATGATGCCGGGGAATATTCCCTCTTTTACTCATGCGCAATTGAGAATCTTGAGTTTCAAGTGGTACACTCCCACTCAGAACTGGTGGTACACTCCCACTTGGATGAAGATCGTTCTCACTTCTTTCAGCAATTATGGGATGGTCAACTAATTCCCCTCCCTTGCTGGAAGATGGTAAGATATCTTCATCTTCCTCCAACTCATAGAAGTCAAGATTCTTATCAGTGTCGCCTATGCTAGGGAAATCATTCTCAATGAAATAAATATCGCGGGACTCTACCTCAGTCATTCCCCCATCAGGATGCTCACCATACATAACGTATCCCTTTGAACTATCAGAATATCTTATGAAGATATGCTTTTTAGCTCTAGGGCCTAACTTCCCATACTTATGAGAAGTGTTGTGAACATAAGACGCTCTGAAAAAAGGGCGAAAAATAGTTCATAAGGTGTTGAGGAAACTGACTGGGAAGGCACTCTGTTAAGTACATAGGCAGCAGTCAAGAGTGCATCCCCCTAAAAAGATATTGGAAAGTTTGCTTGCGCCATCATGGACCTAGTCATGTCCATTAGTGTCCTATTCCTTCTCTCTGCAACACCATTTTGTTGCGGAGTTCTGGGAATAGAGAGTTGCCTGCGTATCCCCTTCTTTACACAGAATTCCTTGAACTCATCAGATAAATACTCGCGTCCTCGGTCTGTTCTAAGAGTTTTTAAACTCTTTTCTTTCTGATTCTCAACCTCAGCCACAAAGCGTTTGAAAACATCAAAAGCTTCGTAACGGCGAGCTAACAGATAGACATAACCGTACCGCATGTAATCATCTATTAATGTGAGAAAGTAAGAAGCGCCATGGCGTGCCTTCACATTCATTGGTCCACAAATATCTGAGTAGATTAACTGTAATGGCTGAGTAGCTCGAATAGCCTTTCCAAAAGGCTTTCTACATGCCTTGCCTTCTAAACAAGGCTCATATATAGGTAGGTCGACTTTAGCGAGTGGGCCTAAAAGGCTTTCTCTAGCTAACCTAGTCATCCGATCCCATCCTATATGTCCTAGTCTAGCATGCCATGTAACAGAATCTGCATCTTTATTAGAATGTGCCATATAAGATAAAGGGGAAATAGAATAACTTAATTCAATCTTGAAAAAATTATTCGAAAGATAACCATGTCCAAAAACAATACCATCTAGAGTTATTTCCAACCTACTACCACCAAAATTAAAAGAATATCCAAAAGCTAAAAGTGCAGTAGTTGATAAAAGATTATGCGTAATCACAGGCATATAAAGCACATCATGCAAAAGCCATGTACGCCCAGTGCGAAAGGATAGCTGGTACGTGCCAACTCCTAGTGCTTCTTCACTGGTTCCATTCCCCATAAAGAGTCTGGTGCCTGCTGGAATACGGCGATAATCTACGAACCCTGCTCGATCTCGAGCTACATGTCTTGTTGCTCCCGTATCTACAATCCATTCAGAGAAAGTATTAGCAACCAAAACATGTGTACATACAGAAATGTAACTAGGGTTCAGTAAAGTGGATACCTTCTTCGGCTCAGTGCAGTCACGAGCGAAGTGTCCCATCTTTCCACAGTTATAGCATTTGACTTTTGCCATATCTTTCTTCCCACCACGCTTGCCCCTTTGGCACTTGGTTATTTTACCTCTCTTTGGCGCATTCTTGCAAGCCCCTCCCTGTTTGCTTGATTTTCCCTTCCCATTGCGCTGAGGCACAGGTGCCTTGCGTGCACCACTATGTGCTAGAAGGGCAGCGACTGCAGTATGGTTCGCGACTCCGTGCTCCGCCTCCAGCTCAACATGACGTGATATGTCAGCAAAGTTGACAATATTATCATTGTGTGTCATAATTGCTTCATATGAAGCCATGAATCAGGCAGGGATCTTATGACAGCTTGGACCTGCTGCTCATCAGTGAGGACATTCCCAGCAGCTTTTAGATCCCGGATCATTCCCGACATCAACCCTAAGATTTTCGGACATAGTGTGCTTGGGGTCCTTTCTGTACACCTCAAACTTCAGAACAAGGCTCCTAAGCCTCGTGGTAGATGTACCACCAAAATCAAACTTGAGCTGGTCCCACATTTCTTTGGCAGTAGGAAGGTTCTCATACTCTCCAATAAGATCATCATGCATGCTGCTTAACATGATAGAGCACGCACTACGATCCTTTTTGGACCAAGTCTGAAATGCCTCCAAGTCACGGCGGTGTTGGGCCGTATGCCCTTCCTCAGGTTGGGTCATTGCCCCAGACAAATGTTCCACGAGCTCTTGCTCATGCAATAGGTATTGTATCTTCCTATGCCACATGTCATAGTTCTTGCCATCAAGCTTGCAATCTTTGTTAAGGTCAGCGACAATTGATTTGGTTGTCATTTCTACATTTTAAAGCGCAAACTTGACATTAAATACACATCTTTTAAATTTATTCAAAAATCCAATTAAAAAATATTTTTCTTTTCCACACATCAAGATCGAAAAATTGTTAAAACTCGTAATCAACTCTCGAATTTGTAAATAAGAAAAATATGTTTTAATTAATTTTGAATAAATAACCATAAATGTTAGGTACAAAACCATTTTAAAATATACGCATAAATATTATACAAAATAATAATGAGTCAAGAAGCATCATAAAACAATAATGCGAGACGGCCCTCAAGTGGACACCAAATTAACATTATTGGATCTTACACAAAGAGACTCGCTTCCCAGCTATTTGTCAGCAGATTGTCATTTTATACAACCAATCAAGACTTGCAGAGGTTGTTTTCCCCATTCGGTCAAGTTCTAGAAGCCAGAGTAGTGAAGGACTCAAGAACTCAGACATAGTATTCATGCTAACAGATATGATTAACAGCTCAGGTAAATAAACAACTCATGCTATATCTCTCCCTGGGAGTTAAATAGCCATTTTCTTTTAAGATATTATTAACAACTCAGGTATATAAATCATATGCAAAAATAAAATATAATGACTTCTAGTGTACGATTTTAGTATACGCATTATTTATATTCACAGAGAATAAAAAAAAATTAGTAACTTAATTTTGCATACAGTAAGATTTCAGAAGTTGACAATGTTACAAAGTGGGTCCAATAAATGTTAAACAAATAACCAAGTAAACCAATTTGACCAATCACTGTATCTTATGTTAAGAGAGGTTCATTTAGTTACTGTAGTTGTTGGTATAATTAGTTCAACATTCAATCTGGTCAAAGAAAAGAAATCTATGTTGTTGTCTAATGCCAAGGTCAACATTCAATCAGGTCAAAGAAAAGACATAGTCACATAGGCCATGCTTAATTTTGGCCAAACAAACCCACCAGATTATCACACGCAGTTCCGGAGTGTGCAACACCCATTGATCAAATGGACTTTGTTGGCGATGCAACCCACGGTGTCGCGATCACCCATTCGAGGAGATTCGAAAACATACTTTCTGGCTCAGGCGGGATCCTCAAGAGGCTCAACCGTCGCGAAAGCAGATGGCTGATCCGCCATTGTTGACGTTCATTAGTAACCTTTGGAGAAGTGGGTTTCCAGCGATCAAAACTCGCGAACCCAACTTCAAGATTCACTACTAGAAACAGGGCATTTACCGACGAAATTTTACCGATGGAAAAAACCCATTTACCGATGGAATTTAAATTTTATTTGCCGGGATTTTTTTTAAAATTTTCGTTTCGTCCGTCGGTAATGGATTAAATTCCTTCGGTAATACCGAAGGAAAAGTCCATCGGTAATTATTGTCCGTCGGTAATGTCGACATCATCCGTTGGTAATTAGACCTATAAATCTAATACCCTGCGCCCTTTCCGCCCCATTTACGCTAACACATCAAAAAAATCCAAATTCAGCGCCGTTCCGCCATCGTGACACACGCCGTTCGTTCTGCCCTCGTCATTCCGTCGTCGCCGTTCAACCTAGGTTAGTAACCTCTCTCTCTCACTCTCTCTCTCTCGCTCTCTCGTTCTCTCGCTCTCTCGTTCTCTCGCTCTCTTTCTCTCTCGCTCTCTCTCTATCTCTTGCTCTCTTTCTCTCTCCCTCTCTCGTTCTCTCGCTCTCTTTCTCTCTCGCTCTCTCTCTATCTCTTGCTCTCTTTCTCTCTCGCTCTCTCTCTCTCTCTCTCGCTCTCTTGCTGTCTCTCTCTCTCATTAGTCGTTCATATGTGCAGTTCACGTCGCCGTTCAACTTCAGCCGTTCGCCATCCGCCGTTGCTTCCCTTCGTTCGACTTCAGCCCTTTAAAATCACTGAGGTAAGGCTTTGATTTTCAAATCTTAATATTCCAGCTGTTTATAATTGTTGTTGTTGTTGTCTTCAATTCAATTTTGTCGTCTCATTTGCTGCAAACATGAATCAAGAAAAAAATCGAAGGAGGCATTATCGAACACCGAGAATCCTATATTTTTTAGAACAATGTTCTCTAACAGATTGGGTATATATAATATTGAAACCCTTCAACCAATCTGGCTTACAAAGATCATTGATTTCCTTGAGTTTTAAACAACAATATTTGTCCAATTTATGTTTGTTCATATGAAAGTGGCCATGTAATTTGATAGCTGTACATGTTCTTCCTTCATTATGAGCCTTGATGCAGTTTGCAATACCATTATATATATTCATTCCCCAATTATTCCAACCATCATATGCATTCTTTCCCCAAATTTTTGTGCTTGGAGACAAGGATTCTGAAAATTAAATAAATGTAACAGAATCCTTTCTTTCTGTCTGAACATATTTTTCGAATAGGATGAGAGTCATAATCTACTCATGTTAAATTATAGTTTCTAGTGGCATTGCTCGATAATGACATGAAAGATCCACTCTGGGAGCTAGTCGATGAAGTTGGTCTGGCCATGAAAATTAAGAAGTTATATGTAAATAGTACTAAAAGTCAATCACCTTAACGCCGTTAAAAAGCTAAAATTGGACACTTATTTAGGGTCAGAGGGAGTAGTTAGATTAGTGGCTACAAATTAAAGTAGTGCAATTACACAATGACAGAGATAACACTTTGGCTCAAGATTTCTTTATGGAAAGACAAAAACAATGAGGAGACAACAATATTTCAACCGCACACTACCTCACTAATTCTAGATCCCATTTTGGGGCGATTGACGGCATCGCGGACGGTGATGTATGTCACCTGCGTTTGAGCGCCTGATATCAATCCTGGCACCCTAGATGCACCTTAGGTCGGATCACACTTTTTGATCAAGCAGTCAACTATTTACTCTTAATTTGTATTAGATGGCTTGTGTAAAGTCAAAGGGGGAGGGAGGGGGTGAATGTCTAAAATTAGGAAGACTTGGATGGAAGTATTGTTAAGGAATTAGACTCCTAATCATTGTGTAAAATTAGGAAGAAAACTCTTAGTGGCACTGCTTATAGGGTATTGTGGTTGGTGGTTAACATCTTAAAATATAAACAAGATGAGAGTCTTTCTCATCCACAGCTATCAAAATCCGTCCATCTTTGACCAAGAAAGATAGAGCAAATAAGTTCTCCACTGTTTGAGCAAATGATTTTCTGTTTAATAAGAGTTTTTTCCAGTTTCACTGTCCGTATTGTATCTCAGGATCTCAAACATCACAGCCATGTTTGTGACAGTGTCTGTTTTCTCTTCACTGGTGTTATACTGTTACCTTGTTTTTACTTGTGACCGTATAACACCAGTGAAGAGTAAAACAGACACTGTCACAAACATGGCTGTTATGTTTGAGATCCTTAGAGAGAAGAGGACAGTGAAACTGGAAAAATTTCTTATTAAACAAAAAATCCTTTGCTCAAACAGTCGAGAACTTGTTTGCTCTGTATTTCTTGGTCTAAGATGAGATAGGGTTTTGATAGTTGTGGATGAGAACGACTCTCATCTTGTTTATAAATGTTAATTTAATTCATCATTGTAAAATTATATATTTTACAACAAAGAATTAATATTTAAAATTATTCACAATATTAATAATTTAAAAAATATGATAGATGTGTGTGTTAATTCATTATTGTAAAATTATGCATTTTACGGTAATGAATAAAAATTAATGTTACGACGTGACGTTGTGACGGTTGAAACACAAAATCATAGAAACCCGTTTAAGAATCTTTAACTTATCATGTTGAGGTCAACATGTAGTCATCGATTCTTAAATTGTCCGTGTGAACAGTCTTGAAATGCACGATTATATGATTTTGTAAATATCATCATTGCCTATTAAAATTACTTGAATAGTCTATAGTTGAGATATTTCGGTTGCATTCCTATTGTTCTCTGAGTGTATATTAGACATGGTTGATTACACACTGTCGATTCTAATCGATAGTGTTTGATTGACCTAGTCTACGTCGGTCACTTGGAGACCATGGGGTTAAGCTGCCGAAATTTCTTGATTTTCGATTATAAAGCAAGTAGACAAAGTGATATTTGCAATTCATATAATCGTGTATTTCAGGATGGGATAGAAGCCAACCCCAATTCTAAACCTAATGGACATGAATTGTTTTTTCATTCTAGGGAATGATATACTTTACAATAAAGAATTAAATATTAATGTTTAAAAATATTCAAAATATTAATAATTTAAAAAATGTGATTGATGTGTGCGATAGAAGCCAACCCCAATTCTAAATCTAAATGAAGTGTCTTGTTGCTTTTAAGTTTGTAATCCAAATCTAGGGTATTGTAATGCGTTAATTACATCTAAACTGCTAATATATTATGAAATGCAGGAGTTAATTACGTCTGGAGAAGATCGTAGTTGGATGGATAATTGTAGTAATCCCGGTAGAAGGGGTGTCAGACCTCAATTCTTAGAAGGTTTAGAACATTTCATGGAGTTTACTAGAGCGCATCCACAGTGCATGCGTGATGATAAGATTAGGTGTCCTTATAAAAAGTGTAAGAATAGAAAATATCTGAGTGTTGGATGGGTAAAGAAACATGTTTTGGAGGTAGGGTTTGTTGATGGTTACAAGTTATGGGTAGTGCACGGGAAGCGTTATGTGGTTGAAACAAGTGTTCGCAATCATCCTACTCTAGATCTACGTGAAGTAGTGTGCGGGATGGCTATCTTCCTTTATTTGCGAAAATGATTTTTTTTTTTTATTTATTTTTTTTTTGAAAAGGGGGTGATAAAGGAAAAAACAACATGCACACACCCCATCAGAGATACAATAATCAAGGATCAATAACTGATAATGGGGGACCGCCCCACAATCACAACCTGTATCAAGGAAAATAAATCCTGCAAAGTGGCACCTTCTGTCGCGCTACACAGGTCATCTAAGGTACGCTCTGTCGCGTGACAGAAGAAGTCACATTACCAGAATCTGAATCAATAAACAGAGCCAGCCCCAGCCTCCAAGCATCAAAAAATTATCTCAAGCCCCAGCATCAGCAACACAATCAACAATGATGGGACACAAGGAGGGAACAGAATAAAACAAAGAACATAAAATGCATTTAAACATATAAAATGTCACACAACAAAGCACACACAAATGAATGAAGTGAACGTTGAACAAGCATGAAAGTTTGACCCACTTTTGAAAACCAAGTTTCAAGTCCCCAGCGGAGTCGCCACTGAATGTGCGCTCGCCGAATAAAAAAATAAAGGGAGTCGCTACGCCATTTTTAAGGAAATATTGAAAACCTTTTGAAAAGAGAAAATGGGTTCGGGGGTCAGGTTACGTGTTGGGAAGAACCGAGAGTTCACCCAATACGCCTCGTCCGTAGACGAGTCTTTCTATTGTTCAACATTCAATTCATCCAAAAGTGTGTGCAAAGTGTGTATGACAAGATATGTATAAAAATGCATTTTAATGCTTTATTGATAAACTACGAGGAATACAACTTGTGAGACACTTATTTTGGGGGGACACGTCCCGATTACAACGAGGCAAACGAATTACAACTAAAATGGACCTTCTGCAGTGTGACTTAGTATGTCGCGTGACACAGGACACACTTGGCCCGAAGTGTCGCGGGACATACTATGCCATATGCAGAGGCCTTACAACTAGGTTGATTACAGAAACCAAAAATAGCAACAACAAGGTTCACAAAATGGAATTAAAAGCAACAAGGAGGTTAATATCAACAACAAGGTTGACCAAAATGGAATTAACGACAACCAACCAATAGCAATAACGAGGTTAACCAAAAAAGGAACTAACAACAATAATTAGATTGCAAAGACGGAAATATCAAATTGCAACGAGACAATATCAACACCTAGCTGTGGATAAACACATTTGAGAGAATGAATATGATTGATTCTATCTCTATTTGGTGCTTACACAAACCAATACCAAACGAAAGCTCAAGCAATCACAGATTACAACATGCTTGGAACAACAATGAGATTATGTCAATAACGAGATTGTATCAATAACGAGATTGTATCAATGCCAAATCCAATCAACCGGGTTCTAGCCTGAATAACGACACCAAAATCAGACAAATACCCAAGCACAGATCATAGCACTGGAAACAAAAACTGAGATTATATAAATGCTCATTTACTCAGGTTCTAGCCTGAAGAACCACACCAATTACGAACAAATGCCCAAGCAAACAGAACAAATGAATACTGGGAACAACATGAGATTGTCAATATCCACCAAATCAGGTTCTAGACTGAATAACAATACCAATCACGACAATATCCATGAACAACTGAGAAATCGACCCAATGTATATATAAAGCATATGAATCAAAACAGGACTAACATGAATATAATCCCAAGGCCAAGCAAATCTAACCACAGGTTAACAGACTTACGCATGAAGAACAAGGCAATGAAGAGGGAGGTTTAGAGATTACCCTTGGAGTATCCACGATCCTTATACCAAGTTTGGTATAAGGAGCGTCGATTCAGCTTCGTAAATGGAGAGTTCGAGCTCCCTGTTGACGCTTCAAGGCCAGACTGAATTTAGCGTCGTTGACGGCGGTGAACTGGTTTAAAACAGAGGAGGAAGGCGATCTGTTTTGGGGGATTGCTCAATCGTGGGTAACGATTAAAGGGAGAATGGGTTAGGTTTCAGTTTAACTGGAGTGGAGAGAGGGAAATGGTGAAGGGGGTCACCGGTGAATGTCGATTTGGGTACAGGGGGCTCGGTGTTGAAGGTTGCCGATGATTGGTTTAGAGAGAGGACGGTGAGGAAGCGGTTGAAATTGGAGGGAGAAGGTTTGGTTGCCGGCGAACTGGTTTCTGGTAGGGTGATTAAAGGGCAATGGGTCGATTTCTTTTGGTCGGAGAGGGAGATTGAGAGGGATTCGGGTTGCGAAATTGGGTAATTGAACTGAGAAGAAGGCGATTGTTGTTGAGGTTTGGGAGATAGAGAGAAAGGTGAGGAGGATTGAAAGGGCAATGGGTAGCCGGCGAGGGAGATACCAGGTGAGGTGAGGAAGACGATTGTGGAGAGAGAGCGAGCTCTCTGCGTTTAGTGATAGAGAGAGATCCCACCGGGTAGAGAGAGAATGAGTAGTGAAGGCCCCCGTCAAATGAGAGAAAATGGTTTATTTAACATTGTTTGGAAAATCTTTATTATGTCGCACGACTTATCAAAAATAACTGCCCTTCTTCTAGAAACGAGCCAGGTGGCAAAATTTGGACAATTCCTCGAGTAATTTCTTAGAGGTCCGATCAGAATAATTCTTTCTAGGTCCTTCCTTAGCGAGAAACCTATAAAAGCTCCCGAAAGTCTCGGAATGAACCGGAACTTTACCAAAATGCTCCCAAGCGCACTTTTATTGAGTAAAAGGCACTTTTATTGGGTCGCGAGTTGGATTGGGGTACTCACAGTCCCGCCACTCACAATTGAAAAGAACTACAGAATTTCCAAGAAAGTACTCCAATTCAATAACTTCTTTCAATACACCATAATAATAGAGATTTCCTTTTAGATTAACCCCGCTATTCCAAGTTGATTTCGTTTGGCCATATTCTTTTGTGTGGAAGACATAACCATTGACAAAATATTCCTTATACACATTCACTTTTAAGAGCGGTCCGTGGGCTAATAATTCTGATCTCGCAGCTTTTGCATCTCCACGGTTGTTCAAAATCTAAATAAAAACACATAGATAGTAAAAAAGCTCATACTTAAAATGCTATTAAAAACATTGAATTAATGAACTGACATTTACATATTTTTTAACTAGGAGGGAAATTCGTTGTCTGTCCTTATTGAAATCAATTCAAGCGCAATGTCTCCAGCCTGTTCTTCGAACATACTACAATTAAGGAGAACATAAAGTGCTTTGTTCATATTAAAGTTATTAGGATTTACATTACTTAATACAAAATGAAGATTTCTTACTTCAAGTAGTCCTCGACCTCAGCATAGTTAAGGAGAATATAGAGTGTAGTCACTTCTAACTCTTTTGGGCTTAGCATGCGCGTGCACTTTCTATTGCCAAGGAATCGACCAGGTGAAGAAAAAACTGAAATTTTTCCATCGGAATTAGTGACTCCCCCATCATAATTGCATCCCAATTTAGTGAACCTTGTCTCAATATCGGGGTGAAAATATGTTGAAACAAACGACACAATTTCATCGATAATCACTGATTCAACATAGATGCCTCAACTTTTGCTCTATTACTCATCTTCTTTTTCAAATTACCCAAAGATCGTTCAAATGGATACATCCATCTATACTAAACAAGTCCACCAACTCTAGCTTTATAAGCTAGGTGAATTGGTAAATGCTCCATTGAATCAAAGAAAGATGGCGGAAATATCTTTTCAAGCTTGTATATTGTCACCACAATGCTCTCTTCGAGTCTTTTCATATCCTCAACTCGAAAAGTGCTAGAAGTCAATGCTATGAGGAATTCACTCAATTCTGTTAGGGCAACCCATATTTCATTACGGAGAATGTCCCTAAATGAAATGGGAAGCAACCTATAAAATAATACGTAACAATCATGACTTTTCAACCATATATTGTCCCTTCTTCCATATTCACACAGTTGCCAATATTAGATACATACCCATCAGGAAGTTTCAAATATTTCAACCACTGTAGAACATGTTGCTTATCCCTCTTGACGGAACAAAGGGAGAAACTGGTTTGAAATCTTTTCCATTAACTTTATCAATGTTGAGATCTTTACGATTGCAAATCTCTTCAATGTCTAGCCGACCCTTTCCTGTGTCATTCGTTGAGGCCTTAAAATCCATCATTCTATTTAAAATATTGTCAAACTGTAGACACCCCATTCTGAACCCATCAGAGAAGAGTAATACCACTCTAAGTCTCGCCTTGAGTCAAGAGTAGAAATCCATCATTTCGTCATGTTTCGTTAAGTTTTGACTAACGACCGTTAGTTTGGACTGAAATGCATACGAGATAACGAGGGAAGGACAGAATTGTCCAGAGCAGCCTTGTCCCACACAAGACATGGCATGTCTCGCGCGAGACTAAGCTCCTGCATGCGTGCAGAAACTAGTTTCCTCATCGATTTCAACCTCTTTCTTGATAAATCTTATCATCATCCGGTTCTCCATTAGCAGTTGAGTTCTGGAACCTTCCTAGGGTGATTTCCCTCTCCACCTTACCTCTCCAACCTCCTATTAATACTTGATGACTTCTAGTACTTCATAGGTCAACAATCCCGGATCCCTGATCCAAATAACACAACACACACATTTTGTGGGTTTCTCTCCCTGAAAGATTCCTACAAAATCACCCTAAATCACCTAAAGTTCGTTTATCAACCTTGTTGATCAACAAACATCGAAGTCCGAATCAAGGATTGAGGCAAAGCTCTGTCCACATCAAGACCTAGGATTGAGTCGAAACTCTGTCTGAATCTCTTCTCAAAAAGGTAATCTTCCTTCCCTTTCTAATTGATTGTTAGAGTGGTATAGAACATTGAACCTAGGATCGGCCTAGAGCCTCTCCAAATCATGGAGATGGTCTCGAAGCAATCGATCCTATATTCCTTTTAACCTCGTTAAATGGATATTTTACTTGTTTATTTAAAATGTCTTTTTTATTTGAAAACCCCCCTTTAGGAAGACCAATCTCCATATTGGGTGGAATGGGTGCTCCTTGACCTTCACATTCCATAACTTAAGCCCCGAACCCAAAATCTTTCAAAAAATGGTTTTCTATATTTCCAATCAATAATATAGGTGGCGACTCTCAAAACAAAAAAAAAACAAATAGTTCGGAAAAACCGAGTTTTTTCGTGCATCGCTACAGTTTGGCGACTCCGCTGTGGACATATAAATTTAAAGTGGCTTAGACTTGCATTAATAAGAGGGGTTTTCAAATAAAATATCATTTTTTTTATTCAGTTCAGCCTAGTCTCGCAAGAGACAACTCTTTGTCTCACGCGAGACAATGCTTCGGTATTCTGTTTGTGTTCTGGTTTTCCCGTTCGTCTCGAGATCCAAGATAAGAGTCAAACACGTAAAGGGGATTCCAGATTACATTATCTGCAGAGTTCTTTCATCTTAAGGCCTCCCTTAAGATGTAGAACTCGAATTCGTATTTTGTTTAAATAATTGATTATTAGTTATAACTGCGTGTGATTGGGTTTTTGAATTAAAGTCCGGTCCATTGGGGATTCGGGAGTTGTAATTTAAATTATTTATTTTTCTCTCTCTCATTAAGTGGAACTATGACGGCCTGAGTCTCCCTGAATTGGGAGAAACGTAGGCAACCACTTGGTGCGGCCATTATTTGTTTTTTTTTTTATTTTTCTAAAAAAAATCTCTATTTTATCTATCACCTAGATGAACTCTCACACACGCGCACTCATTCTATATCTGTTATTGCACTACATACCCCGATTAACCCGGGACCCACACTAAGGATGGATGACGGTAACCACCTAGTCATCGGTCTCTCCGAAGTTGGATCATTCTACTCCGAGTATTCAATCCATCTAGATTGTCATATCGCGGGGAGCCTAGCCTTCCAGCCTGCATCGCCACATATCATATAGATTGTTTTTCTAGGATCACTCCGTGACCGATCAGTTTCGACTTGGTGATCTCTCTTGTTTTTGATCAAAATAAAGCCATGTAAAATTGACCATAAAGAAGGACTCGGAAAAGTCCCTTTGGCAAAAGAAAAGTACCTTCGGAAAGTCCCTTCGGAATGACCCTTTCGGAAATTGTCCCTTAAAAAAAAATCCTTCAAACAATCTCACATGGCTTTATTTTACAAAAATCGGACTGATTACTTAGTCATTAGGTTTGGATAAAGGCCTTAGAAGCCCCTCAAAACGGATCTTCTGTTCCGACCAAAAATTAGGTTTAACAAAAATTGACTTTCCATGTGGTTGTCTCGTGCGAGACTGCCTGTCCCTCGTGGGATAATGCTTCTGTTAGCTGTGATTGAGCCTGAACCCTTTAAGCCTTCTTCCGACTCGTTGGGGCTAGATCTGATCGTGATTCAATCTCTGCATCTTCTCTGTTAGTTTTCCGAAGCTACTCAACCTCAAGACTCCCAACATAATGTCCGGCATTGACGAAATTCCGGGTGACAAAACTTTGTCCGAAAATAACCACAAGCTGCTAGAAGAAGCCAATGGTCGCTTAGAGGAGCAAGCAACCCAAATCCACACCCTCATGGAGGAAATCCAAGAGCTTAGGGCGGCACTAGCCTCAAAAGAACAGAAAAAGAAAGATGATTCTTCCTCTGAAGAAGAGGAATCATATACCAAAAAGGCTAAGAACCGTCGCCAAAGCAAAAGCAAGAAAAAGAAGTATGAGCCAAGCTCGTCATCTTCCTCCTCTGACCATGAGAGTTACTCCTCCAAGAAATAAAAAGCAAGGGGTAAAGCAAAAACGAACCCCTTACCATGGCAATGCTAGAATAGAAACTTGCATCCCTCGATGTGAGTAAGGGAGCCTCGCTCTCTATTGATTATGACACTCTTCATAAATCCATGTCCAAACATCCTAGAAAGTACAAAACACCCGACATTGCAAATTTCAATGGTACTACTTGTCCCAAATCCCATTTGGAAACCTATTCTTGGGCCATGCTACCTATGGGTGTTGATGACAACCTGCTAGCTCAATGCTTTCCACAAATTCTTGATGGTGTCGCTAGAGATTGGTACATGACTCTTCCACTTTCTACAAGGCTTGATTGGCCACTCGCCAGTCGTACCTTTCAAAAGCAATATGAGGACAACTCTACTTACCGCACTACTTAATGGGACCTCGAGCAAACCAAGCAGCTCCCTAGCGAATCCTTCACAGATTTCGTCAAAAGATGGAGGGCTAAACTGACCAAAATCGTTGATAGGCCAAGCCTAGACGAGCAAATTCACATCCTCATCCAATGCCTCCGAGAAGAGTATCAAGAAACACTCGCGGGTAACTATTTACCTAGCTTTGCCGAACTCCACAAATCCGGCATACGAGTAGATGACCTCATCATGTAGAAAAAGGAAGCCAAGAAAGAAAGTGGGTTCCGTTACAACAAGAGCTCCTCTTCCTTTTCCAACCCCAAAGATACTTCCGTCAATGCCATAGTCTTCAATCATCCCGGAAATGGTAAATACTCTGCAGTACCTCCACCGCAAAAAAAGAAATGGGATAGGCATTACGACAAACTTGAAGGAATAACTCAAGAAGAACTTCTCAATGTGCTTGTCAAGAAAGGAAAAATCAAACCAAGAGAGGGTGGCCAACCAAGGAAGGATCTTCCGGCTAATCATGCTCATCATCTCTTCTACAAGTATCACAACACTACCGACCACGACACCAACTCCTGCTTCCACCTGAAGGACGTGATCCAAGATCTGTTCGATGCTAAAGAGATAGGGCTTCCTAATGTTGTTACTAATCCATTACCAAATAATGAGGTCAATTTGATAGAGATAGAAAGTAGCTCTGAGGATCCTACTCGTCTAGCCACAATAGTGGACGAGAGCCCTCTTAAACATAATAAATCTTCATTTTGCTACATGATGTCTTGGGATGAAATCTTAGAGCAAAAGGGAAAAGGGTCTAAAATAGTCAATCTCCTCACACGTTCTGGTCGAGTGATTATCAACAAAGACCCAAGGGATGAAAATCCTCCTAAACAAACAAAAGCTTCATCATCAAATGAGCCCGACGATCCTCTCTTAACCCAGCTAAAGAAGACGCAAGCAAACATCTCAGTTTGGGACCTTATAGGAGCATCCCACAAGCACCATGAAATGTTGAAAAAGGCACTGGCTCAAATGTCTATCTCCTCAGAAGCTACACCCGAAGATCTTACTCAAATGATTGGCTAAGTACAATTTGGCAATGTCATCACTTTCACTGACTTGGACCTCCCATCCTATGGGAACAATCATCATGAGGCCCTATACACAACTGCTAAGGTGAATGGATACCGAATGCCACGCATTTTGGTCGACAATGGTTCTGCAATCAACGTCCTTCCAAAGAAAGCCTTGTCATCATTAGGTCTCACCCACACAGACCTTAAGCCATCAGGGAACACTGTACGAGGTTATGATTGCATTGCTATGACTGCTTTGGGTTCAGTCATGATACCTATAGAAATGGGACAAGTCACCATGAGCATCAAATTCCAAGTCATCGACATTCCAGTATCCTTCAACTTAATGTTTGGCCGCCCTTGGCTGCATGACATAGGGGGTATACCTTCATCTCTACACCAATGCATCAAATTCAAGCACAACGACACAATAGTCACAATACACGGGGAAATGGTTACAGGTAGCCCTATCCTCGAAGTACAACATAGCACTTCTGATTACTTATTCAGTGGCTTTGAGATTGAGAAAGATAGCGCCATGAATATCATCGAAACTCACAACAAAAATAACTACTCTAAAGCACTTTGGGGTTTTCCGAAAACCTTCCTGTTTGGAGAATGATGCAAGCAAAAGGGTACTTTCCTGGCTTGGGACTTGGCAAACACTTGTAAGGGGTAACAGAGCCACCACCTGTTCCCCCACTGCACACAAAGAATGGCCTAGGATACATCATTTCCATCCATGATGAAAGTAATGAAGAAGAGTGCGACTTCACTCAGATCAAGTGGGAAGGGATTGCCTACAGAAGTAACAATGAACCAAAGACTAAGGGTTGCAACCTCGAGCCATACCGAAAGATGCTCAACGGCTACTTCGTTCGAGAAGGGGAAAATATCCTGTACTTTATCTTTTCAGAACCATGGACTGACGATAAAGGCAAGCGCCATCCGGGCTTTGAAATCTTCAAAGACTGCGACGCTTCTTCAGCCGAAACAGAACCCATCCCGCTAATCCTTAAAGATTCGTGGGGCATGAAAGCCGAAGTGACCAGCGAATGGGACTTTGTGTTGGGAGAAGACATGTTGTGACAGTTCGAGAACATGTGCCCGCTAGAAGACAGCCAGATCCATGCAATATCCAAGGGGGACGCTCCAACTATTGATTATATGAAGTTGATCCAGAAATGTGATGAGCCAATTCTAAACTGGCACGTCACCGAAGGACCAGTTGTTGATGAAGACTTCATGATCAAAGAGCTTGGTTGTACTCCCCATCCCCGCAGGAAGATAGGCCCTGTAGCTTTCACTTTAGAATCAGGCTCCGCCTCTGATGAACTCACTCAAGAGGAAATTGAGGCGGTGGAAGATCATGTATTCCCCTACTTCCTTAATGAAAACTTTGATCTTTCTGAGTACCCAGATATTGCTAACATCATGATGAATTAACTAATAGTAATGAATATAACGAACAAGTTAATAATGAATCATATGATGAGATAGATCAAGAAAATGAACAAATTTTAAAAGAATTAGCAAAGCAAGTAAGTCGTTGTGGAAAGAATGGCCCTGTTGACAATGAGGAAATGCAAACGGTTAATCTCGGGACGGCAAAAGACCCCAGAGAAACCAAGATCGGGAGCTTCTTCAAGGGGGAAGACAGAGAAACCTTAGCGCAGCTCCTTAGAGAATATGTCGACGTCATCGCTTGGTCCTACAAAAATATGCCAGGGCTAAATCAGTCGGTCGTAGAGCACAGGATACCCCTGCTACCTAATGCCAAACCAGTCAAACAGAAACTGCGCAAAATAAAGCCCGAATGGTCAATTCAAGTGAAGGAGGAGATCATGAAACTCCTGAATGTAGGGTTCATCAAGGTGATCGAATATTCGGAATGGCTAGCCAACACAGTGCAAGTGGCCAAATAGAATGGGAAAATTCGAGTCTGTGTCGACTTCAGAGACTTGAACAAGGCATCCCCTAAATATGTCTTTCCGCTACCAAACATAGACATGCTGGTCGATGCTACCGCGACTTACGAAGTCCGCTCATTCGTGGATGGTTTCGCAGGGTATAATCAAATTCTCATGGCAGAGGAAGACCAACACAAAACATCGTTCACCACACCTTGGGGAACGTTCTATTATACAGTCATGCCATTTGGTCTAAAGAATGCCAGGGCTACTTATCAAAGGGCAGTCACGACACTCTTCCACGACATGATCCACAAAGAAATAGAGATGTACGTGGATGACATGATTATCCACTCCAAGGGGACAGATGGTTAGCACTTCAGAGATCTCAGGAAATTCTTCAATCGACTGAGACAACACAAGATGAGGCTCAACCCAGCAAAATACTCATTTGGGGTGGTCAAAGGAAAAGTCCTGGGATACATGGTCACCGAACGTGGCATAGAAGAAAATCCCGCCAAGATAAAGGCCATCATAGACATGCCACCGCCGAGAACACAAAAAGAAGTGAAAGGATTCATGGGCAGACTCTAGTACATCAGTCGATTCATTAATCAGCTGACTACAATGTGCGATCCTATCTTCAAGCTACTCAAGAAAAACATACCTCAAGAATGGACCGAGGAATGTCAGGAGGCATTCGAGGAAGTTAAGCACTACTTGACTTCCCCACCTATTCTGGTTCCACCGCACAAGGAGAAACCCTTAAAACTATACCTCACGGTTACTGACAATGCGCTAGGGGCTATGCTTTCTCAAGGACAGCCAGCTTCACACATAGAGAATGCAATATACTTTGTCAGCCATCGATTCCAAGGCAGTGAAGTCAACTACTCTCCACTCGACAAGTCTTGTCCTGCTCTTATCTGGGTAACACAGAGACTAAAACACTACATGGAAGCCTTTCCAGTTCGTCTCATCGCGCAAATGGATCCTCTGAAGTACATCATAGACAAATCATATTTGTCTTCACGCCTAGCCAAGTGGTAAATCATGCTCGCGGGGTATAATATCACTTACGTCACTCAGAAATCCGTCAAAGGTAGTGTATTCGCAGATTAGTTATCCAAATTTCCTTGTGATGAAGTGAAGGGGAAAGACTCGCGATTTCCTGATGAGGACATCATGAGTATAGAGGACGAAAATAAGTGGCAATTATTTTTCAATGGCGCAGCCAATAAGAAAGGTTATGGCATCTGAAATTACCCGATCTTTTCGCGCGCGGGCGGGGGCGCGGAAAAGGCGGTTGTCTTTCGCGGAGGGGTTGGTGTCTGAGACCTCGCTTCATGGGAAGGAACAAAATGAGGAGTCGCCACGCGGTTTTTGTATTTTGAGCCCAAACGTTGAGAAACGGCTATTGTGAAAAGGTGTCGTTTTTATTGGTAGCAAAAACTTAGGAAAAGGCTTTAAAAAAGGGATCATTTTTATTGGCAGCAAAAACGAGTAAAAAGCTTTTTTGTACCAGAGATTGTTAGGTTCGGAGGTCAAGTTACGTTTCGGGTAGAGTATTACGAGATCGCCCGAAACGCCTCGCATGACGAGTCTTTCTACCTTTCTCGAAATCGTGTGTGTGTGTGTGTGTGTGTGTGTGTCTTTTTTGAAATGGGGGCTTGAATGACAAGCTTAATCTTGGTTTGAATGACAAACGTTGATTAGGTGACTTTTGAAAAGATGAGCGTTTGAATGACAAACGTCGGTTTGAGACAGAAATGAGCGTTTGCGCGGCAAACGTCGACTTTGAGTTGAAAAGGAGTTCGAAGGTCGAACTCCAGTTTTTTAAACCGGGCGCGTCATTGTTAACGATTTTTACGGGAAAAATGCGTATTAAATGATTTTAAGTGTCAAATGGTGGCTTTGAGTTTGAAGATGAGCGTTCGGAGGCCGAACGTCATTTCGCGCATTTTGAAAGAGAGTTCGACGGACGAACTCCGGTTTTGAACCGGGCATTACATTGTTAACGATTTTTACGGGAAAAATGCGTATTAAATGACATGCGATCAACGAATCGGGTTGCGACTCGAACTTTGAAAAGTAAATACTATCACGATCCAAACAGATCGGACTTTGTAAATGACAGTATTTAAAGTGCGGTATCAACGGAATCAAACGATCCGGATTCGTAAATGACGATCAACGAGGCCAAACGGCTCGGAATTGTAAATGACGATCAACGAGGCCAAACGGCTCGGAATTGTAAATGACGATCAACGAGGCCAAACGGCTCGGAATTGTAAATGACGATCAACGGACCGATCGATCCGGAATGGTAAATGACATAAAAAGTAAAGCAGGCAGGGTCGGAACGCCGTTTTAACTCGTGATTACTTCTCTTACGGAAAGAGAAGAGGATCGAGGGCTAAAACGTATCGGACCCCGATTAGACGGAGGCGTCTACATTTCGATAACGACGTTCGAAACGGTTATAGCGACTGGCGCGTAAACCGAGACGGAACGGGAGATTTAGAGAGAGGGAGTTATACCTATGGCTAGGGTTGACTCCTTTGGCTCGGGAGGTGTGTACGGGACACGGAAAGTGATTCGAAAGGTTGTTTCGAAGTTGTAAGGGGCGTATTTGATCGAAATACGAAGGTTTCACGCGAATCGAGATAGAACGGGAGCTCGGGAGGGGTGGAAACTGCTTAGGCCGTGGGGGTGGTGATTTTTTGGTGTAAAAATTCTGTCCCTTTTGCCTTTGACAGCAACTTCTATTTATAGGTGAAAATTGCAGTAGGAGTCCGGATGGACTTGGCTGAATCCGTGGGGTTTTGTGGTATTTTGAGAATTTGAAGGACTTCTTGGCAATTTCGGAAAATGTGCACGATGAGTCCGTAGGACTTGGCTTGCAAATCGGGGTATTTTGGTCTTTTCCACTTTGAATTTGATTGAAGGGTGACTAGAGGAGGTGGCATGGCTGCCACGTGCCCCTACGAGTCACCGGCCATGTGGGATTTTGTCCCGGTCCCGATTTTGTCCGTTTTTTAAAATAACGGTCAGGAAATGTCCGAAACGCCCCGGAAAGTGCTTAGGAAAATGCGTTTTTCGTGGAAAGCCATACTTTTACGTGAGATGACACGTGCTAAGTACGGTTCGACGTCGGGATGCAGGGCGATCCAGGACGTCTCGTTGGCACAGCACGGGGAGTTTAACGAGTTCGGTTAACACTGGAGCGGGCCGATTAACGGATTTCGGTTAACTTTCGACGGATTTGGACGATCCGGATTTGGGTACTTACGGTTATCCCCTCGGCGACGTCTCCTCCGAAGGAGGTGGGGTCGATTGAAAAAGATAAGGATCCAAATCGGGATGCTTTACTTTGAAGGAGACACAGGCGGTCACCGGTGGACCATAGCGAAAATGATTCCTACGTATCCGAGCGGGAATCAAGCCGATCGTAGTTCGAAAAGGGCAAGTGCCGCGCATGGGGACCTTGACCCGAGCGAGACTGTTAGGAGGCGTCTAAACACTGGATGAGACCATTTGCGAGGTACACATGCACGAATGGAGAGCTGTTGAGGCGTCGAACACAGGACTTGAAACCTTCGAGGCGTGTGGCGCCTCAAAGCCGAAGTTGCGATGCGACGAGGCGTTCGTGCCTTGAGGTCTTGGGCTTATTGCGTGCAGTTTTATCTGGCTTTGGGGATGAGCGATCGGGCTTACGACTGGCTGCCGGGGAGGGATTGTTGCAAGGCGTTCGTGCCTTGGGGTTCGGGCTTTTTGCTGTTGCCGGTGAGGTGGAACAGCGAAGGTCTCAATAGGAGAGTGGAGGTCGGACCGCGAAGGTCGGGATTGACCGTTTGAGATTGGACCGTGAAAGGTCGAGATGGGGGATTGAAATTGGACCGTGAAAGGTCGCGATTGAGACTTGAAATCGGACCGTGAAAGGTCACGATTGAGAATTGGAATCGGACCGTGGAAGGTCGCGATTGAGTTGGAATCGGACCGTGAAAGGTCGTGATTGAGAATTGAATCGGACCGTGAAAGGTCGCGATTGAGAATTGAAATCGGACTGTGAAAGGTCGCGATTGAGAATTGAAATCGGACCGTGAAAGGTCGCGATTGAGACTCAAAATCGGACCGTGAAAGTTCACTATTGAGAATTGGAATCGGACCGTGAAAGGTCGCGATTGAGAATTGAAATCGGACCGTGAAAGGTCGTGATTGAGAATTGAATCGGACCGTGAAAGGTCGCGATTGAGAGTTGGAAATCGGACCGTGAAAGGTCGCGGTTTAGAGTTGAATCGGACCGTGAAAGGTCGCGGTTTAGAGTTGGAATCGGACCGTGAAAGGTCGCGATTGAAGATTTGAATCGGACCGTGAAAGGTCGCGATTAAGGATTGAGATCGGACCGTGAAAGGTCGCGATTGAGAATTGAATCGGACCGTGAAAGGTCGCGATTGAGACTTGGAATCGGACCGTGAAAGGTCGCGGTTAAGACTTGGAATCGGACCGTGAAAGGTCGCGATTGAGGATTGGAATCGGACCGTGAAAGGTCGCGATTGAGGATTGAAATCGGACCGTGAAAGGTCGCGATTGAGACTTGGAATCGGACCGTGAAAGGTCGCGGTTTAGAGTTGGAATCGGACCGTGAAAGGTCGCGATTGAGAATTGAAATCGGACCGTGAAAGGTCGCGATTGAGAATTGAAATCGGACCGTGAAAGGTCGCGATTGAGAGTTGGAATCGGACCGTGAAAGGTCGCGATTGAGGATTGAAATCGGACCGTGAAAGGTCGCGGTTGAGACTTGGAATCGGACCGTGAAAGGTCGCGATTGAGGATTGGAATCGGACCGTGAAAGATCGCAATTGAGGATTGAAATCGGACCGTGAAAGGTCGCGATTGAGACTTGGAATCGGACCGTGAAAGGTCGCGGTTCAGAGTTGGAATCGGACCGTGAAAGGTCGTGATTGAGAATTGAAATCGGACCGTCAAAGGTCGCGATTGAGAATTTAAATCGGACCATGAAAGGTCGCGATTTAGAGTTGGAATTGGACCGTGAAAGGTCGCGATTGAGGATTGAAATTGGACCGTGAAAGGTCGCGGTTGAGACTTGGAATCGGACCGTGAAAGGTCGCGATTGAGAGGTAATTGAAATCGGACCGTGAAAGGTCGCGATTGAGGATTGAAATCGGACCGTGAAAGGTCGCGGTTTAGAGTTGGAATCGGACCGTGAAAGGTCGCGATTGAGGATTGAAATCGGACCGTGAAAGGTCGCGGTTGAGACTTGGAATCGGACCGTGAAAGGTCGCGATTGAGGATTGGAATCGGACCGTGAAAGGTCGCGATTGAGGATTGAAATCGGACCGTGAAAGGTCGCGATTGAGAGTTGGAATCGGACCGTGAAAGGTCGCGATTGAGAATTGGGATCGAACCGTGAAAGGTCGCGATTGAGGATTAAGATCGGACCGTGAAAGGTCGCGACTAAGGATTGGAATCGGACCGTGAAAGGTCGCGGATTGAGATTTGAAATCGGACCGTGAAAGGTCGCGATTAGGATTGAAATCGGACCGTGAAAGGTCGCGGTGAGAATTGAATCAGACCGTGAAAGGTCGCGATTGAGACTTGGAATCGGACCGTGAAAGGTCGCGGTGGGAATTGGAATTGGACCGTGGAAAGGTCGCGATTGAGGATTGGAATCGGACCGTGAAAGGTCGCGATTGAGACTTGGAATCGGACCGTGAAAGGTCGCGATTGAGACTTGAAATCGGACCGTGAAAGGTCGCGATTTAGAGTTGGAATCGGACCGTGAAAGGTCGCGATTGAGGATTGAAATCGGACCGTGAAAGGTCGCGGTTGAGACTTGGAATCGGACCGTGAAAGGTCGCGATTGAGGATTGGAATCGGACCGTGAAAGGTCGCGATTGAGGATTGAAATCGGACCGTGAAAGGTCGCGATTGAGAATTTAAATCGGACCGTGAAAGGTCGACATTGAGACTCGAAATCGGACCGTGAAAGGTCACGATTGAGAATTGGAATCGGACCGTGAAAGGTCGCGATTGAGAATTGAAATCGGACCGTGAAAGGTCGTGATTGAGAATTGAATCGGACCGTGAAAGGTCGCGATTGAGAGTTGAAATCGGACCGTGAAAGGTCGCGATTGAGAATTGAATCGGACCGTGAAAGGTCGCGATTGAGAGTTGGAATCGGACCGTGAAAGGTCGCGATTGAGGATTTGAATCGGACCGTGAAAGGTCGCGATTGAGGATTGGAATCGGACCGTGAAAGGTCGCGATTGAGACTTGGAATCGGACCGTGAAAGGTCGCGATTTAGACTTGAAATCGGACCGTGAAAGGTCGCGATTGAGAATTGGAATTGGACCGTGAAAGGTCGCGATTGAGGATTGAAATCGGACCGTGAAAGGTTGCGGTTGAGACATGGAATCGGACCGTGAAAGGTCGCGATTAGGATTGGAATCGGACCGTGAAAGGTCGCGATTGAGGATTGAAATCGATCAATGAAAGGTCGCGATTGAGAGGGGTGAAAGCCTCCGGGACCGTGAAAGGTCGCGGTGAGACTCGAATCGGACCGTGAAAGGTCACGATTGAGAATTGGAATCGGACCGTGAAAGGTCGCGATTGAGAATTGAAATCGGACCGTGAAAGGTCGTGATTGAGAATTGAATCGGACCGTGAAAGGTTGTGATTGAGAGTTGAAATCGGACCGTGAAAGGTCGCGATTGAGAATTGAATCGGACCGTGAAAGGTCGCAATTGAGAGTTGGAATCGGACCGTGAAAGGTCGCGATTGAGGATTTGAATCGTACCGTGAAAGGTCGCGATTAAGGATTGAGATCGGACCGTGAAAGGTCGCGATTGAGAATTGGAATCGGACCGTGAAAGGTCGCGATTGAGACTTGGAATCGGACCGTGAAAGGTCGCGGTTGAGGATTGGAATCGGACCGTGAAAGGTTGCGATTGAGGATTGGAATCGGACCGTGAAAGGTCGCGATTGAGGATTGAAATCGGACCGTGAAAGTTCGCGATTGAGACTTGGAATCGGACCGTGAAAGGTCGCGGTTGAGGATTGAAATCGGACCGTGAAAGGTCGCGATTGAGAATTGAAATCGGACCATGAAAGGTCGCGATTGAGAGGTCGCGATTGAGAATTGAATCGGACCGTGAAAGGTCGCAATTGAGAGTTGGAATCGGACCGTGAAAGGTCGCGATTGAGGATTTGAATCGTACCGTGAAAGGTCGCGATTAAGGATTGAGATCGGACCGTGAAAGGTCGCGATTGAGAATTGAATCGGACCGTGAAAGGTCGCGATTGAGACTTGGAATCAGACTGTGAAAGGTCGCGGTTGAGGATTGGAATCGGACCGTGAAAGGTCGCGATTGAGGATTGAAATCGGACCGTGAAAGGTCGCGATTGAGACTTGGAATCGGACCGTGAAAGGTCGCGGTTGAGGATTGAAATCGGACCGTGAAAGGTCGCGATTGAGACTTTGAAATCGGACCGTGAAAGGTCGCGATTGAGAATTGAAATCGGACCGTGAAAGGTCGCGATTGAGAATTGGAATCGGACCGTGAAAGGTCGCGATTGAGGATTTAATGGTGAAGACCATTATTAAATTTTAACGTCAGGAGACGGAGTAGTAACTGGAATGTCCGGAGACATGGTTGAACGTTGGAATGTCAAATGTCAACTTTGCAATCTCTGAGGACAAGGAGATACCACCATCTACCGAAATGTCTACCGGTAAGACCTTTGAATCTTTGTAAAAAAAAAATTCTTGGTGTACCTGGATTCTACTTTCTTATGTAAGCATGTCTTCTGTTTTTTGGCAGTTTCAAAGTCTACTGCTGCTTTTTCCCTGAAGGATCTTCAAGACTTTGTTGGTCAAACTCAAGCAAGCAATCAGGTACTGGTGCCTAAGAGAGAGATGGAGGCACCATCTGTAGGAGCAAGGGTGAAGAAGAGAAAGAGTAGTTCGAAAGAGGTGATAAATGTGGATGAAACAGGCTTGGGGGATGTGGAAGAAGCGCTGGCTAGGGCTGCAGTGGTAAGTTTTCTTGGAAAAACAAAATTTCAAAGGCAATAATGTATCTCAGATTTTAATCTAATTTTTGGCTTTTTGCAGGGTGTGGATGCAGCTAAGATAAGAATGAACAATCTTGAGGAAAGAAATAGGAAGTTGGTGCTGGAGGTTATACAGGTCAAGAAACAGAGAGAGGCTTCAGCTAAGAAGAATGAGGACCTACAGAAGGAGGTGGAAATCTTAATGAAGGGAATGTCTTCCATCCAAGACACCCAGCTGCAGGAGATCAAAGATGTTAAGAAGAACATGATGGCCTCCGTTGCTCGTAGCATGATTAAAATTAAAATTCAAATGATGGAGGAGTTCGATACTGGGAAGCACAAAGAGTGGTATGTTTAACAATTATGTTCCCTCTTGAAGGCTTTGGATGCTAAGGAAGAGGAGGTAGGAGAAAGATCATCGGCAGCTAAGGATGATGATATCTTTAAAGAAGGAGCAACGACAAAATCAGCGGCAGTAGCCACCCTATGAAGGAAGAAAGTAAGATGTTTTTGTTGAAAAACTTTGGCTTTGAAAAACATTGGTTTGAAATGGGCTGCGTCCCAAAGACAATTTTTTGGTTTGTAATCGGTCCATAAGGGCCAAGACAATTTGTTTTTCAAGTGTTGGGTTGGTCCAACATTTTTTATGCTTTCTGTAGGTTAAACTTTTGCTTGGGCTTTGTTAAAAACTTTCCCCAAGTATCTTTGTGAAAAATGAATTTAGGAGGTTGATATGTTAAACTCTTCGTAGATGGTAACAACTTGCGAGTGGATGTAGAAATCCTTTGCAATTACTTAGATTGACATGTAAATGTCAATAACCGTTTGTTCTTAGATGACACGTATGTGTCATAACCAATTGTAAAGATCTTAGGGTCTAACTCATTGATTGAGTGGAGATGGGTAATTCGTATATATTAAACATACGGGCCCACCACACACCTCAATCAAGGTTGACATCATGCGCTCCAGGCGAGGTGTTTAAACCTAAATGCGATGAAAGAAAGTAATTTCTTTAAACCTTTGAAGGGATTAAGTACCTTAAATGGAGGTGAGATGGCCAGTCTCAAAATGGTTGATTTCACGAAGATTTGGAATGAATTGGAGACTTCTGATTTAAGATGTCTACTTCTTGCAAAATAACAAGTTAATGAGAGATTTCGAAATCTTTTCTGATGTCACAATTTATTTGATAAAAGAAAGTAAAAGAGTGCTAGAACTATAAAAATACTTTTTAAACAAAAAGTAAGAGAAAGGTTGTACCTGATTTAAGATATTATGTTCTTGGAAGGATACTAACATCTTAGTTAACCAATGAGTTTTATTCAAATGCTTATTATTTCCTTGCAAAACTGAAACATGTTAGGGGTGGGCGTTAGCTTAGCTAACACCCCTCCGATGCTTAAGTCAATAATCATTCAACAAAATAAAAAATGAAGACAAATTTATTTGAAAAGAAAATGGTAAGGATCGTACCTTGGTCTTATATGCATGGTAAAGTAATCACGGAAAATTACATAAATTAGGATTTGAGGTGAATGGAATTCCAGCTTTTGGGAATTCTTGCTCCTTCAAGGGTTGACAGCCAATAGGAGCCTTTGCCTGCTTCAGCATCTACTAGGTATGGCCCTTCCCATTTGGGAGCCATCTTTCCAGCATTGGGCTCTCTTGTATTCTGAAACACCTTTCGGAGGACTAGATCACCAACTTGGAATTTTCATAATCTAACATTTTTGTTGTAGGATCTAGCAATCTTCTGTTGATATGCTGCTATTCTGATCTTGGCAAAGTCCCTTAGCTCGTCAATGGTGTCTAGATCATTACTCAGGTTAGCATCATTCTGCTCAGGTGTCAACATCTTGAATCTGGCAGTGAGGACGATGACTTCTGCCGGGATGACTGCTTCTGCTCCAAATACTAAGGAATAAGGGGTTTGGCCTATCGCGTTCTTTGGTGTGGTCCTATCTGCCCAAAGGACAAATGGAAGCTCCTCTGCCCATCTTCCTTTCTTTTGATCTAGCCTTTTTTTTAGGTTATTGATGATTATTTTATAACTTGATTATTTTATGCCTGGCCATTAGCCTGAGGATGCACAGGTGAAGATGTCACCATCTTAACTCCCCACCTAGCAAGAAAATCCTGCATCTTCATGCTTATGAACTGAGAGCCGTTGTCACATATTATTTCAGAGGGGATGCCAAATCTACTAAATATATTTTTCTTGATGAAGGATATGACTTCTTTATCACGAACTTGCACGTAGGATTCAGTCTCAACCCACTTAGAGAAATAATCAGTCATTGCAAGCAAGAATGCTTTCCCTCCAGGGGATTTAGGCAACTTTCCCACTATATCCATTCCCCACCTCATGAATGGCCAAGGAGAGAGGATTGGATGAAGCAATTCTGCGGGCTGATGCAAGATGTCGCTATGCCTCTGACAGGAATCACATTTCTTAGCAAAGATGGCGGCATCTTGACGCATTGTTGGCCAGTAATAACCCATTCTTAGAGCCTTTGTATATAAGCTTCTGCCCCCAGAATGGTTACCACATGATCCTTCCTGTAATTCTCTTAGGACTTCATTGGCTTTGTCAGCTTCGAGACATCTCAAATATGGACATGCAAATGATTTCTTAAACAGCACATTATCTATTAATACGAATCTTGAAATTCTTACCCTGAATGCTCTAGCATTCTTTTCCTCATTAGGGATAGTGCCATCTTGAAGATATTTAATTATTGGCGTCATCCAAGATGTCTCCATTTGATTGTCTGGGATGTCGTCATCTGTGCAGAAAAGTTCTAACCTTTCCACAGCAGGGATGTCAACATGTATGATTGGTATATTAGTTTGAGATAAGCTTTTGAAAGCTGATCCAAGGTTGGCCAATGCATCTGCTTGAGAATTCTCTTCTCGAGGTATTTGTTCAAAAGAGAAGATTTGAAATTTGCTTGCCAAAATTTTCACAATGCCCAAATAAGCTGTCATCTTGGCATTTTTTGCATCATAGGAACCGTTAAAATGATTTACAAGTAATAATGAATCACTATATACCTGTATTGCTTTAATGTTCATGTCTAGAGCCACGTTCAGGCCCACGATTAAGGCTTCGTACTCTGCTTCATTATTGGTGGCTTTAAAATCACAACTAATGGCCTGGGGTATGATGTCCCCTTGTGGTGACTTTAGGACAACACCCAACCCTGTGCCCCTCATATTAGAAGCACCATCTGTGAATAGAGTCCACTTCCTCAGGATGTCCCCATCTTGGAGTTGTTGGACTTCAAGTTCTACTTCCGGTTGCATGCTTGGACTAAAGTCTGCCACAAAGTCTGCAAGTGCTTGTGATTTTATTGCTGTTCTAGGCTCATACTTGATGTCATAAGGTCTTAGCTGAATGGACCATTTGGCCATCCTTCCTGACATTTCTGGTTTTCTCATTACACTTTTTATTGGAAGGTTAGTACGAATGACAATGATATGAGTTTCAAAATAATGCCTTAACTTAATTGAAGCAGAAATTAAAGCTAATATTAAGTTTTCAAGGTGTGAATACCTGGTTTCCGCAATGAGCAATGTTTTACTTACATAGTATATTGGTTGCTGGACGCCATCTTGATCACGGATCAGGACGGCACTAACTGCAATTTCGGAGACAGCTAAGTAAACACACAATGGCTCACCTTCTTGAGGCATTGAGAGTAGGGGAGGTGTTGACAGGTACAGCTTTAAATCTTGAAAGGCTTGTTCATGCTTCTCAGTCCATTCGAATCTGGAATTTTTCTTCAAGATGTCATAGAACGGTTTGCATCTGTCTGAGGATTTTGAGATGAATCGATTCAACGCTGCCACTTTCCCTGTCAATCTTTGAACATATTTTATGGATTTGAGTGACGTTAGATTGATGATGGCTCTTATTTGCTCTGGGCTTGCCTCTATCCCTCTTTGCGTCACCATGTAGACCAAGAATTTTCCGGACTTCATGCCAAAATTGCACTTTGCTGGGTTCAGCTTCATGTTGAACTTGTCCAGGATGTGAAATGCTTGAGTAAGATCCCGAACATGATCTTCAGCTTTCTTTGACTTTATCACCATATCATCGATGTACACTTCCATGGTGTCCCCAATTTGCTCTTTGAACATCATGTTGACTAGCCTCTGGTATGTAGCACCTGTATTTCTTAGTCCAAAAGGCATTGCAATATAACAATAAATACCTGTTGGTGTAATGAAGGCGGTGTCCTCTTAATCAGATGGCTCCATCTGGATTTGCTGGAATCCTGAAGATGCATCTAAGAAAGTCAACACTTCATGTCCAGAAGTAGCATCTACCAAAGTATCAATGTGTGTCAAGGGGAAAGGATCTTTGGGACAAGCTTTGTTTAAGTCTGTGAAGTCGACACAAACCCTCCATTTGCCATTCTTCTTTTCTACCACCACCACATTCGCAAGCCATCTTGGGTATTCGACCTATCTGATCATCTTGGCTTTGAGCAATCTGTCTACTTCTTCCTGGATGATTATGTTCCTCTCCTGCGCGAACTTTCGTCTCTTTTGGTGGATTGGTCTGAAAGATGGATCGATGTTGAGTTTGTGGGTGATAACATCTTTGCTAATGCCTGTCATATCTTCATGCTTCCAAGCGAAGCTTTTAATCCTGCTTTTCAAGAGGTTGACAAGATCTTCCTCGATTTCTGCTGGAACATCTTGGCCAATCAGCACCTTGAGGTCCGGGTTTGAAGGGTCTAATGGTATCTCTTTCAGGTCATGCTCCTTCGCCTCTAGAACCTCACGAGCCTTTCTATGTAATTGCTATGCCATCTTGGGGGATATCGATGCCTTCATGGAAGTCATATAACATTCTTTGGCTGACTGCTGATCACTGTAAACCTTGACAACTCCCCAGGGTGTTGGCATCTTGACACATTGGTTATAGGTGGATGGTACTGCCTTCATTCCATGGATCTACGGTCTTCCCAAAATCACATTGTAACATGTTGCACTATCAATCACGCAGAATTTCTCCATGGAGTTGATTCCTTCGACATAAACTGGAAGTATAATTTCACCAACTGTACTTTTGGTTTCTCCACTGAAGCCCACGAGCACCGAGGTTCTTTTTACAATGCTGTCTTCAGGGATCTTCATTTATTTCAATGCGTCCAGCATAATAAGGTTCACAGAGCTGCCTCCATCTACCAGGATACGTCTGACCTTGCAGTTGGCGATCTGGAGTGCAATGACCAAGGCGTCATGATGTGGTTCCATAACGTTTTCCCTGTCACTTTCTTCGAAGGAGATGACATCTTGGGATGTGAGCTGCGACATCTTGGAGGATCTCTCGGGCTTCTCATCCTTAGCTTGCTTGGCGAATCTCTTAGCTGCAGAATAAGAAGTACCACAAATATCAGAACCACCACTAATAACATTGACTACCTTTATTACCGGTGGAGGAGACGGTGGTCTGGTTGTAATGGGCTCTTTGTTCTCCGTCTTGGTCTTGCGGTTCCCAAGGAGATCTTTAAGATGTCCCTTAGACAACAGGTAACTAATCTCTCTCCTCAAGGCGATGCAATCTTCGGTAAGATGTCCAAAATCTTCGTGATAGGCACACCACTTGGACTTATCCTTCCAGTCGGATGACTTGTCAGTTTTTCGTGGCCACCTTGCTTTATCTCCAAGATTACTCATTGCACATAGGATACCTGAAACATCAACAGAAAAACAATAATCAGAAATATTAGAAGATTCAAAATTGTCATCATCTCCATCATCTTCCACATAATTGTCTTTGTTATGGTCATTTCTATGGTAGGGCCTGGATCTGCTCTGTCTTTGGTGGGATGATTCTATCTTCCTGTCAGGATGGTCATATGATGAAGCCTTGTCAGGATTCTTTGATTGTTGCACCTTGTCCTCTTCCAGCCTGATAAATCTTAAGGCTCGATTTCGGATATCCTCCATCTTCTTGCATGGGTTCATCACCAAATCTTCATAGTAAGGGGAATCCTTCTTCAAGCCCATTTTGAAAGCTTCTGCAGCTGTCGCCATGTCCAGATTGGGGATCTCCAGAACTTCTTTATTAAACCTGTTAACATAGTCCTTTAAGGCCTCGTTGGGCTGCTGGGTGATACGGTAAAGATCACTGGTGAGCTTCTCAAATTGCCGGCTGCAAGAATATTGATTATTGAACAGGTTGACAAGTTGAGCAAATGAGCCAATAGAACCAGGAGGTTGACGGATTAGCCACTTCAATGCCGGTCCTACCAACGTCAAACCGAACCCTCGACACAAACAAGCCTCACAAAATTGGAGCGGGATGCGAACGATCTCCATCTTTTCTTGGTAGTGGGCGACATGCTCTTCAGGATCAGAACTTCCATCATACAACTTCATGGCAGGAATGCTAAATCCTTTCGGGATGTCGACATGCGCGATTGCTGGAGTAAAGCGAGACTGATTGTAACATGTTGGGGAGACCTGCTGGATAGGCAGAGTGACACCTGGTACATTCATGATCATATCCCTCTACTCCTGAAGCTGATTTGCAATGTAGGTACCTGCAAAAGGGTTAGTAGTACGAGCAGTATTATCCAAAGCAGAAGTAGTATTGAAATTAATGAAAGGATTAGTATTATCTGCAGAGGACGTCAGGACGGTGCTATTAGTGAAGATGGGTCCATCTGGGAAAGTCATCCTGTAGGCACCGGTGGCTAAGGGTGTCGACATCGCCACATAAGTCGTTATGGGAGGAGAAGACGTCAGGATTGGTGATAGCGACATCCTTACAGATGAAGCCATTGGAAGGAATTCATTGAAAGTTTGAGAGCTGTCCCCAATGATGAAATCGAGGACCCTAGGACAGTAAGGAGAGACAGCATCCATCCTTTTGGAGAGCAATTCCTGGTCTTTTTGCACATTTATCAAGCTTTCGGCTATCAAGGAGGTGCTATTCTGTTAGCGATCCAGCTGATTCTTCATCTGAATGAGCATGCTCTTGATCTCGAGATCAGGGGATGGCGACATCTGCTTCTTGCCATAATTCACAGGCGGAGGAGGAGGCAATGTTTCTTGGCCTCCGGTTGTTGGCCTGCTAACGGTTTGAGGACTCATACTGCTAGGAATGGTTTTGCTGACGGCGGAAGTCATAGGTTGGGTAGACATAGTAGAAACGTATGAATTTTGAACCAATTAAAAAACCAAGTGCCCCATGGTGGGCGTCAAACTATTTTGGCTAAAAACAGTCAACAATAAATGAATTTGAAATAATGCTAAGGAGGGTGCAATGGAATATAGTTGGTGTAACAATGAAACTAAGATGGCTCGATCATGTAACGAGGAAAACCCTTGAGATAACTATCTCGCCGGCACAAAACCTCGGGAGATGATTATGAGCACCTACCTTCCCAAACAATTGTATTAATATTTCTGTGTTACAAAAGATGAGGCTATGGTGGATTACAAACTGTATGTGAACTTTGTGTGAGTGATGCGTGTATTGTGTATATTGTGTTCCAGCCATGAGCCTTTAAATAAAAAAGAAAATAACAGAAGATAAAATCCTAACAAACTCCCCTAGAATTTCGGCATGTTATCTTCATCTTGACTTGGTCTTGCAAACCGTTGAAAGGAGTCCATGGAACATGTTTTTCCCACGTTCTTTTACCCCTGTAATTAAATATAACAGAAATAAATAATAAAAATTAATTATGTAAATAATTTTTACCTTGTCTACGGGTGCGAAGATGACGAAATGCTGGTAATCGACTCAAGATGTAGCAATCCTGAATTTACCCACAACAGGCGGTACCTTCCATTTCACCCCTAACTCTATTACATTGACATCATTGTTAGAGAGGGAATTGTTGCCAACATTGGAAATGATGAACTAACACTTATCCATGACATCTTGGATGACATCTTTGAGGATATAATATATCTCGGTGGTGTGACCACTATGTTGGTGGTAGCCACACCATTGATCATGGGCATGGTTGTCGCGAATCTCCCTTACTTTGTACCCTTCTAGTGTTTTGATTTTGCCCTTGGCCACCAAAACTTTGAATGCCTTGTCTTGAGTCATCCATTGAAGTGGAGTGTAAGTCACTCAATCTTGCGGTTGGTACAGGAGAAGGTACACTTCAATAGGCCTGTTTGTCGGTCATGACGACATTGATAGAGGCATCTTTATTGGTGGTGGAAGTATCGGCTTTGTAGGGGAAGGTGAGGATACTTTTCTTGATCTCACAGAGCAAATCATCAACTCGGATCCCGCATCATATATATGTACAAAAACCATCCACTAAGGTGAGTGTGGTAGTCAAGCTTCAAACATTTCAAGAAATTTCAACTTCTTCTTTCATCGAAGGCCGATCAACAATCTCATTAAGCTTATCATTCTATCTCCTTGCAAAATCAACAAATGACTCATTATCCCTTTGAGTCGTGGCTTCTAGCTCCTTCCTCGTGGGGTGGTGTGTGGTATTTCCTTGGTATTGAGTTTTAAAGGCATCCATCACAGCATCCCATTTGAAGCGGGTCAAAACAGGGAGACCCATGTACCAGTCTTTCGCGGCCCATCCAAAGTCAACGGAAAGCATTAGGCCATAATTTGTGGTGACACCTTCTTGGGTAACATGGCCCATATGTAAGAGTCAACATGAGCATTGGGGCAAGAGTTTACCTTGAACTTGCCGATGTCGGGCATCTTGAACTGTTGGGAGAGGCAGCCATAGCGTTTATTAACAAAGTTGATTGATGATGACGTGAATCGGAACTCTTGTTCAACTAAAGGATATTGAAGCGTTGGCCTATATAACTCATCAAGGTGTTGACCACATCATTGTTGTCACTTCCTTTATTTTCTTCCTCCCTTCTCTTGCAGGAGTTGACGAGTGGTGAAGCAAACAAGCCTTTTGTCCATCCGAAATTATCCCCTTCATCATTTTTCTTGCCCTTAGCAAACTCTTCAAGTTGGGCCTTGAGCTTGTTGGTCTCTTATTTGTGTGCTGCATTTTCACGGTCTAACTGTGCTTACCACCAATCGTCCCTAGTTTGGGCTTCCTTAGTAAGTGTCTCGAGCGGTTCTTTCATGGATAGCATCATGCCGAGCAATTCCTCGTTGTTGGGGTTACCATTACCGCTGTTGTTACCACTATTACAAGATCGGCCATTGGAGTTGAGGGGCTATCTTTTATAAGCTCTTCGCGTGTCAACCTTCTCGAAGAATCTTGGTAACACCAAACCGGAGCAATTTGACCTAGTTAGAGAAGAACAGGCCCCATCAGTTTTGAGCAACATACGAACTGATGGAGAGGCTTAGCACAAAAAATGGGGAACAAAAATCACCACATAACTAAAGACTCTTTTACATTATTACATGTACATCGTCGGAAGGACAAAGTCCTTTTTGGATTTCTATCAAGGGATCTAGAACAGTGGAATCGTCACACTAGTATATAGACCATATCGCGGTCCCACAAACTCTTCGGGTTCCACCGTTTGTTTTCAAACCTAAGCGTGTAGGGATTCGATTGAATCAACGTCACGAACCACACACGTATGAACGGAAATTCATCCATAATAGCCATGAGCTTCTTTTAAATGAAACATCGTGTGTGTTTTGTGACGTTGGCTTAATTAAATTCCGACATACTAAACCGATGGAGTCACATAGTGTATAACCTAGTCTAAGAATGTGTGGCTTGTGCAATGGCTAAATCAGCTAATAGGCTACCCGCTGATGTGGTCTTTGGAGCTTGGAATCCCCCTAGGTGCGTGGGCCTTGACGGGTTTGGGGTTATACTTATGCGACTCAATAGCTGTAATAGAGGAAATGTGCAAGTTAAGTGATTGAATAATTATATGACAAATCATTTTACATGGCAATGAGGGATAGAGAAACAATTAAGCACGTAGAAAATAAAATTAGAACTTTCGAGCCACCCGTGTAATCGGTAAAAAAATAGCAACATTAAAATATGTACATCCCTTTTGGGGATACTATTCACATCATGTTTGTCCCTATTCTGGTTTAGCCCAGATTAGCTCATTGAGAGGCGAAACGTGCCCAAATCTGGCAATGAAGGAGAAATTCGCCCGAGTTGGGCATAAAGCCCTAGATTCACCCAAATTTGGAATTTATTCAAAAGAAATTAAAATAGAGGAATAAACCCCCCCCCATTTCAAATCAATAACTACCCCTTCAGAAAACCCTAGGCATTAGAAGCACGCAAACATCACAGAGGATAGGATTTGCACAGTTTTCACCTTTGGAGTCAAACTCGTGAGAATCTGGATGAATAAGCCAAACTCGCCCAAATCTGGCTCCTCTGGGAATAGAAATTGTAGAAAAGAAACACCTAAAGCATAAAAGAAAGTTTAACCCTCAAATTAATTATTCCCCAGTGGAGTTGCCACTGTAGATATCCCTGAAAAAACGTGTCATGATTCCTAGGGACGTTTAATTCTTTTTAAATAATGGTCGGCGAATTAGTAGAATTTGAAGAGGGTACAATAGGCATTGCTCTGAATTTGGAATCACATAATGTTGGTGTTGTATTAATGGGTGATGGTTTGCGGATACAAGAAGGGAGTTCTGTAAAAGCAACAGGAAGAATTGCTCAAATATCGGTGAGTGACCGGTCGCTTCTCGTGGATTTTCAAAACCCTGCTGTGCAAAAATGGGATATGCACTTGAAATAGATGGCTGGCTTAGGATATAGATCATGAGCGATACGTAAATGGATCGAGCAATCCGTTCCTTTATCCAAGAAAAAGTATTTCTAGTTTGCATGGTCCATTGATAGCGAAAATTTCTACAATTATTGCATTTTTTTTGAGTTGCTACCTATTTTTAAAAGGAAACATAAGAAATCTAAGTCTAATTGATTTTAAACAACCAAAACAAAAGATTATAAATGGGGAGGTTCAGGGGTTAGGTTACATAACGAAAAGGTGTTAGGGACTCGCTCTGCCTAGCCTTAAGGCCGATTTTGCTACTTTAGGTGTTCTATTTTAGTTAATTTCCTCCAATTTAATGCTTGTTCTAAATTATTAACACATAAAGGGAATTTTAGGGTGATCATAATGTAAGGATTGCGATTTATGCCTAATTCAATAGAGTGAAAGGACCATCAAAAAGCCTCCATTTTGATAGGGATTGCATATATTGGGGTAGAAAAAGCACAAGAAAATTAAATAGAAAATAGACAAGAGAAGTAACTTATTAATTAGATTTTCGGGAATACCTTACAATTTTAAAGCTTGTTTCCTCCAAAGCTTGTTGCAAAAGAAGAAGGATTGTGTTTGTGTAATAACCTAAAAATTTACGAGGATTAATTGGTAAATTGTTGAATTTTCACTTAGGTTTTTAGAGGGCTTAATATAATATTAAAGTTCTAGGATTATATTAAGTGGGTTTCATTTAATTAGATGAGTTGGGCTTGGCATTGGGCTTATGTTTAGAAAACCAAATTATAAATACCCTTTCTAAACCTAGAAGCATTATTATTTTCACAACCCTAGAAAGAAAATAGAGAGAGGCGGTAAAAGGGAGTTAGCGGTAGAGAGAAACTGCCGTGAGAGAGAAAAATTCCGAGAGAAAGAAAAAGGGCAGCGCTGAGAAGAAAATTAGAGAGAGAACAGGCGTGAGAGGGGGAGCCGCATAGAGAGAGAATCGGCTAAGAGAGAGAGACGCTGAGAGAGAGAGAGAGAGAGCAGACAGAGAAAGAGAGCGGCAGAGGAAGGCAGAGGAAGAAACTGAGGGAGAGAGGGAGAGTCGAGCTTGGGAAGGAAGAAGGAAGAGGAAGAACCTCCATTGTTGTGTTTTCAAAGCTCAAGAATCCAAGGTAAGTAATGTTTCTTATTTTGATTTCTAAGGAAGAACACCCTAGAAGAAACCCTAGGAATCTAAGGCAAGATTAATGAAGGAAATCAAATTATGGCATTTTGAATTATGAAACCTATGTGTTGATTATAAATAAGGTTTAGGCATGGAAATTATTATTGATATGCCATGCTAAGAATTTCCGATTGAACTAGGAATTTTATGGGTGTTGTATGGCTGTAGTGTATGTATTGTGGGTGTGTGTAGTTTGTATTGCGTGTGTGTATATTGTGTGGGCATTATGTGCGCTTGTGTTCCTGTTAGGTGGGTGTGTGTGGCTGCCATAGGAGTATGGGAGGAGGATAGCAGCCGTGTGAGGGCGAATTAGGGTTAGGGTATGTGTGTGTGTGTCATGGGTGTGCTGGGTGCGTGTGTGTTGTGTGCGTGGCTGTACAGTGGGTGTGCAAGTGTGTGTGGTCAGCCGTGTGTGTGGTCAGTCGTGTATGTGGGTGAATTAGGGTTAGTGTGTGTTTATAGGTGCTGAAAATGTGTATTTAGTGTGTGTAAAATTGGTGGAAGTGAATTGAAAGGGGTTTAGAACCTAGGACCCTAGGATAAATTCAATAGACCTAAAGGGGTAAAAGAGTAACTTTTGGGAGAGTTAAAGAAGAATAACTCTTAGGTAATCAAGGCCGTTAAATTTAGTTTTTCGGTTAAGTATATAAAAGATATTTTTACCCTAAGAGAACCTTTTGCATGATTGTAGATTCGTGCGCGTGAAGCATTGTTGGAAGTACTAAGCAACGCTAAGGTAAGGGATTATACATCTTTAAGTTAATTGATCTCCGCTCCATTTCATTATTTAGGCTTCTGCATATTTCTTGGCGATATACGTTCCTTTGATACGTAAAAGCTGACCTCGCGTCAGTATTTGTTTTGACTCCCTCGTTTACCGTTATTTACTAATCTTTTGTTATTCGTTTGCTAAATCGTTCTTTTGGTTTCGTAAATACAGAATTTTATTGTTATTGTGAAAGTTCGTATTCTGCATAAAAAAATGAGTTTTGATTTGATATGATTTTTGTTCCATCAATGATCGCTAAGTTAGACAACCTGCTTCGGTGGGGTATATTTGATATTTTGGCCTTCGGGCAAACTTAGTACACAGCTTCAAATTAGTGGTGGGGTGTTCCGGATACACTGTTTAGGACTCTACGAAGTCATTTTGTTCCCTTTATGGGATTTTGGTTTGATAAGGTCGGTAGACCACTTATGTGATCATGATTTCTGTGAGTGATTTGATTACCTACGGCTGGTATGGGACAGTTGTAGATAATTAGATTACTCGAGTCAACTTTGTTCAGCTTATCAGTCCTTTGAATTTCCTTATAATCTGTGAATGGTTTAGTTAGTCAAAACTGGTATGGGATGGTTTTAATTAAGTAAATCATTCAAGTCAATTTGAATCGATTTCGTCATCATTTGGAACTCCAAAATAATTGTCAACTCAATTTGTGAAACCGTTGAGATTTTGAAAGACATTTGGTTTGAGAATTTGATAAATAACTATATTCGAAATTGTGCTTTGTTATGTCTTCGATTGTTATTTGGAATTTGTATCGTTTGATATTCCTTCAGGTCAACTCCTCCTTAGTAATTGGAGGGGTTGTATATGAACTTACTGGGCATTGTTCGCTCACCCTTTCATCTTCTTTTCTTCCTGATTTCATATAAAAAGAATGTGAAATGGTTCGGGAGCACTTCATAAGGAGTTCAAGGACCGTTTTAGTTTATTTCATTTTAGACTCTTTAGTCAGTTATTTGAGAGTTTGTAAGACTTTAAAGATTTTGTTGAGCTAGAGGATTGTACTAGCTGTTGAGATTGTTACCGTTATCCGCATTTAAGTTATTTCAAATTGTGGTTAGTGTTTGAATTATGGTTTTAGTAGCCGTTGGAGGTTATTTTATTATTAATTAAGTATTTTTAATGTTGTGGAAATTTGGGGTCGTTACAGTTGGTATCAGAGCCAGGTTTTAGATCCTTGGGAGTTTAGGATGTGTAAGGATAAGTTTGATTTGAGCCATAGGTTTGACCTCAGTATTATTCTTGGAGTGTTTAGTGTAGATTGATATGATAAGATTAGTTGTTTCATCAGATTATGAAAGTTTAGAGGACTAAATTTCTTTTAAGGGGGTAAGAATGTAATAACCCAAAAATTTACGAGGATTAATTGGTAAATTGTTGAATTTTCACTTAGGCTTTTAGAGAGCTTAATATAATATTAAAGTCCTAGGATTATATTAAGTGGGTTTCATTTAATTAGATGAGTTTGGCTTGGCATTTGGCTTATGTTTAGAAACCCAATTATAAATACCCTTTCTAAACCTAGAAGCCTTATTATTTTCACAACCCTAGAAAGAAAATAGAGAGAGAGGCGGTAAGAGGGAGTTAGCGGTAGAGAGAAACTGCCGTGAGAGAGAAAAATTCCGAGAGAAAGAAAAAGGGCAGCGCTGAGAAGGAAATTAGAGAGAGAACAGGCGTGAGAGGGGGAGCTTCATAGAGAGAGAATCGGCTAAGAGAGAGAGAGACGCTGAGAGAGAGAGAGAGAGCAGACAGAGAAAGAGAGCGACAGAGGAAGGCAAAGGAAGAAACTAAGGGAGAGAGAGAGTCGAGCTTGGGAAGGAAGAAGGAAGAGGAAGAACCTCCATTGTTGTGTTTTCAAAGCTCAAGAATCCAAGGTAAGTAAATTTTCTTATTTTGATTTCTAAGGAAGAACACCCTAGAAGAAACCCTAGGAATCTAAGGCAAGATTAATGAAGGAAATCAAATTATGGCATTGTGAATTATGAAACCTATGTGTTGATTATAAATAAGGTTTAGGCATGGAAATTATTATTGATATGTCATGCTAAGAATTTCCTATTGAACTAGGAATTTTATGGGTGTTGTATGGCTGTAGTGTATGTATTGTGGGGGTGTGTAGTTTGTGTTGCGTGTGTATATTGTGTGGGCAGTGTGTGCGCTTGTGTTCCTATTAGGTGGGTGTGTGTGGCTGCCATAGGTGTATGGGAGGAGGATGGCAGCCGTGTGAGGGAAAATTAAGGTTAGGGTATGTGTGTGTGTGTCGTGGGTGTGTTGGGTGCGTGTGTGTTGTGTGCATGGCTGTACAGAGGGTGCGCAAGTGTGTGTGGTCAGTCATGTATGTGGGTGAATTGGGGTTAGTGTGTGTGTTTGTGTGTGTTTGTGTGTGTTTATAGGTGCTGAAAAATGTGTATTTAATGTGTGTAAAATTGGTGGAAGTGAATTGAAAGGGGTTTAGAACCTAGGACCCTAGGATAAATTCAATAGACCTAAAGGGGTGAAAGAGTAACTTTTGGGAGAGTTAAAGAAGAATAACTCCTAGGTAATCAAGGTCGTTAAAGTTAGTTTTTTGATTAAGTAAATAAAAGATATTTTTACCCTAAGAGAACCTTTTGCATGATTGTAGATTCGTGCGCGTGAAGCATTGTTGGAAGTACTAAGCAACGCTAAGGTAAGGGATTATACATCTTTAAGTTAATAGATCTCCGCTCCGTTTCATTATTTAGGCTTCTGCATATTTCTTGGTGATATACGTTCCTTTGATACGTAAAAGCTGACCTCGCATCAGTATTTGTTTTGACTCCCTCGTTTACCGTTATTTGCTAATCTTTTGTTATTCGGTTGCTAAATCGTTCTTTTGGTTTCGTAAATACAGAATTTTATTGTTATTGTGAAAGTTCGTATTCTGTATAAAAATGAGTTTTGATATGATATGATTTTCTTCCATCAATGATCGCTAAGTTAGACAACCTGCTTCGGCGTGGTATATTTGATATTTTGGCCTTCGGGCAAACTTAGTACACCGCTTCAAATTAGTGGTGGGGTGTTCCGGATACACTGTTTAGGACTCTGCGGAGTCATTTTGTTCCCTTTATGGGATTTTGGTTTGATAAGGTCGGTGGACCACTTATGTGATCATGATGTCTGTGAGTGATTTGATTACCTACGGCTGGTATTGGACAGCTGTAGATAATTAGATTACTCGAGTCAACTTTGTTCAGCTTATCAGTCCTTTGAATTTCCTTATAATCTATGAATGGTTTAGTCAGTTAAAACTGGTATTGGACGGTTTTAATTAAGTAAATCATTCGAGTCAATTTGAATCGATTTCGTCATCATTTGGAACTCCAAAATAATTGTTAACTCAGTTTGTGAAACCGTTGAGATTTTGAAAGACATTTGGTTTGAGAATTTGATAAATAACTATATTCGAAATTGTGCTTTGTTATGTCTTCGATTGTTATTTGGAATTTGTATCGTTTGATATTCTTTCAGGTCAACTCCTCCTTAGTAATCGGAGGGGTTGTATATGAACTTACAGGGCATTGTTCGCTCACCCTTTCATCTTCTTTTTTTCCAGATTTCATATAGGAAGAATGTGAAACGGTTCGGGAGCACTTCATAAGGAGTTCAAGAATCGTTTTAGTTTATTTCATTTTAGACTCTTTAGTCAGTTATTTCAGTTATTTGATAGTTTGTAAGACTTTAAAGATTTTGTTGAGCTATTGGATTGTACTAGCCGTTGAGATTGTTATCGTTATCCGCATTTAATTTATTTCAAATTGTGGTTAGTGTTTGAATTATGGTTTTAGTAGCCATTGGAGGTTATTTTATTATCATTTAAGTATTTTTATTGTTGTGGAAATTTGGGGTCGTTACAGTTTGTGTTTGTGTCGATCGAGAGAAAGAGAGGGAGAGAGAGAGTTTTAGTCTAATTCTTTAGGAGTAAAGATGTTACCTCTTTCAAGGAGGGGAAGGCCTCCTTTTATAGGCCAAGGGGTAGAAAAGTGGTGGAAAAAGCAAGGGACTGAGAGTTAATGGGAAGGAGTTATAAATCACAAAAGTGAGAGATATTTAGAGGGAAATCAGTCGGTCAAGGTGAGACTCACGCGAGTCCCTTAAGGGCTTTAGACTCGTGCAAATCCCACAAGTATGGCGTGACTCGCCGAGATTGGTGAGGAGAGAAAGGACATAAATGACTGTAAAGTTAATTGTATAGTTCAGTTTAGTCCCAAAACTAACATAATAGAAACTTTACGGAATTAGACGAAAGTTAATGAAAATCAATAGAGAAAGATAAAGTATAGATCACGTATGCAAATGGGTGAGAGAGGTCCGATGCGAGTATCTACAACACTACATCCTCTTAAAGCACAAACTCTATACAAAATATTTCCACCAAACACACAGCGTCTTCTGCAACCAAAGGTTATAGCAAGCACAACTCTCTCTCATTTTTGCATACCGTTAAGGTGAAAAAACTCCCGATTTCCTTACAAACACTCTACCCAAATGAATTCCTAACTAGAAAGTACAGCCCACTAAATTACCCCATATGAAATAAAATCCGCTCATAAATTCCACTCAAGAGGCCGCTCTCTTTAAGATTCCGCTCATTACTATTGAAGAAGATGAAGAAAATCGACGAATAACGAGGTCCATAACCATTCTTCAGAACTTGATCGACATGAAAACTCATGTATAACGAACTCTGTTAACTTTTTCGTTTGAATAGATAAATATTATTTAACGAAATAAAATTATTTTAACACACACACATAAATTAAAATATCGGTCTTAACTGACCGGGCGAGGTGGGTGCCTAATACCTTCCCACTTTGTAACAACACCCCCGAACCTAGAAGATTTTTAAAAATGGTTTTTCTATTATTTTTCCTCCTAAAATTAATGGTGGCGACTCTCCTAAATACCAAATCGCTACACATCCCCATTGGCAACTCTGATGGAGACTGAAAACTCATTTTTTTTCCAAACGGGTCTAGTTTTCGTTAAATTTGTGTGTTTTGTCATGGAAATTGAATAAATTTGTTAAATTTTGGAAGAACTTGCAATCTGAAAAATTTCATGACAGTTTCACAGACCAGATCGCCTGGTCGGACGGCTAGTGAAGTTGGTGGACGGCTGTCCCAGCCTGGCTGGACGGCTACCAAGCCTGGCCAAATGGCTGCACCAGTCTGGCCAGTTGGTGAAATTACCCGATCCGGCGGCGCTCGCGGCTTGCGTCGGGGCTCTCCTCTTTTGAGAGGATGAAAATTTGTTTCAAAGATTGGATGGATGAATTTCTTTGAAAAGAGACAGAGTCGCCACGCCGTTTTTAGTTATGCCCAAAACATTGAAAAAATGCCTTTTGTTGTGTGATGAGATTTTTGAGTTCGGAGGTCAGGTTACGCCTAGGGAAGAGATTTTTGTGCTCACCCGAAATGCCTCACATACATGAGTCTTTCTAAACCCTTCTTTGAAATTTGTGTGTGTGTGTGTGTGTGTGTGTGTGTGTTAAGAAATAAAGTACATTTGAAAGTAAATAATGGAAAGTCAGTACATGGAATATGAACAAACCACTATCACTATCAGACCTCTATTCTTGTGCATATTGTGCATGGAAGATCTTGTAGGATCATTTAGATGATTTGGGTCTATGAAAAATATAGTAAGTAAAGACTACATTATAAATGATACTCCCTCCGTCCCAATCTAAATGTCCAAAAATGGGTTCGGCGCGGGAATTAAGGAAAGTGAGGTAGGAAAGAGAAAAAGTTTAAATGTTGTGAGTATGAAAAATTAAATAGGAGAGAGAATAAGTGGGAGGAATAGTTAGGAGAGAGAATGTTGTGAGTGTAAAAGTAAAATAGGAGAGAGAATGAGTGGGTGGAATAGTGAAAAAAACTTTCCTTTTTTGGAAATGGGACATTTTAAATGGGACGCTCAAAATGAAAAGTTTGGACATTTAGATTGGGACGGAGGGAGTATATTAAACAACAGTTCATAACATATGAAAGACTTGGAAATTAAAGCATTATTTAAGGTTTGGAAGGAGATCTCACCAATATTGGTTCCTTTCTATCTTCCTAGGGTTTGTGTTTGTGAAGGAAGTGAGGGGTTTGCTCAGGTGGTTTGCTTAGGGTGATTAAATAGGAGAGAAATTATGCTCTTACTTAGGCAGAACCTCCCCTAATTAACTCTCATTCACACTCGAATTCCTGCACTCGTGTTGTTCTTGTCGTGCCACTTTTGTCGTGGGAAGTGTGTGATTTACTCGAGATGTTTAAAGAGGAGAGAAGTTTTGCCCTCACTTATGGAAAAATCTCTTCTAATTTACTCTCACTATCTCTTGCTAAAAACTGCAGATTCTAGCTACCTTAGGGAGGAAGGAAGGGAGGTTGTTTGGAGAGGTTTGTAAAGGAGAAAGGTGTGTTGGGCTGTGAGGAGTTGGAGGAGTGTTGGAGGAGGTTTTGGTGTGTTGTTTGAAGGCAGAAAGGGGCTATATTTATAGCCTCTGGAGGGTGACAAAGTGGTTCGTACGGCTCAATAATGAGGTCCGCACGGACCAATTAAGCAGTGTCAGTTTTTGTTAGTTTTTCTTGACTTTTGTGTATGTGGCGTGTTACTGGCAATTTGACAAAGAGGTGCGTACGGATGCAAAGAGGTCCGTACGGCTCTCCCATTAATCTGTCAGCTTTTTTTACTTTTGTGACATTCCTCCAGGCCCTTTTAAGATTCTTAATGCCTGAAAAGTCCCTCTTTTGGTTTGTCTTGATCAGCTTGGTCCTTTGGGAAGTTACGGGACTTCGTGATCACGGGGAGGTGAACCCTTAGTGTTTTTTGTATGCCCGGATGTAGAGCGGTCTAGATTGGGGTACTTGCAGAAGCCCATCGGCGACATCACTTCTGAAGGAAGTGGGGTCAGCGATAAAAATATGAATCTCGATCTGGATCGCTTGTTGGGAGGGAGAGAGAAATGACCATGTCGATCGGACGACTGGACCCTTTGATAGGATTTCTACATTTCCCGAGTGGGAATCAAGCCAATCGTAGTTCGAGTGTGAGAACAATTTGAAGGGGACCTCGATCGGTGGGGAATGATTCGGAGGTATTCATCCTGAGTGGGACTATTTGGAGGTGTTTGTACCTAAGTGAGACTGTTTGAAGGCGTCTGGACCTAAGTTAGATTGTTTGGAGGCGTCTGGACCTAAGTTAGACTGTTTGGAGGTGTCTGGACCTATGTTAGACTGTTTGGAGGCGTCTGAACCTAAGTGAGACTATTTGAAGGTGTCTATACCTAATTGAGACTGTTTGAAGGCGTCTGGACCTAAGTGGGACTGCTTAAAGGCTTCTGGACCTAATTGGGACTATTTGAAGGCGTCTATACCTAAGCAAGACTGTTTGAAGGCGTCTGGACCTAAGTTTGAGAATTGGTTATTTGTAGGTGTTAAGGACCTAACGAGATTTGATGGTTTCGGCCGCGTTCATTGATTTCTTGGTTGGAAATACTTTGCCAATTACTTTGGAGAGACTCGGGCTTACGATGACTGCCAGGGAAATATTAGGGACCAAAGTGCATGAAACTGGCAGGGAATGGCTTTTGGACAGCCAAGGGCAAAGATTGTAGGGGCAAGAAGTTCAATTGCCTAGGCTGCAATGTGGTCCGTGTGACTCCTCCCTGAATTTACAAGGAGGTATGCACGGATTCAAGAGGAGAACAGGCGTTTTTAAGTAGTTTCAAACTGCAAATGTCGAAATTCCACCACTTTTCTTCAATATTCAGCCGAGGGGGAGAGAGAGAGAGAGAGGAGAAACTGCCATTGTTGAGCCAAGTTTTAACTAAAATTTCCTTTCCTTTTGTTAATCCTTGATTATGGTGGAAGAATATAGGCGATTTCTTCACCAAAGGGCCAAGAAGCCATCGAGAGGAGATTGGATTTGCACAGAAATTTTCCACCTATACTCCTTCTACAATCAATCCGTTCGAGTTGTATCTGGATGTGCACAAGCACAATTCGAAGGGGAAATCAAAAATGGAGGTAAGAACCAAATTTTGTCTTTGATTTTTGCTTTGAATGATGACATGCTAGAACTAGGGTTTAGTTTTGCCATTTTGGGGGTTTTGTTCTTGCCTTGATTATGTTGTGAAATTGATGATGGATTGTTGAAATTGAATTTTCATGGATTATGGGTATGTATTTTTTTTGTCAAAAAATATGGAGTTTAGCTCTAATTTGTGAAAAATAAAGTGTCTCCTTTGAAATGAGATTTTTGCATGCTTAAATGGCTTGTACCCTAGGGTGTTTTTTATGGTATATTTTGTGAATCATGTATGGAACTTTGTTTGTGGTTTCCAAAGTGCGTCGAAAATTTGTTAGAATTGGGATGGGAATTTTAGAAAGGAAACATGCCGTGTTGGGACGGACTTTTTTGAAATGAAATGTTCCGTGTTGGGACGAACTTTATTTTAAAATGAAACGTGCCTTGTTGGGATGGACTTTTTTGAAATAAAATGTGTCGTGTTGGGACGGACTTTTTTTAAATGAAATGTGCCGTGTTGGGACAGACTTTTTTTAAATGAAATGTGCCGTGTTGGGACGGACTTTTTTTAAATGAAACGTGTTGTGTTGGGACGGACTTTTTTGAAATGAAACGTGCCGTGTTGGGACGGACTTTTTTTTTAAAATGAAACGTGCCATGTTGGGACGAACTTTTTTGAAATTAAAAGTGCCGTATTGGGATGGACTTTTTGAAATGAAACGTGTCGTGTTAGGACGAACTTTTTTTTTAATGAAACGTGCCGTGTTGGGATGGACTTTTTTGAAATGAAACGTGCCGTGTTGGGACGGAATTTTTTGAAATGAAACGTGCCGTGTTGGGACGGACCTTTCGTATTGATATATATCATTCTTCTTTTATGTAGCGTTTATTACTGTCATATCTTGCATTGAAGTTTATTGACATACCTTTGTTGTGTTTACTTGTAGGAGGAGGTGCCTTTGTCCGGAAAGGCCAAGAAGATGAAAACATGAAGGTCTATCGAGATCGTGATCGAGGTTTGGAAGAACATGTCGAATAACTCCTGGGAGGGGAGACCTAGTCCTCGAAGACTGGTCGTTGATTCGGAATGAATGTTTTTGTGGAGAACTTAGCGAGGGTGGCCTCGACTAAGAAGAACAAGGGAATCTTCATAGATTTGTCTGGATACTGGTGGGACACCATGCATTCATTCCACCTTGGCTGGGGGAGGTGACGGTGACTCCCATGGATTTTGCTGCTATCACCGGTCTTTCCTTTAAGGGGGAGTCGGTGAAGTGGAGGGACCGGATGCCTGATGAGCGCTTGATTGAGATGTTGTGGTTTGAGCGTACTCCTCGTAAGGGTTTAGGCATGTTGCATTCTGATGTCGAGGCCAAGATTATAGCCAACATAGAGGAGTATCGACGAGGTCCGAGGGGAGCATCTGCCGAGCAGCTGGCGTGCTTATTTTTGTGGTTCGCCCTTTCTTTGACCCTATTCACGAACCATGGTACCATGGATCTTTTTATTCTCCTTGAGTCCTTCATGGATTTAGAGAGGGTGTCTGACATCGCCTGGGGAGAGGCGGGCTTGGCCGAGCTCTATTTTGCCATGGACAATTTCAACAGGGGCGTGGCCAGCTCTTTGGGATGTTTCGAGTTTGATCTGGAGGTATGATTTTATTTACTTTGTAGCTATGTGTTGTTATCATTCCTTTATCTTTTCTGAATTGTCTTTTGTCTTTCCGTTGCAGGTGTGGTGCTACGAGGTCTTCCAGTGCTAGGAGTGGGACCGTCATGATGATGTTTTGTTAGGGTACCCTGCCATGCTCTGCTGGACATGGCCTTTGAGAAAGAGGATGAGTAGCTGGGGGAAGGTCACACTCTAGCTATAATGATGTGAAGAGGCTTATGGAGAAGGACAGCCCGAAAAGGTTCCAGTTGTAACCTTGGTCATGAGATGATTTGGGTGATGCACCCTGGGTGACGAGGCAGAGGAAACTCCTGCAGGGCCTCACTTGCGATGTGATGTATTTGGGTGAGAGGGTCTTCTGGCAGCATGGCGATGGTGTTGCTCCTCATGCTCCAAGGGATCCACTGATTCATATGCTGAGCCCTTCCAAGATGGGCTACCAGGAGATTGAGAGATATCGGGTCGGGGTGGATGCCGAGGATTATGTCTTGGAGGGTGAGGAGTACGGGTCCTTTGTCAGGAGGATGTTGAGGATGCCGCAGGTACTGGCTAGGGATAGGCGAGGTGACTCATCGCGACCTCGAGATGTGCCGGTGCCAAGGGCAGACTTCACTTACATCCGCGGGGATTCTTCGAGGAGGCAAGTTTTTGTGCCCATCCTAGAGCAGGTTCCTCCCGCTTACCGGGTTGACCCGTATGCTTCTGTGAGTGTTTATCATTTCTTTTAGCATCTTAGTCCTGCTTTCTACTTTATCTCTTTTTTTTTTGTGAGCTTTGTCTCTTTGTCATGCAGGTCTCGGGGCGGACCGTAGACTTGATCACCTACAATTATCTGGGGATTAAGGCTTTTGCAAAGAAGCTTATGTGGGGAATGTCTTACGGGTCATCAAGGAGCGCAGCGGTTCACTAGCCAATGCCTTCAAGGAGGTCGGTGGACGTTCCATTTCAGGGTACAGATGCAGATCCAGAGCATTCCCCTCAACCTGACGTACAGACCCAAGGGAGGTACAGCTGTGACGTGAGCTTCTTTGAGGAGGACCAAGGTGCGTGACTGCCTCCCCAGTTCTTTCCTCAGTCCAACATGCAGGGTGAGGGTTTGTCCTCTTTTCCCTTCTTTGACCCATTTGTCGATTTTACCCCTGGAGATTTCACAGAGTATTCGGTTGAGGAGGGCGCCGAGTTCTCATATGACAGTGAGGTGGCTGGCCGGGATGCGGAAGTCTTCACCGGGCGGTGCTGCCGATGACTCAGAGTAGGATTTTTTTTCCTGTACATTTTAGTGAGGATAGCAACAAAATATTTGTATTTATATGCATAATGTATTCACATGTAATGTAATGAACTCTTTTATTTGCATTTTATTGGTGATAACTTAGGAGGAGTTATTTCTACTATTTTTTTTTATGTTTCGTGCATGTCGCATGAGCTTGAAATGTCTATGGTATAAGGGGGTTGAAAATAGTTTTGGCAGGTTTTCTGAGCAGTTGGGTGCAAATCCTGCTGCGGGCAGCAACTGTTTTGTTGCTGCATCATATTCGTTGATGGGTTCCTCATTGGAAGATAGAAACCAGGAGGGCCCTTTAGGAAGGTTCCTATGTTGTTAGGGTCCTGGGGCCGTCTCAGTCCTCTTTTTACATTTCGTCTCTTGTTTCCCGACAGTTTGGGATGAGACAGGAGCCTTTGCTGGGCTGGAACGACATTGCCACTATGGAGGTAGCTTCTTTTCCTATAGCAGACCCGTCCACCTTCTTCTTATGAGGACATGGGGGTATTCTTATTTTCCTCCTGGGGTACTTCTCAGACGCAGGGAGAGTATTGTTTTGACCACTAAGTACTTGAATTGGTATGAGCAGCATCTTGGACAGACTCAAGTAACTCTGGGGAATAGGCGCGAAGAAATTCTAGGGTCGGGTTGCCTTTCGGCTACAACATTAGAAGTGCGGAAGCTTGTGTTAACCCTCAATATATCACAGGGGATGCCTTTTTTGACTACGAGACTAGAGTTGACAGATTGGCGAAGAGAGGTCCCCATTTACAGACTCGTAGGGAGGAGATCTGAGCTGAGGCACGAACGAACGAAGCTCTGAGTCCGACTGGACTGTTTGACATGACAGGGAGGACTCCTGATCTTGGAAGGAGAGAGACAGAGATATTTTGTGTGGAACAAAAGATGACTCGTCGGGGTTGAGGGAAAAAAGGAAAGAATGGAGAAGGGACAAGCGCAGGTGGCGTGGAATGACCTTCTGAAACTCTGAGTATCCATTCATTGTCATTGCAGGCACATTAGTTATTATATGTTTTGTATTATTTTAGCATGTTGTGAGTCGATAGTAGACCGTGCTTGAACTCATCAAGTAGTGTTTTAACTGTAATGATTTTGTGATTTACTTTAGAGTTTTATCGAGACACAAAATTTCTTGCTTGCTTCCTGTTTTGAACCTTGATGTTCTCCATAGTTTGACTCTTTTTTGTGAAAAAAGGGGAGACAGAAAAGGGGAAGAATGGTGCAACCCTGATTTTGCCTAGACTGCCCTTTTAGGGTTTTCAATCTAGCTGGGTATGTTCTTTAGCACCTATGTATTTCTTGTTATTTTTTTATAGAGTGTAGAGGGGGGAAAAGGAAGACTCGATATTCTTTAGGCGAAATATTAGCGGAGTTTGCTTTCGTTGACTAGGTTCATGAAAGGGTTCCCATCTAGATATGTTAGTCTCATAGTACCTCCTGAGAAGATTTTCTGAACCACGAATGGGCTGATCCACATTGGTTCCCATTTTCCAAGCGGGTTGATTCGGGTGGGAGGCTTTTCCTTAAGCACCAGGTCACCTTCTCTGATATCTCGGGACTTTACCTTCTTGTCGAAAGCTCTAGCCATCCGACTCTGATAGGCTCAAATGTGCTCCATGGCCTTTAGTCGGCATTCATCCAGTAGGGCCAATTCGTCGTGATGACTTCGGAGCCATTCCACTTCGTTGACTTTGTTCTCAAACAGGACTCGTAGCGATGGCATCTCCAATTCTATAGGCAACACTGCTTCCATCCCATAGGTTAGATCGAATGGGGTTTCGCCCGTGGCGGTTTTAACTGACGTTCGATAGCCCCAAAGTGCCAAATGTAGCTTTTCTGGCCAATCTCGTCCCCGTATCATCATTTTTCTGATGATTCTTTTGAGGGTTTTGTTTGCTGCTTCCACGGCGCCATTGGTTTGTGGCCTATAGGGAGAAGACTTGTGACGGGTGATCTTGAACTCGGTAGATAATCTGTCGCAATCCCCCTCGAAATAAGACCCATTGTCTGAGATGACTTCATTTGGGATGACGTATCTGCATATGATGTTTTCTTTGACGAACTAGGCAACTTTCTTGGAAGTCAAAACTTTGTAGGACTTAGCTTCGACCCATTTTGTGAAATCGTCGACGGCTACCAGAACGAACTCGTGGCTGTTGCTACTAGGCGGAGTGATTTTCCCAATGGCAAAAGTCTATGGAATGATCATGTCGTCGACGTACACCTCAATTTCCTTACAGATCATGTCGTGGAAGAGAGCTGTTGTCGCCCGTTGGTAGGTAGCCCCGACGTTCTTCAAACCGAAGGGCATTGCCATGTAAAAGTAAGTTCCCCATGGGGTGGTGAAGGCGGTCTTCTTTTTATCTTCTTCATCCATCTTCATCTGATTATAGCCGAAAAAATTGTCCATGAGAGACTTAACTTCGAAATTAGTCGTGGTGTCGACCAGCATGTCTATGTTTGGCAGTGGAAAATTGTCCTTCGGACTTGCTTTGTTGAGATCCCGAAAATCTACACAGTAGCGAACCTTTCTATTGGCCTTGGTAATCGTGACTATGCTGGAGAGACAAGTTGGCTATTCGATCACCCTTATGAAGCTAAGGCATAACATCTTTTTCAATTTCTTCCTTGACATGCAAAAGACCACTCGGGCATGATCCTGCGTAACTTTCTGCTTGACGGGCTTGGCCATCGGGATTTAGGGGAATTCGATGTTCTACTATGGCGGGATCCAAACCGGTCATATTCTGATAGGACAAGGCGAACACATCTACAAACTTTTTGAGCAGCGCAGTCAATGCTTCTCGCTCGGCGCCAAACAAAGGAATCTATGATTTGCGTCTCTTTAGGCTCTTCAGCAGTCCCTGAATGTACGCTCGCCGAAATTAGAAAAAGTTTTTGGGAGTCGTCATGCCATGTTTAAGAGGTACACTTTGAAAAACCTTTTGAATTTAGAGAAAAGGGTTCGGGGTCAGGTTACGTGTTGGGAAGAACTGAGAGTTCACCCAACACGCCTCGTAAACGAGTCTTTCAACAATAAACATCCAAAGTATTCATATGAGTGTGCAAACATGTAAGACAAGAAATGTGATAAATGGATTTTATTGATAAAATGAGATAGCTACAACTTGTGAGCCACTTGGTACAATGGGGGGCCACATCCCAGATTACATATCTAAGAACAAATTACAATTGGAAAGGGAGCTTCTGCAGAATGGCTGAACATGAAATAATACCAAACAAAGTCAATTAAACAGAGAGATTGCGATTGTAACTCAACAATTAAGACAGATAGAGTCTAATTATCAAATCAAATGAATATAGATTGCATGAATTATGAAAAGAGAAAAATATATGAGAGAGAAGGAGGGAATTTATTAGTTACCCTTGGAGATCCACAAATTCTATACCAAGTTAGGTATAGAATTCTTCTAAACTAGCTTTAGGACCGGATTGAACTTGGAAGTATGGTGGATTAAAGATCTAGGTGGTGATGTGCGAGTTGGATTGAATTGAGGGAGAGAAGGAGAGAGTTAGGTATGAGAGATAGAGGGTTATGTGTGTTTTGCAGTGTGTGTTATGCTGCTATTTGGGCAGAGTAACAGTATGTCCAAAAAAGGATCCAAAAATGAGAGGGGGAGGGACTTATTTATAACCTGCTGATGCGGGCCAGTTGTGTCGCACGACCCACCATTGTGGCTTTTCATGGCTCGTTGTGTCGCATGTCTTAATGAAGGTAACCGTTTTCCTTCTAGAACATGCAAGGTGGCAGCCTGGAATGATCGACATGGCTTGTTCTGTCGCCAACTTAAGGGATTATAACCGTTTTCCTTCTGGAAGCATGCAAGTTGGCATATTCTGGACCTTTCTTTGATAATTCCTTATAGGTCCCAACTGAATAATACCTCACAGGTCCTTCTGCATGGAAAAAGAACCGAAAGGTACTTCCTTAGCAAGAAACTTATAAAAAGCTCTCGAAAGTCTCGGAATGGACCGGAAATTTACCAAAACGCCCCTAGTGCAATTTTATTATATTAAAAGGCACTTATAAAGGGTCGCGAATTGGATTGGGGTACTTACAGAGCCCCTCGACAATGTCACTTATGGAAGAAGTGAGGTTGTCGATAAGAAAAATCCCAAGCCCAATGAGCGGCTGGCGGGAAAATGGACCAGAGTGATTAAATTGCTCAACCTGATGGGGGTATGGCAGATGATTGATGAGGTTGGATGGCTGGACTTTTTGGGAAAGGATTCCTATGTATCCCTCGGAGGGAATCAAGCCTGATCGTAGTTCGAAGGAATGAGAACGCGGGGACTCAAACCGAAGAAAGACCGAAGTGGTCAAATGGCTGGACCTTTTGGGAAAGGATTCCTACGTATCCCTAGGAGGGAATCAATCCAGATCGTAGTTCAAGAAGAAGTGACTATTGGGGGGAAGTCGCCCGAGATTTGCTTTTGAGAGAGTGTAAGTACGCCAATCTAATTCGCGACCCTTTTAGATGCATTTTAATGTGATAAAATTGCATTAAGGGGCATTTTGGTAAATTCTCGGCCTATCCCGAGACTTCCAGAAACATTTCATAAGTTTCCCACGAAGGAAGTACCTTTTGGTACTTTGCTCATGCCAAAGGATCTCCTGGGAATAAAACCTTTTTGGACCTTTCGGATATTTTCCCTGAATGTTCCAGAAACTGGTTTTGGCGCCAAAAGAGGTTGTGACACCTTGTGTCACGCGACAAGTCGAGGCTTGGAAAGTGGTTACGTAAAGTCGTGCGACACATGGTGACCACTAACTGCAGCCTATAAATAAGACCCTTCCCCTCTTAGAAATGGATCCCAACCTGACATACTGTTACTCTGCAGAAATTGCAACGTAACACACACAATAGAAACACATACCCCTCTCTCTCTCTCTCCTCCCAATTTACCTCTAATCCCTTCCAATTCAACCCAATTCTCTCTATCAAACCTTAGATCCCCCCTCAACTGATCCTCCCAAGCTCTCCAGGACCAGAAGCTGTTGTAGAAGGATTCTGTATCTAACTTGATAAAGAATTCGTGGAAGCAACAAGGGTAACATCCTTAAATCCCCTTTTCTCTCTATCTTGTACCTTATTTCTCTATAATTCTATTGTTTTCCCACCCTTGGATTAAGTAATTAGACTTTATCTGTCTAAATTACTGAATCCCAATCGCAATCTCTCTGTTTAACTTAGTTGTTTTGGATAATTGATTGTTCATTGCTTGATCATTGTGGGATTTGGTGTTTTAGACCCCAAGGGGTGTGTATCTATCCATATCCACACTCCCTGGGTTGAATTACTGTTGTTTGTGTATTTCGAAGCCTATCTAGTTGATCAATTAGATCTTTGTTGGTTATTGGTGCTGGTTAGTTCAAATCTGTAGGTATCTGCAGATGGACACTGTGTCACGCAACACAATGTGACTGGTTGGATCCTGTGTCACGTGACACATCTGACCAAGCACATCCTGTGTCACGCGACACTATGTGACCATTTGCAGATATCATTTCCCCTTGTAATCTGTAGTAATCTGTTGTATAAGGGATGTGGCCTCCCTGAATAATTGGCTCACAAGTTGTAAGTTTCCAAGTTCATATCAATAAAATGCACGTTTACTACATTTGCTCATTATCAATGCTTGCACACACTCATGGTTTAATTGGATGTTTAATTAGAAAGACTCGTCTACGGACGAGGCATGTTGGGTGAACTCTCGGTTCTTCCCAACACGTAATCTGACCCCCGAACCCATTTTCTCTCTTAAAAGGTTTTTCAAAGTGCACCTCTAAATCATGGCGTGGCGACTCCTTTTCTTTTTTCCTTTTTCATTATTGGAAAACCAAAATTTTGCGGGCGAGCGCACATTCAGTGGAGACTCCGCTGGGGACTTGAAACTTGTTTTTCAAAAGTGGGTCAAACTTTCGTGCTTGTTAAGCGTCCATTCCATTAATTTGTGTGTACCTTGTTGTGTGACATTATATGTGCCTAAATGCATTTTATTTCTTTGCTTTATTTCCTCCCCCTTCCTTGTTTCCTGTTGAGATTGTGCTAGTGCTGGGGCTGAGTCATTGCTTGTGCTTGGAGGCTGGGGCTGGTTATGCTTCTGTTCTGATTCTGGGAATTTGTCCTTTCCTGTCACGCGACATTAGTGGCCTTCTTAGTCCTGTGTCACGCGACAGGATTGGCCAACCTGCAGGATGTGTTTTGCTCTACTTGGTTGTGATTGTGGGGCAGTCCCCATGATCAATATTATTGATCTTTGATTATTGTACTCTGTGGGGCGTGTGTGTGTTGTTTTTTCCTTTATCACCCCTTTTCAAATAAATAAAGAAAAAAATAATAATAAAAAAAATCATTTTTCTCAAAATAAAGGAATCTAGCCATCCCGCACACTACTTCACGTAGATCTAGAACCCTCGGGTGCGATTGACGGCATCGCGGATGGCCATGAAATTCGCCTATGCTTGAGCGCCTAATGTCAAACCCATCCCCCTAGCGCGTTATAGGTGGCGCCACACATTTTAACCTCACCCAAAACGGTTAGTTTTGACACGACATTTTCAAAAACACTAAAATGAATTGTTTCAAAGTTTATAATAAGCTTTCGTACCTACTCCAAAACCTAGCACGTGTGGGCATGTTGCCATCGCAACCTGATTTCACGAAAGGACATGTCGTTCCCACGGCATGTTCTAACAAGAGATCATGTCGCTTTGTCAACGTGCACCGACGAGAGGTCATGTCGAATTTTTCCTTGAATTTCTTCAGGAATACCCGTTATTGTGCCCAAATTTCTCCAGAAATTGGGGCTACTCGTGCGTCCCATAAATGCTTTGGTTTTATTTAGGTATCATTGCCTATAATTAATTTTGAACCAATTCATTTGGTGTATTTGTGAATGTTGTGTCTCTAGGCTTTCCCAAGGTGTAGTTAGCGTAAATAAAGGCTTCTCATTTCCCAACTGTATTTAGGACTTAAGACACTGATTTATACCTGAAGATAAATAAGATTGTTTGTGCGAGTCTGTCCCTTGTTCTTTTCCCTCTCCCGTTCCTCAAAATCTCCCTTCACTACCTTATGAACCCGTATCTACCCTCTGTAGTAGTGACAAGTTGGGTGCGTGCTCTGTTACAAGGGGTGATCAGTTAGTCTGCATCTCCGAAATATTTGCAGTTCCTCCGAAGCTCCCATCTGTTCTACTGTTCGAGATGTCTGGTGCAAAAGTTATACCGTTCGCTCAGTCTGGAATTCCTCTCACTTCAAGTCAGCTAGACATGAATGATTTGTCAGTGGCAGAATTGCGAGCTGCTCTTGAGGCTGCCATGGTTCGTGAATGTAAAGCTCAATTGCTTGCCCAAGTTGCTAAAGCCTGAGAAGAAGAAACACATGCTAGATTTGTGGAAGCGATGCGCGTTCGAGGGATCATACTGATTCGTCATGAAGATGGGTCATACGAAGAAATCGTCGATGCTAGTAATGTTGAGCATGGAACTAAGAATGTGATGAAAAGGATAGATGAAGATGAGCAAGATAAGATTATTTCCCCGGCACCTCAGGTGGTCCAAACTCAGATTCCGGATAGACAATCGACTCCCGAGATTTTTGATTCCCTTAATCAAATGGGTTCGCAAAGTCAGTATCATCCAGACTCCCAAGGATCATGTCATTATTTCACTCAGAAGGGAGCACTCCTATTCCACCCTGACCAAGTCCCCCTCCAAGGAAGTGCTTCTCAACCACCGATGGGTTCATACGGCTTCGATTTATCGCCTCCTCAGGATCAGCGTCCAGGGCCAACCTCATATGTAACTGTGAATCAGATGTCTTTCATTCCTGCTGTGAACCCTATCCAGCAAGGGATGCCAATACCCGGGTCCCCTCCAAAGGCAGTTCAGATGGAAAGGAAAAAAGCGTACTGGGGAAAGGAGGGAATGCCTATGACTCAATTCCTCAAAGATTTGGTGAGTGGAGGACTGGTTCAACCATTAACCAATTATAGTCCCCCGCATAACAACATGATGTTGGATCCAAATAGGTATTGTTACTATCACCAGTATCATGGCCATAACACTTGTGAATGCAGACAGTTGAGGGTGATCATCCAGGAACTCATTGATGAAGGGAAGATCGAAATGGGCTCCTATGAAGGAAGCAACATCCGGAATCTCAGTCAGTTTCCACCGCGCAAACAACGAGAATTTGATGACCTGGGAATAACAACCGAGGAAGCCTTCAATGGGTTGATGCGAAGGGGAATGATAAAGCCGCTTGATAATTATCGCCCCATCAAACCCAATCCGAATTTGGATCGTGGCAAGTACTGTTACTATCATCAGTACCCTGGGCATGTAACTAACGATTGTTCCCTTCTAAAGGTGCTTATTCAGAAGCTGGTTGATGAGGGTAGAATCGAGAAAGCTCCTCCTAAGGTGATCGATAATCCTCTCCCGCAATTCCAAGGATGCCCCATGTGAAGAAGTCAGTCAGTCAGGCATCGTAGGGTCCTAGATTGTTTTATTTTGTTTTGCTAGCAAATGTTTCTATGATTTGAATCTATTGCATCCATGTTATGAGTCTTTTATTTCAATAATAAAATATTTGTTTCTATTCCTGCTAGACTCGAGACATTACTTGCACACCCACGTTACATTTAATTGAAATGGTCTTATTCTACATAATCACTTGTGCTGCTCAATTACTAATGCTTTGAAATGACTAATATTTAAATTGATCGGAGTGAGAAAATCGGCTGATATCCTTCTCAAAGTGAGGCTCACCAACTCCCTACCTCGATTCCCATATGCTCACATACTTTCCATCGTCCTCTCTATCTCGTTGCTCGATGAATTTGCATTGATCTTCCGCGAAGTATACTTAAGAGAGCAAATGAAGACTTGATCTCGTTCGGATCATCCGGTAGGGACTGTGTTTGAAGCCTTCACCCTTAGGAAAACCACTGCCTCACCCTCACTAAACAATGTCCTTTCATTTCAAGATCGGCACGTTTTGAAACCCGTCTAGCCATCTCCAGAAGAATAGGGAATATCCTTGAGACTCCCACGATTCAAAAGAAGATTGACCATTTCCAAGCTCAAGAACGGCAGAATGCAATGATCCATCCTGGGGACTAACTGCAATTCTCCTCTCAAAAACAAAATTGAAAAAAAGAGAGAGAGACAAAATTACAAAAAAAAAAAAAGAAAAGAAAAAAAGAAGAAGAAAAGAAAGAGAGCCCAGTCCCCAGCGATCCTCTCAAAAGCAAAAGTCAAAGGATCCGGTCGTTACTCAAGAGGAGTCTCAGAGTGAAAAAGAGACAGCACGGATGTCCCTCACCACTACCTTGACCAATCCCAAGCCGTCCTCTCATTTTTAGAGGACATTCCCATTACCATTACCTTTGACCTTGACCAAAAGCCAAAAGATCGACCTCTCATTCTTAGAGGCAGCAAAGATGCAATCATAAGATATCCTTCCCTTAGAAATCCCAAACACATACCCAAGAGCCAACCTCTTATCTTTAGAGGTTCAGCCAGCAAAAGGCCTAGCCGACCTCTCATCTTAAGAGGTCATGATATCCTAAATCACCCAAGGGCCGATTGAAACCCCGAGATCCAGTTGCAGTTCCTATCGGATAGCAGTTTCAGACCAACAAGCAAAGATTGTGCAAATTCCATCCGTTCGTTCGATGTTTCATGTGAGCATATTTCGTTTCTCCTCTGCAAACACTTTCCGTGGACGTCCCACTGGGGCTTCACATCCGTGTCTCCCATCGACACTCCAAGAGGACATGTTTTGCAATTCTCAAAATCCTCAAAAGCTCGAACTACGGCGACCTGAGCTCCTCCCATAGAGGGGAACGTAGGCAACCATAACTGGTTCGGTCGAAATTACAAACAGATCTCAAAAAATCCGGTCTCTTCAAGGACCATTCTCATACACAAATACACTTTCTACCCTTCGGAGCTTAATTCTTGATATCAGTCGGCTTTATCCTCAAGATCGATTGAAATATTGGTTCAAATCGGCTTTGGTATTGAATAACCCGAACATCAATAAAGGGTTTTAAGCAGCCTTGTGATCATTGTGAATCAGACAGGTTTTCAAGTGTCTCGGCAAGTCTTCCTCTCTACATTTTTAGGGATATATAGAGCTAAACACAATACTTCTGTCAAGCAGGGGATTCCATACACTTTCCACACCTTGTGATGCTTATACTCTCCCAAAAGAGTCAAACCTAAAGCAAGAATGTCATACACAAGTTCGGGATTCATTTCACCTTCGAAAGATGTGCCCCTGCACATAAGTGTTCCTAAGTCTTGTCCGCCAACTAACTGACTGAAGCTTGAAGATTAATCTCCTCCTGAGTTGCATGATTGTGTTGACTACAATAAGACTAGTGTCAGACTGGGGCTTGGCCAGAAGAAAAGAATGATACGTGCACTTGTGCAGTTCCTGGGGCTGGTTCTATAATCTCGATCCTCGGGAATGGATTTGTTACTAAAGGCATACTTCATGTTGGGGCTACTGAATTTCATACCCTAGCAAAAGGGAGAAGTTTTGAGATAATGTGGAAGCCTAGTTTGGAAGACCTGTCAGTATGACTTGTTGTGTCACGCGACAGAATGTGCCCCAGCTGTCCTGAGTCGTGCGACATCATGAGACCAACACCAGACATCAGCAGAGTACAATCTGATCTGTACCAGGGCACGCCCCGAATTTGTTCAAAGCTGCAAGCAAAGCCATCATCTTTCAGATAGACCTGGGAGAGGGGTTCATTCAGTTCAAATGCATACAAGCCATCATATATATGCCATACACAATCAAATCATTCAAACCACATTTGTATCAATGCCAAAAACAATTCAAAAATAAAAAAACCATTCCTTCCTATTTTCCCCAAAAGGTGGACTCGCGCAAACATCAAAAACTAATAATAATGTACTAAGCTTAGAAAGTGCAATGCAAATAAGTTTTTACAAAAAAAAAAAGAGAGAGTGTTTGTCCGTTTCTTTCCAAAAGGGGGTACAATAATCAAAAAGCTATGTTTTGATCCAAGAGACTACTCCGAGCCATCGCCTTCAGAAACATAGACATCTCCGTCATCATCAGAATCATCATCATCATCTCCCTCGCTCTCCTCCCCATCTGCATCGTTGCCCTCCGCATGTGCATGATCCAGGTCAATAGCAGGACCGTGATAAATTACTGGATCATCTCGGAAAATCTCATGCACAGCAGGAATGGTCATAGTCTCAAGCTCTTGCGGATCTCCAGAAACATCACTCTCAGAGCTAGGAGGACTAGGAGGACGACGGGAGGCAGTCTTGGTCCTGGGCCTATGTGTATCCTCAGCAGCCATATCAGTACGAGACCTCTTCCTGTCAGGCAAGCAGGGCGTAGAATCATCATCAGAACTCCGAGCCAAGCACCGCTCCCTCCAATAACGGGCGCTCCTCTCTAGCTACTCCATCATGCCCATGGACCCCGTGTAATACCGAGCAAAGCTCCAGTAAATGTCAGCTGAGATCTGGTACAATCAAATAATGAAAAAACCAGGGAGCTAGTCATGATCAAGGACAAGGGAGGTAAACAATTCAAAGCAACAAAGAAAGAAAAGATAGTACATACAGATCGGGTGCCCTCTGGAAGCTGAAAATAGGGATAAATCCTGCTGGTATCGAGAGGAGCCCGTCTCAAGCGGTCCCCATCCTGAAAGTCAACGAAGGGAGGAGGTAAAGGTGCGTCTGCCACATATCCAGTAGAGGGGCCTGCACCCTGAGCATCACGTCTCGGAGCCACCTGCGGATACCTCAACCTCGTCATCACATAAGCTCCATAATCTCCATCCTCCTCAGTATAATTGAACGCAGCCTCCCCCTGGATCAAAGACTCCACGTCCTCTAGTTTCCAAGGAAACCATATATCAGCTAAAGGATCAATCGGGACTCTAGCAATGCTACCAGGGACGTGCTGTCTGCAGAATCGCTCTCCCAGATATAGTGCATCCCCAGACAAGCCTACCAGCAACTTGTGACACTCAGTCAAATGTAAAGCATGTCCTAACTTAATCCCAGCATATCGGTCAACCCAGGGAAACACATTCAGACTCCCTGGAGTCCCTCACAAACAGATCAATATGTCAGGGTAAGAAGTCGTCACACATCCCCTGGTGTCCGCTGTCCGGACCTTCTGCCGCGCATCTTTCACCCAACGCCTCATGGCAGGAAACATAGTGGTCGGGTACGCCTCCTGAACCCGCCAAGCATAGCAACTAATGATCTCATAATCCCAAACTTGGAAAAGAAGGAGCAGAGCAAGTCAGATTGATAGCAAGAAATGACAGAAAGAAATGATATTCAAAGAATGGAATCAGATCGGGAAATACCTCAAAAGCTAAATGGCAGCAGTTGAAGGACTTAGCCTCCCCCCTGCTGACATCGTCCAGAGCCAAGTACAGCTCAGCTAATCCTGCCTCTCCCCAGGACAAAGTCACAACAGCACCCCAATCTCTCAGAAGCTCCAGCAGAGAAAGCAAAGCGGAAGACGTGTCGTTGATGAAAAGCATGTCTGAAAAGCTAATCCACACGAAATCCCTAGCCAGTCTCACGGCCCTCAGCCTATCCTCCTTAGTATCAGCCACATCAGCCGGGTAATCTCTACTCTGCACAACAAGATGACCGTGGAGCTCCCCTAGATCATACCCGTTCCCCTTCTTGTCCTTGGGAACAAAACCAACCAACTCCATGAAGTATGCCTCGGCGGGGGGCTGTGGATCATCCTCAAGGGCTGGCTCCTCTAAATATAGTGGCTCAGCAGTGAAAGGAAGGCCCGTGATAGCAGCGAAGTCGTATGGTGTAACCGTCGCCTCCCCCCAAGAAAAGTGGAAAGAGTGGGTAGTCTCCCACCAAAACTCCTGGAATGCCCTCACAAGCCCCACACTCTGCTGAGTATCCTCGATGGCCTTCGCCATCTCAAAGAACCGACCCAGCCCGACAGCGTATACCAAGCCTTTAGGCGAATGCTCTAGCTCCTGGTTGCCGGGCAGAAGATCCCACAGCCGACCAATAACCTCTGATGAGCCTTGGGTACGCAACTCCTGCAGGTAAACACAGCACAGGTATGAATATTCCAAGTTCTTTTTGCAAAGAAAAAAAAAACATGTCAATCAATTACAATTTCGTATGTCCCTTTTCCAAGAAAGATTAGGGTTGAAACATTTAGCATGTATCCATGATTTCTAATAACTCAAAACCATGCAGCAAATTCATGATTTTGCAGGTAAAAAGCTCGAACTTTTTGACACAAAACCAATTGTTCAATACAATGAAAAGCAAGGGTTACGAAATTACTGTATCTTTCTTCTCAGGAGCAGAAGTGTGCTCCCTGAGTTGGGGATAGAAATCTCCTCGCACCGCCTGAGGGATGAACGGCCTTTGATTCCGTTGAGCATTCTTCCGTCGAGCAGCCAATTGAGCTTTTTGAGGTCCCTTCTTCGTGGGACGAGGTCTTGGAGGCATGATTGCGAGCTAGAAACAAAATCAATACCTTGGATTCTCTTGATTTACCTTGAATTCGTACGAATGGGTGGCTTCTCCTCTCAAAACCGCTCGTCTCCCTCTGAAAATGTGTTTTCAAAATAGAGACTGTTCAGAGTTATAAGGGTCTGGCCATGAGCTTTATGTGGTCGTGCGACACAACATGACTCCATGGCCAAATTTTCCAAAAAACACCCCTGTGGTCTAATATTTTGCACTTTAGCCCCCTGAGGCATGCTTCGCAGTCTTCCCCCAAAGGTACAATGATCAACTGAGCCCCGTCAACCCTTAAAGACTGACCCTCAGTCAAAACCAAGACAAAGAATTCGTGTCTAGTTTAGTCTCCCCAGCAGTGCGCACCAAGATCAATGGCCTCGCCGCCAAAGCACCAACAAGAACCTACTCCCTAGCAAGCAAAGTTCTCATCCTACCAGATCAGTGGCCCCAAAACACAAACAAAAGCCCGCTCCCCAACAAGCAAAGTCCCGGCTTATCAAGCAAAGCTCAGGACACAAAAGTCAACCGTCAAAGAAGACCATCCAACATTCGGCAAAACCAGTGAACTACCAACAAAAAAAAGTAGCGTGAGTCCCCCGGCAGCTACACTTATCCCCAGCAAAAGCAGCAGTAGCGTGAGACCCTCTGATAGCTACCCTGCACCAACACCCAGTGGTATGAGTCCCTCTGGCATCCACGAAGACCAGCAGCAGTAGCGTGAGACCCTCCGGCAGCTACCCTGCACCAACACCCAGTGGTATGAGTCCCTCCGGCATCCACGAAGACCAGCAGCAGTAGCGTGAGACCCTTCGGCAGCTACCCTGCACCAACACCCAGTGGTATGAGTCCCTCCGGCATCCACGAAGACCAGCAACAGTAGCGTGAGACCTTCTGGCAGCTACTCGCCACTACCAGTTGCAGCATGAGACCCTCCGACAGATACAACCTTGCACCAATAGCAGTAGCATGAGACCCTCTGGCAGCTACTAGCCACCCGTAAGCACCGGCCCGCAGTACTCTGAGTAAGCACAGCAAAGGTATGAAGACACATCTCTACTCTTTCTTGCTTATTGTCATTTTTTGTTTCCGAACTACGATTTGGCTTGATTCCCTCTAGGGATACGTAAGAATCCTTTCTCCAAAGGTCCATCCAACCGATTTCCCCAGATCACCGTTTAGCCCTTTGCCTTATCCCCTGCCGCTAATTGGGATTGGGTCTTATTTTATCGACAACCTCACTTTTTCCAAAAGTGACGTTGCCGAGGGGCTCTGTAAGTACGCCAATCCAATTCGCGACCCTTTTAGATGCATTTTAATGTGATAAAATTGCATTAAGGGGCGTTTTGGTAAATTCCCGGCCTATCCCGAGACTTCTGGAAACATTTCATAAGTTTCCCGCGAAGGAAGTACCTTTTGGTACTTTTCTCATGCCAAAGGACCTCCTGGGAATAAAACCTTTTTGGACCTTTTGGGTATTTTCCCTTAATGTTCCAGAAACAGGTTTTGGCACCAAAAGCGGTTGTGACACCTTGTGTCACGCAACAAGTCGAGGCTTGGAATGTGGTTACATAAAGTCGTGCAATACATTGTGACCACTAACTGCAGTCTATAAATAAGACCCTTCCCCTCTTAGAAATGGATCCCAACCTGACATACTATTACTCTGTAGAAATTGCAACGTAACACACACACTAGAAACATATACCCCTCTCTCTCTCCTCCCAATTTACCTCTAATCCCTTCCAATTCAACCCAATTCTCTCTATCAAACCTTAGATCCCCCCTCAACTGATCCTCCCAAGCTCTCCAGGACCAGAAGCTGTTGTAGAAGGATTCTGTATCTAACTTGATACAGAATTCATGGAAGCAACAAGGGTAACATCCTTAAATCCCCTTTTCTCTCTCTCTTCTACCTTATTTCTCTATAATTCTATTGTTTTCCCTCCCTTAGATTCAGTAATCAGACTCTATCCATCTAAATTACTGAATCCCAATCGCAATCTCTCTGTTTAACTTAGTTATTTTGGATAATTGATTGTTCTTTGCTTGATCATTGTGGGATTTGGTGTTTTAGACCCCAAGGGGGTGTGGATCTATCCATATCCACACTCCCTGGGTTGAATTGTTGTTGTTTGTGTATTTCGAAGCCTATCTAATTGATCAATTAGATCTGTGTTGGTTATTGGTGCTGCTGAGTTCAAATCTGTAGGTATCTGCAGATGGACACTGTGTGTCACGCGACACACTGTGACTGGTTGGATCCTGTGTCACGCGACACATCTGACCAAGCACATCCTGTGTCACGCGACACTATGTGACCATTTGCAGATATCATTTCCCCTTGTAATCTGTAGTAATATGTTGTATAAGGGATGTGGCCTCCCTGAATAATTGGCTCACAAGTTGTAAGTTTCCAAGTTCATATCAATAAAATGCACGTTTACTACATTTGCTCATTATCAATGCTTGCACACACTCATGGTTTAATTGGATGTTTAATTAGAAAGACTCGTCTACGGACGAGGCGTGTTGGGTGAACTCTCGGTTCTTCCCAACACGTAATCTGACCCCCGAACCCATTTTCTCTCTTAAAAGGTTTTTCAAAGTGCACCTCTAAAGCATGGCGTGGCGACTCCTTTTCTTTTTTCCTTTTTCATTATTGGAAAACCAAAATTTCGCGGGCGAGCGCACATTTAGAGAGATATAGGAAGATGGTAGTGCAAGTAGAGATATGATTCCATACCTTTGTTGTGCTTACATGTAGCTATGATGAAGACTTGCCGTGTGGAACGGGCTTGAATGAAGACTTGCCGCGGAAACGTGCTTTGATGAAGACGTGCCGGTGCAAATGGGCTTTGATGAAGATGTGCCGGTGCAGACAGGCTTTAATGAGGATGTTCCGGTGCAAACGGGCTTTGTTGAAGATGTGCCGGTGCAAACGGGCTTTGTTGAGGATGTGCCGGTGCAAACGGGCTTTGTTGAAGACGGGCCGGTGCAAACGGGCTTTGTTGAAGATGTGCCGGTACAAACGGGCTTTGTTGAAGATGTGCCAGTGCAAACGGGCTTTCGATGAAGATGAAAAATATCACCTGCAGAGTTTGAATTCTTTTGTCTGAAATTTTGGTCCGAGGGGCAGTCCTCAAGATCCGATTGTGTTTATTTGATTATTGTACCCTGCAGGGGGAAAACACAACACTCCGGACACTTTATAGGACTATGCTACTGTGTTAGCGCACTTTGAACAAGATTAAACTAGATTATTTGGTAATTTGATTGCACGAGTCCATCCGCTTTAAAAATGGGATGATGATTGTATGAAGAAAAAAGGAAAAATGATGATTGTATTGAATGACCGGCTTTGCCGTATTTGTACATGAGGTGATGTGTTGAATCTGTATCAGGTGAGTGTGTATAGGGATGTATGTGGTGAAGTGAACCTTCTCCCAGGCATTTACATTTTGGTCTACGGGATGAATATATTTGAGCATGTGTATATGGGAGGTGCATTGCAGTGACAGCGAGTCGGGGAGTGCTTTGAGAAGACAGGCTTGCAGGAAATTTGCTGATGTTTGATGTGGGCCAGATGTGTCGCCCGACATGCCCTGCCAGTATGGCAAGTTATGTCACATGCCTAAAGGAAGCTCGTAACAGGCCTTTTAAAACCATCTCCGAATTCATTTTGCAGACACTGCCTTTTCAAAATAAAAATCCCAACAGCCCCAGTTTGAGAGATAATCGATTTCTTTGGCAAAGATTGAGACTTTCAACTGCAATGGAGCATTACAACAGAGAAGTAGCCTCCCGGGAGTATCAATTTCACCAAGACTTCATTGAAATTTTGCGTTTTCATCAGAAGCAACATTGAAAAATCATTGATAAGAGGTATAGCATGCCATGCATTTGGTCTTTGAATGACTAGAAGATTGATTGGGATTTACTCTGAGCTGCTTCACGCTTTTGGGATTCAGAGCGACATGTGTTCACTTTGTCGTACAATGATTTGACGCCAACAATGGAGGATTTCAGAGCATTGACAGGCCTGAGCGAGGCGAAGACCATAGCATTTCCACGGGACGGACGGTCGATCACGGAGCAGTTATCAGACTTCTTAGATTTACCAGCAGATCAGGTAGCACCCATGATCCTTGATGATAGGATTATAGATTTGACCTGGATGGCCAGATTGCGTATATCCAATTCTGAGTTGTTCGACCTTTCTACATCCCTGGACATGTTTATATTGCTTACCCTGTCGGCCCATTATTTCTGTGGGTATATAGGAGTCTGCTTGGGTACATTGCTGGAGATTGTCAGACCACTCAGGGGCGATCGAGGTGTGGACTTTCGTCAAATCCGGTCTGGACAGAGAGAGATGGATATTGTGCCGCTGCTGCTGGCTGAGACCTACCATGGCATTGATAGGCTAGCAGGAGGATCTGATTTCATGGGTGCAGGCAGCCCCAGTTTATTATCCTTATGACTTTCTGAGAGGTTGCGCTTGATTATGCCACTACTAGAGGGGCAGACAGCGATGCCTTGGGTGATAGGGCAACGCAGGATGCTGAGAGATGCAGCTGCTGATAGCTGGCAGATGAGATTGATGCGATACGGGACTGCTGATCTGAGCTTTTGGATTCCGGCATGGATGCTATAGACCATGAAGGATATTCAGGATGGGTCGGTGGTAGTCAGGCTGCCAGGGTTGCATGTATCCTCTTTTTGTATCCCAACATTAGTGAGCAGACAATACGGGTACCCGCAGCAGATTGTCAGGACTTTGAGGGAGAGACTGATAACTGATACTGTCCCGATGAGCATGACCGAGCCCCAGACTAAGCAGTTTTTCAGCAGATCTTTTCTGGATGGTTTTCTGCCTGCACGGACACTTCTTTGCCAGGCCCGAGGTATTACATTCTTGACCACAGAATATCTGATCTGGTATGAGGAGCAACGGGGTCCGGTGCAGTTGACGATAGAGGCTTGCCGTCGGGAATATCTTGGGGTAGACTATCCGACCAGTCGATCTTTCAGAGATATAGAGGCCCAAGGGAACCCAGATGATGTCACTGGTGATGTTTCCAAGGACTATCGGAGGCAAGAGCTTCGAAGAGTTGCTATGAGAGATGATCCCAAGGTGATAGCTCGTAGAGAGGCCTTGAGGCAGGAGAGGATTGATGGGCAGCTTTGAGAGAGACTGGTCTGATCGATCCGTCAGCTCACACTATACCCGAGCTAGGAAGAGATCGAACTGACCTTTTTGACATTCCTAGGCCAAAGACCTCCCGGGGACCGAGGAAAAGGAAGAGTAGAGACTCAAGTTCGGGAGCGGGAACGAACTCCTAGACACTTTATTTGAGATATAGGAGACACTTTTATTTGCGTATTTTATTTTTGAGAAAGAAATTATTATATGGAACATGAGTATCCCCAATTGCTTATTGCAGACACAAATAGATGTTAGAATTTTGAAAATTTTATTGCTTTTTATTCACAGCCGGTTATATGAGTCGAAAGCAGGCCGTGCTTGAACTCATCGAAAAGAATATTAACTTGTAATGAACCTTTGAATAGCTCTGGAGTTGTAATCAAAACACATTTTGGCAAATTGAAAGCACCATTTACTTGACAAGATTTGAGATTTTGCAGCACTTTAGACCGAACCACAAGTGGTTGCCTACGCTCCCCTTTTACAAAGAGAACCAAGGGGCTCAGGTCTCCGTAGTTCGACTCAATTAACTTTGGTGTTTAAGAAAGGGGAGATAGAAGAGGGACATGGTGCAACCCTGTTTTTTTACCTAAACTGCCCATTTTTAGGGTTTTCAGTCTGGTTGGGTACATTCTTTTAGCACCGGGCGCGTCCCTTATTTTTGCATGGACTGCCTTTTGAGAGGTTTTTAGTCTCATCTGGGACAATTTTATTGCGCCTTTTATTCATCATTTTTCATCATTTTTTTTATTATTTTTTATTTATACAGAGGGGGAAGACTCGATCAGATATAATACCGCCGCAGCTTGTCGCTATTGACTGGGTGCATGAACAGATTGCCATCCAAATCCGTCAGTTGCATAGCTCCTCCGGAGAAGATTTTCTTTACCAAGAATGGCCCAACCCAGAGAGGTACCCATTTGCCTAATGCACTGCTCTGATTTAAAGGCTTCATCTTGAGGACTAAGTCACCAACCTTGATATCTCGAGGCTTCACCTTCTTGTCGAAAGCACGAGCCATTCTTTTCTGATACGCCCGATTATGCTCCATAGCCTTTAATCTGCGCTCATCAAGTAGTGCTAGCTCATTGTATCGACTCTGGAGCCAGTCGATCTCATTGACTTCATTCTCAAGTAATACTCTGAGGGATGGAATTTCTAGCTCAATTGGCATAACAGCCTCCATTCCATAAGTTAAGGCTTATGGAGTTGCACCGGTAGCAGTCCAAAGTGAAGTGCGGTCGCCCACAATGCCAGGTGAAGTTTTTCCGGCCAATCCCGTCCTCGCTCGGCCATTTTCTTGATAATCCGCTCAAGGTTTTTGTTGGCAGCCTCTACAACACCGTTTGTCTGCGGTCTATACGGCGATGACTTATGGCGCTTAACCATGTACTCTGTGAGCAGCCGATCGGTCTCTCCTTTAAAATGAGATTCGTTATCAGAGATGATTTCATTCGGGACTCCATATCGGCAAAATATTTGTTCCTTTATGAAGCGAGCAATTTTCTTGGCCGTAAGTACTTTGTAAGACACAACTTCAACCCATTTTGTGAAGTAATCTACTGCGACTAAAACAAATGAATGTCCGTTGCTTCCAGATGGAGTTATCTTCCTGATGACATCAATTCCCCAGGTTGCAAAGGGCCAGGGAGTCATCATGCAATATAGATTATGAGGAAGGATATGGTTCAAGTTGGAGAAACGCTGACATTTGTCACAAGTCCGCACAAATTGGATGCAATCCGTCTCCATTGTGATCTAGAAGTAGCCTAATCTGATAATACTGTGCATTAGGGATCGAGCATTCATATGCGGTCCGAAGGCACCGTTATGAACGTCTTCCATCACCCTTTGTGCTTTCTCTTCACTAATGCAGAGCAGGAGTGGACAACCTTCCCTTTTCTTCCATAACTCGTCACCGAGTATGACATACTGTGCCGATAGCCTTTTCAAAGCTTGCAAACTCTTGGCCCGAATACCTTTTTGGTCACCCTCTTCATCAACAGGGAAGGATGCTTCACCGTGCTTGAGAAACTAAAAGATCTGGCTGTACCAAGGCTCGTTGACGGTTTCAAGCTCGATTTCGCAACAATAGGCCGAATTCTCTCGCCTCCCGACTCTGAATGGCTTGATCGACTTACCTTCTGGTATTTCAACCATAGAAGCCAAAGTAGCTAATGCATTAGCGAATCTGTTCTTATCTCGCGGCAGGAACTGAAATGACACTTCTTTAAACTGGCCAACGAGCTCTGCGATATAAGAATGGTACTTCTAGAGAAAAGGATCCATCGTCTTCCATCTATTGGCAGCTTGGTTGATTATTAGCTGAGAATCGCCAAACACTTCCAGCTCATCAATATTTTGCTCGAGGGCAGCCTCAAGACCGGCTATGCAAGCTTCATACTCGGCTGCGTTGTTAGTAACTGAGAAGTTCAGTTTGATGGCGATAGGGGTGTGCATGCCGTTTGGATCCACCAAAACCATACCAATGCCATTGCCTCTCTTATTTGTTGCACCATCGAAGAATAGCTGCTATCGGTTGTGGCTTTCTACCATAAAGATTCCCTCATCAGGAAATTGAAGATCTGGCCCTCAGACTTCTGTACTGGGAGAGTCAGCTAACTGATCAGCCAAAGCCTGCCCCTTGATTGCATTTTGGGTCACATACTTGATATCGAACTCTGCTAGGAAGAAAGTCCATTTTGCGAGCTTGGTGGATATACTGCCTCTGTCACTCTGAAACAAGTACTTAATCGGGTCCATTTTAGAGACCAGGTGCACTGTATGGGACAGCATGTAATGCTTCAACTTTCCAACCACCCAAACCAAGGATGCACACGTCTTCTCTAGAGCGGAATAATTCAACTCGCTTCCCTGGAATTTACGGCTGACAAAATAGATGGCATTTTCTACCTTTGAGTCCTTCTTTTCTTGGGCTAGCATGGCTCCAACAGTCGTATCCATTACTGTCAAGTATAAAAGCAGAGGCTTGCTCCCATGTGGTGGACAAAGAATGGGGGGATTGACAAGATAAGCTTTGATCTTTTCGAAAGCTAATTGGCACTCTTCATTCCAAATCACCTCCTGGTTCTTCTTCAGCAGCTTGAATATCGGCTCGCACATTGAGGTCAGCTGATTGACAAATCGACTGATATATTGCAGATGGCCCATAAAACCCTTTACCTCAGACACAGTCCTCGGCGGCTTCATCTCGACGATTGCTTTGATCTTTCTCGGATCCACCTCAATACCACGTTCTGTGACCATGTACCCCAAGACCTTGCCACGGACAAACCCAAAGGTGCACTTTGCTGGATTCAATCTCATGGAATGCTCCCGTAGTCTGTTGAAGAACTTCCTCAGATCAATAAAGTACTGCCCATCTGATCCCTTCGAATGAATGATCATGTCCTCAACATACACCTCAATTTCCATGTGGATCATATCATGGAAAAGAGTGGTGACGGCCCTTTGATAGGTAGCCGCAGCATTCTTCAATCCGAATGGCATCACTGTATAGCAGTAAGTACCCCAAGGAGTAGTAAACGCTGTCTTTTCTTGATCTGCTTCAGCCATCTTGATCTGATTATACCCAGCAAAACCATCAACAAAAGATTTGACTTCATAATTTGTCGTCGCATCTACGAGCATGTCTATGTTTGGGAGAGGGAAGTCATCTTTGGGACTGGCCTTGTTAAGATCTCGGAAGTCTACACAAACCCGCACCTTTCCATTTGTCTTGGTGACCGTCACAATATTTGCGAACCAGTTCGGATATTCAATCACCTTAATGAAGCCCACCCGCAGGTGTTTCTCGATCTCCTCCTTAACCTGCAAAGACCATTCGGTCTTGATTCGTCACAGCTTTTGCTTGATCGGCTTAGCATCTGCATCTAGGGGTATCCCGTGCTCCACAATAGACGTGTCCAACCCAGGCATATCTTTGTAGGACCAGGCAAAAAGGTCCATAAATTCTTTGAGCAGCTCAATCAGGGCATCACGCTCGGCTCCGGAGAAGAAGCTATTAATTTGTGTCTCTTTGGGCTCCTCGGCTGTTCCCAGATTCACCGTGGTCAATATCTCATCGGCAGCTTGGGCCCGGCTTTCCTTTCGGTCACAAACCTGCTTTGAATTATTATCTAAAAATTGTTCATCTATTGTGTCTTCATTATTTTCGATTGAATCTTGCTTAATTATTTTTAAGTCTTTATGCTCATTTTTAGTTAAGCGTTCAATCGTTAAATTTGCAATTAAGGGATACTCGGAAAGATCGATTAATTCATTAAGAGCAAACGGAAAGATAGCATCAACAACACGACGATGGTCTTCAGTCGTGAGGACATCAGACCTATCACTAGACTCGAACTCAATTACAAGAGACTCGGAAGAACTCAAGACATGAGGAGCAAATCTGGACACAGAAGGACCAGGACGAGGTTTCAGTCCAAGCTTTTCGATCATAGTCTCTCTGCTGGCAACGGGTCCTTCGAAGGAAGTCCAATTCTTCAAGGGCATCTCTGCAACTGTCACCAAAGTTCGCGGGTCCACCACTGGCTCATTCTCAAATTCAAGCACAGCTACCACATCATCATCTGAGGAAAAATCAATCAAATCCAAGGGATCCTTAGCAGCAACCACCTTCTCCACAGGCATCTCAATTGTGTGCATAACACTTCCAGACTCTGACAACCCCAGACCTCCAAAAAAATTTGCTAGGTCACCGTCTACATCCACGGGATCGGCACCACGAATCTTGTGGACTACAGGCTCATTCAAAGCAAGCTTCTAAAAGTGATCAACATAGTCAAGTCCCCAATAATGATAACTATTTTCATACGTGGCAGTCACACCTGGCCTCCTGGGCAGACTAATGAACATATCTTTCATTGGGTTCAGGCTGGTAGAAATCTTTCGTATCACTTCCATCCTTTCTTCCATCTGACTTAACCTCAGCTCTGGGCAAGCGAACATCTCACCATTCTCCTTGACAAAATTCTTATTGAGAGACCAACTGTAGGGACGCACATCAGGCCTCTTATACCTCTTCTCGGCAATGAGGGTCACCTGCTCCTTGAGTACCTCAGCTTTGTCATATTCCTTATCTTCTTCAGTCACGACATACACCAAACCTTGTTTGTTTCTTTTAGGCTCAGGCATTTCAATCTTATACCGTCCTTGCTGGCACTTCCCTAATCCTAGGCCAGGAATATAATTCATGCTTCACATCATCTTTAATACAGGAGGAATCCTATCTGAGGAAGTTGTCAAATCAATAGCACAGACCTGCCCCTTCGACTTTTCAATTGTAAACCCGCTAAGCATTAGATTTTCCTGGTCAAGCTTGATCTCCATCACAGGCATAGTACTAGTGCTAGTCCCTTCAATGGTGACACTATCTCCATAAATAGTTGTCAATATACCGTCCTGGACAAACTTCAAGCACTGGTGTAGTGTAGAGGCTACTACTCCAATCTCGTGTATCCAAGGCCTCCCTAATAATGCTCAGAACGTAACAGGGATATCAATTACTTGGAACTCCACCGCCATTTCTTTACCTCCGAATAACAAATTCAAGGAAAAAATTCCCAAAACTGCCCTAGAAGTCGAATCATAGGCTTTGATGGTTTGGTTGGACGGTTTGAGACTCGTTGCATCAATATCCAGCATGCTCATCATTTTCGCTGGAAGCACATTCATGGCTGAGCCATTATCCACCAACACGTGAGGTATTCGACGCCCCTCCAAAGGCACGGTAATATGCAAAGATTCATTGTGCTTTGATCCATAGGGAGGCAAATCAAGTTCTGTGAAAGTGATAATATTTCCGTACTGGGCTGTGCCAATCAACTGACATGCTTTGTCCGGGGTTGCATTGACAGACACCCTAGTTATGGATAGAGGTTCTTCTAACTTCAGCTTATAGGGATAAGACAAGGTAAGCAACGACCACAAAGAAATGTCGGCTTGAGTTCTCTTTTACTGAGTTAAAATTGGATCGTCCTGGACTACCTCCTCTCCAGCTAGTCTATAAGGATTTTGCGAAGCTTGTGGATCTGAAACTGCAATTCCCTTGTCTTTTTCAGACGGTCCAGCCCCATCTGCACCTAACATTCTGCCTGATCTGGTGAGCAAATTGACTTCCCGATCATCTTCATCCAATAAACTTTTGGTGGCTTCCTTAAGTTCAGCCAATGTCAACGGAGCCGAGCGAGTATTGTAAGGCCAAGCTACCTGCCTTATTTGATTAATTGACAAAGGCGCTTCCAAACTGGCCGCTACCTTATGTTCTTCCAAAGAAAGTGGAGAATCTTTTGGAGCTATAGAAGAGATAGCATTGATAACCAACTGTTCCTCATACTCGTCATAATCTACAGAATTATTTAACTCACGCAAATCATCGAGGTACAAAACATAACAGAAATTGTCTTTCACTTCGTCAACAAAACGGGTTACATCAGAAATGACTTCCTTGGACTTACAATCATCACTACAGTTGTCACCTACAGACTCACCAAATTCTAACATTTTTACTAAATAGCCACTGTCAAAATCAATCAAATTCACACCATTTCTCGGCATAGGGTTCTTGACAATGCTCGGACAAGGAGATTTCTTAATCTTCTTTTCATCAACCAATCTTTGAATGATCTTCTTCAGAGTGACACAAGCGTTGGTAGTATGCCCAGGGTATTGGTGAAATCTGCAGTACTTGCTTGTATCAAGGTTGAGTTTAGGAATGGGAAGATTGTAGTTATCTAGCGGCTTAATCATTCCAGTCCTAATCAAACCATTAAAGACCTCCTTGGTAGTCATGCCCAGATCATCAAACCTTTGTTGCTGTCGAGGCTGGAACCTTCCGCTATTCTGCCCACTGCTATTTCCTCCTTGCAAGCTGTTGACACTACTATATTTGGTGACCTCCTTCCCTTTTGGAGCCATTGAGGAAACTGGGTTAGCTGCTCGATAATGGTATCCTCCACCTCCACTGTTACCACCAACATTGTAACTCAGGGCAAGGTTGAAAATTCTATTCTCACTTCGGGCACCCATCCCGACCATTTCTCTCAAGTCAGGGTACCATCCTTTCCCAATAGCTTCACGCAACACGGGCTTCACACAAGACAAGAAAATGTCCTTTTGGTCTTGTAAAGGAATCGGCTCGGACAACTCATTTAGCTTGGCATTCCACCTCTTGTAAAATTCAGTGATTGATTCATCACTCTTTTGAATAGTACCCACCAAATCATCTCTAGTCGTGCGCCATTCGAGATTTCCCCTATACTTCTCAAGAAAGGTTTCGGTAATCTGGCTCCAAGTAGAATGACTCTCTTGCTTCAAGGCGAGGAACCATGTAAGTACTAGGCCCTTAAGAGTGAGATGGAAATGCGAAGCCATGAATTCAGGAGTACAACCCATCGCTCCCATCGTCATTACATAAGTATCAATATGAGTCTTCGGGCATGCTGTACCATCAAAATCCATTTTAGGCATTTTAAATTTATGTGGGAGGGGTTTCACCTGACCCGAATCAACTACCTTGAGACCACTGGACCCTACTGTCAATTTGTCGATCTGCTGCTGCATCTGTTTCAACAACGCAGTCACCTCTGGAGTCATCCTTGGAAGCTGAGGAATAGTAGGAGCAATAGTTGAAGAGGGTACCGAAAAAGAAGATAGAACTTCTGGAACATGCCGAATGGGCAAAGCAGCCGGAGGAAGGCCGAAGGTACTAGGAACATTTATGCTGCTATCTAACAGACTTACCGAACTTGGCACCCTATTTCCATACATATCATACCCATTAAACTTCCCCAAATTCTAAACACTGGGCTGCTGAGGACCTAATTGAGCTGACTGATACCCGAACTGACTTTGAGACGAAACTCTGGCATTCACATAAGGAGCCGAGTAAGGGGTAGAACCGTACAAGTGCTGAGTAAGAGGAGAACATACCACAGGCTGGGAGAAACCACCTTGAAATGGAGACTGGTTATGAGGATACTGCAGGAATCCGTCTTGGTAAACCTGGCTACCCAACAAACGATACTGGCTACCCTGATGCTGCGTAGCTGCCTGTTGCTGCGAACCCTGAAAAGCATCATTCAAACCTTGTTGCTGACGAAACTGTCCATACTGAAGACCATTCTGATAAACAATGTCCTGAGGCTGAGAGTAACCCCCTTGAAACTGAAACCCATAATGACCCGGAGGCATCGATGTATTAGGAGCTGGAGAAGAAGTTAAGTCGAAGAAGTTCGGCGGCTGGCAACCACTCTTGTCGAATCCACCCTGAGCACCTTGACTTTGGACCTGAGAGACTGGAGGAGGAACCCTTCCTTGTACATTCACGGCCGCTTCCTGCGCTGGCATGCGGACAGGGCGAGGAGAGTAATTATGGGGAGGAGGCATGGCATGACAAGTGGGTTGAGGTGAGGAGTGATAAGCAGGTTGGAGCAGGGGAGAAGTAGATCCAATCCCAGTGTTGCTATCTTCAGTAATCTCTTCATAAGAATCGTCATCCCGGCGAAGCACCGCAATCCCACGGGCACGCATAGACTCAACAAAGCGAGCATGCGCTTCTTCCTCCCGAGCCTTAGCAGTCTGGGCAAGCAAATGAGACTCATGCTCGCGAGCTAGAGCGGCCTCCAAAGTAGCTCTCATCTCCTCCATAGACATGTCGTTCAGACCTGACTGGCCCAAAGAAGCAGATCTACCAACAGACTGAGTAGAGAAAACATCATCACTTCCTGACATTTCTGAATCTGAATCAAACGAAACCCTAGAAAATTCTTGAACTGTCTCGGCAATACGAACTAAACGGGCAACCGGGACGGAAGCACGAATCCAACTCCCCGTAACTGCAGGGTGAAAATAGGGTTGAGAAGGGGGTGAAGGAAGAGACTCTTTAAAAGGTACGGGAGAGGGAGAAGAAAGGAAAGGACTCGTTCAAGCCTCTTATTAATGTTCAAGTAGAAATCGATGTCTTTTAAGTCCTAATAAAGGTTGGAAAAGGATAAGCCTTTATTTTCGCATTCTAAAACCACGGGTGAACCTAGAGACGCACCATTCAAATTATACCAAATGTTTTGTGTAGAAATTAATAATAGGTAATAATACCTAAACAAGACCTAAGCACGATATGAGACGGACGAGCGATCCAAATTTCTGGGGAAATTTGGGCAGCATAACGGGTATTCTTGAAGATTTTCAAAGAAAAATCCAGCATGACCTCTCGTCGCTGCACGGTGACAATGCGGCATGATCTCTCGTTAGAACATGTCACGAGAGCGACATGTCCATACTTGAAACCATGTTGCATTGGCAGCATGCCCACACGTGCTAGGTTTTGGGATAGGTATGTATGTCCTATTATAAATTTCGAAAACAAATCATTTTAGTATAATTTAAAAATGTTGTGTCCAAAAACCAACCATCGGGTAAGTTTAAAAAGTGTGGCTCCACCTATGATGCGCTAGGGGGATAGGATTGATTTTAGGCACTCAAGTGTAGGCGACATACATCACCGTTCGCGATGCCGTCCATTGCACCAAATGAGCTCTAGATCTAGTACGGTAGTGTGAGGGTGACTATATTCCTTTATTTATGAAATATAATTTTGAATACATTTTTATTTTCTTTTTATTTGAAAAGGGATGACAAACGGAAAAACAACACACACACACACAGAGGCTAACAAGGTACAATAATCAACTTCAAACTTGATCAAGGGACTGCCCTTAACCAAAACGCACAATGGCCAGTTCTGTCGCGTGACACAGGACAGACTTAGCTAAGACTGTCGCACGCCTTGCATGGCCATAGAAGTGGAACCTCAAGCAGGAATCAAACACCTATTGCCCCCATGGCAGGGGACAAACTCAAAGCCCCAAACACAGCAACATGAAGCAAGCAAGGACATAAAATTTCAAAATCCTATAAAATGCATATATCACATAAAGTCATTAATGATGCACACAAAAATGAACACATTGGATGTTAAAAGAGAATGAAAGCTTGACCCTCTTATTTTGAAAATAGGTTTCAAGTGAGGTCCCCAGCATAGTTGCCACTGAATGTACGCTCGCCGAAATTAGAAAAAGTTTTTGGGAGTCGCCACGCCATGTTTAAGAGGTACACTTTGAAAAACCTTTTGAATTTAGAGAAAAGGGTTCGGGGGTCAGGTTACGTGTTGGGAAGAACCGAGAGTTCACCCAACATGCCTCGTAAACGAGTCTTTCAATAATAAACATCCAAAGTATTCATAAGAGTGTGCAAACATGTAAGACAAGAAATGTGATAAATGGATTTTTTTGATAAAATGAGATAGATACAACTTGTGAGCCACTTGGTATAATGGGGCGCCACATCCGAGATTACATATCTAAGAACAAATTACAATTGGAAAGGGAGCTTCTGCAGAATGGCAAGATATGTCGCGTGACACAGGATCTGCCTGGCTAGTTGTGTCGCGTGACACAGGACTCAGCCTGGCAGGTTGTGTCGCGTGACACAGGATGCCCATCTGCAGAAACTTTACAAACTGAACACAGACTGAACTGAGATCTATTCAGATCGAATTACAACATCAATTTAACTTAGAAACTACACAAATTAACATTCCATCGATCAAGGGGGTATGGATATGGGTGGATCCACACTCCCTTGATGAACAAACAACAATTACACCAAGAATAACCCATGAACATGAAATAATACCTAACAAAGTCAATTAAACAGAGAGATTGCGATTGTAACTCAACAATTAAGACAGATAGAGTCTAATTATCAAATCAAATGAATATAGATTGCATGAATTACGAAAAGAGCAAAATATATGAGAGAGAAGGAGGGAATTGATTAGTTACCCTTGGAGATCCACAAATTCTATACCAAGTTAGGTATAGAATTCTTCTAAACTAGCTTCAGGACCGGATTGAACTGGGAAGTATGGTGGATTGAAGATCTAGGTGGTGATGTGTGAGTTGGATTGAATTGAGGGAGAGAAGGAGAGAGTTAGGTATGAGAGAGTGAGGGTTGTGTGTGTTTTGTAGTGTGTGTTACGCTGCTATTTCGGCAGAGTAACCGTATGTCTAAAAAAGGATCCAGAAATGAGAGGGGGAGGGTCTTATTTATAACCTGCTAATGAGGGCCAGTTGTGCACATGACCCACCACCGCTGTGGCTTTTCATGGCTCGTTGTGTCGCACGACTTAACGAAGGTAACTGTTTTCCTTCTAGAACATGCAAGGTGGCAGCCTGGAATGATCGACATGGCTTGTTCTGTCGCACGACTTAAGGGAGCATAACCATTTTCCTTCTGGAAGCATGCAAGTTGGCATATTCTGGACCTTTCTTTGATAATTCCTTATAGGTCCCAACTGAATAATACCTCACAGGTCCTTCTGCATGGAAAAAGAACCGAAAGGTACTTCCTTAGCACGAAACTTATAAAAAATCTCCCGAAAGTCTCGAAATGGATCAGAAATTTACCAAAATGCCCCTAGTGCAATTTTATTATATTAAAAGGCACTTATAAAGGGTCGCGAATTGGATTGGGGTACTTACAGTCCCCAAATTCACTTTGGTTAAAACTTCCTCGCCATCTAGGGCCCAATTTTCCTCTCGTTCGACAACATGCTTAAATATTTTTTTAATGTATTGTTCACTTAGTGTGTCTGCATCTTTATCAAGTGAATCATTATTAATTATTCTTGGTTTATTAGTTAATTTATCATTTGTTAAAGTAGCAATGAGGGGATACTCAGAAAGGTCTAACTTTTCATTCAAAGCATAGGGGAACACAGTGTCTGCTACAAACACATAATCTTCAGGCGTAAGTCCGTCAGATGACTCGAGAGTCTCAAACTCAAATACAACAGACTCTGGATGTTTTTCGAAGCTAGACTCTAAAAACAAGGGGTTATTCCAAGCTTCTCAACCATTTCCTTCCTGTTGGTTTTGGGTCCGGAAAAGGTAACCCAATTTCTCAGTGGCATTTTTGATGGGTTTATGAGGGTGCGAGGATCAAACGGCTTCATGCTGCTTTCCCCAATCATGGCTATCATCAAGTTATCAGGAACAAAATCAATTAGATCTGGCATCTCGGTCCCTTCACTGAAGAGTTGCTGAAGCAAAGGTTCGTCCTAGGCGTCTTCCTTGAAGTCCTTTTTTACTAGCTTTAGGCAATGTCAACTTAAACACTGATTCATCCCGCTTGTTTGTGGCAGGCGCAATGACAGAGAGTTTTTCAAACTGATCCTTTCCAAAGGATGACATTGTCCTCTTCGTCCATCTTGTCTCGGTTAATCTCTGAATAATTGTGCTCCATGATGTTCCTCCCTTTAAACTGGTTTGAGGTCTCCTTGAGACATTCAGAGGGTGAGATGCTTCTGAATCCCTTCATATCGTCCCTAAGCTGGGTCATATCTACCCCCGAGTACTCACTATGTGCCTTCCAATCATTCTCTGTGGCTTCGGGATGATCGTCCCTTCTCGACGTTGTAGGTGGCGAAGGTTCTAATAGCCATTCTTTAATTAACACTATCCTGGGAGGTAGGTTCATTTTTGTTTCGATCTCAAGCCAAACTGAAGAGATGTATGGCTGTTCATTTGGAAGCATTCCTTCATTGATGCTATTACCAGATCCCGAGGATTTTCGGTGATACAGATCATGAAGGGCTTCTTCTAGGATAGCGAGGCATTCATCCCTTTGGAGTTTATTCTTGCTGACGTTGACCACTTTTAGAAAATCTATTCCTACAGCAAATGTCCTTGCTTGGATCAAATTTACGAAATATGCATCGTCAGAACATGCTATCCTTCCCTCCTTGACCGAGTTCCAAATAATATTATGCCATCTTTGCCCTAAATCGAGTATCGGGATGTTGAATTCGATTATGCTGTCATAGCTGTCTTCCTGGGATCCGTGTGTGTCCACATGGGGGTTGACAAATCTCAAAGCATTAGTGATAGGCCTGCTTTCTTCGAGAGGATATTATTGGGGAAAAGTCATTCTTAGGTTTTCCCTCCTAAATTCTTCATTATGGGACCCCCAGATTCTGCTTTTGTGCCTCTAGTCGTCATGGGACAGCATGTTGACATGCCCGGAAAGTGCAGAGGACTCATCCATACATGAGGTTTCGCTGAATGCCACCATGGTCTCCCTATCATTTCTGGGGGATGGATTTCCGACTGTGTTGGGACCACGGGGGCATTCCAACTTTCCCACTTCCATTAACCCTTGGACCACTTGCTTTAGCACGATGCAATAGTCGGTTGTATGGCCGGGATAGTTGTGGAAGGCACACCACTTGCTCATATCCAGGTTAGGATGGGTATTCCTCAGTTGATAATTCTCGAGGGGTTTGAGCATGTTCCGCTTCACCAATGCCTCGAACACTTGGCTTAGGGGAATTTCGAGGTTATCAAAGTGCTGAAAACGCTACCGTTTATTCCTCGGGGGTGCTTGGTTACAGCTTCTCTGGATTTCATTCTGAATGTAGTGGAATGCTTCGGTAGCCCTTTTTTTGGGGCAGATGCCAGATTAGATGGGACTGCCCTGTAGCGGTAGGAAGAAGTAGGACTAGCTACCGTTCTCTGCATGCTCAAAGTTTTTTCAAACTTCCAATTCCATCTTTTGTAGAATTCTCTCAATGGCTTGTCATTCTGCTCGGTGGCCTGTAGGTCATGTCGATTTGTTTCCCACTCAAGATAGGCACATTTTTTCTCATGGAGGATATCACCGATTTGCTCCCAGGTGGGGCGGTTATCTGCCTTTACGTTGAGGAACCTCCTCAAGGCCATGGATTTAAGGGAGTGTTGGAAGTGGTCTGCCATTTATTGAGGGGTGGCCCCTTTGGATCTCATACCTAAGACATAGGTATCGATGTGAGTCTTCGGGCATTCTGTCGCATCAAACTTCTCCATTTCCGGCATTCTGAACTCCGGGGGGAGAAGAACCACCTTACTCGGATCCGTAGGCCTGAATGAGTCCCTTCGAGAGTTGGACATTTTCCCTTGCATCTCCTTTATCTGCTCGACCATCCAAGCCATATGGGGGTCATTGGGCAGATCTAGGTTGCCATTTTCTGGGATGGAAATCGAAGATGGAGGTGGATTGTCTGAAGGGATAGCCATTCGGGAATCCTGAGGAGGCATGTGAGTGTATACCAATCCATATCCTTGATTATCAAAACTGGAGTCGAGGACTGGATTATCTGGACCGTGATGGACTATGTTTGGGAACTGAGGGAATGTTTTATTAGCCCCGAGAGGAAGTCTGGCGGGTGACAGAATAGGAACATCGAGGTATCTGCTCGGTATGTCCGTCCCAGGCAGGCATTGGGACTTCAAGTTGTAGCTTCGGGGCTCATACGGAGGAAAAGGATTGAAACCCGGGGGATATTGAGAGAAATTGGGATCTGAGGGAGTGGGCCCATAGGTGTGCTGGTGATATTGAGTTTGCGGAGCGGAGTCGGGAAACTTATTGTGAGTTTCGAAAGTCGGAGTTGCTTGACTGATGCTTGAATGAAGCTTTAAGAGGGAGCTGCTTTGCATCGCTGGGTTTTCATAGCTTTGTGGAGGATAGACATGCTGATGGTTTTGGGAAGCCGGGGGAGCTGGCATGTCTTCGTCTTCTATGAGGACGAAGGTCCCATCTGGTTGGGGGACCGCAACTGTTCAACGACGATGCATGGTGTCTACAATCCAAGCTTGCTGCTCTTCTTGGCAATTCTTAAGGGCTTCAAAAGCTTTCAACACTTCCTCCATTGTTTGGAGATTTCCTAGAGGCGGAGTCCCATTCCCTTCGCTATTATCTGTCGACCCTGCCATTAGGGAATAACGGACTGTTCGGACTGATGAACCGGAAGGACTGTCGGACCTTGTGACCTCAATGCTGAAAAGATGGCAACCGGGACCCTCAACCACTCTCGGTTCGCTGTAGTAGGTGAAAGGCAGGGTTTAGACTCGGGAGGGGTTTTTTTTTGGATGAAGGGGAAAGCTCATGCGACATGTAGTTCTTTTTCTTTATTTTTTTTATTTTTAGCTGTTTCAATTTACTTAAAACATATTTTCTCAAAATCCTAAATGGTTGGAAAAGATTGCTCTTATTTTTCGCAACTATTCTTGATTATGGGTCACTGGAAACCATCATTACGTCTATAAGTCCTTCATTTTTCACCTGTATTTCAACCTCCCAGGGTGGACAACCCCGAGCGAAGGTCCTATAGGGCAAGCGGTTTCCACCGACCGAAAAGAGAAACGATCCTAAGGACCGAGCCTGTCATGTAAGTTTCAATGTTTTCGCCATGTGAACAGTGAACAAAGCCAATATCCTTGAGTCAACATCGGGTCAAAAATTTGGCTTTACCTTTCTTTGCCTTGCTTTCGCAAGGAATCTTTGACTTTAGGTTTTGACTCAAAAAATGATCAACATGGGATATACATCTAGGCTTTATGAAACGGACTGGGTCAAAAAACCAACCAAGACTGGGACAAAGTGTGACCCAAATAGTGCATGGTTGACACTGGCTAGGATGGGATGTTTGGAATGATCACGTGCACGCAAGAGAGGCATAGGAACACCTTTCGAACTGCAACTGAGACCATCCCGGGTTTGAGGTTGTAGTGTGCAAGTGTACATGGTAAGAGTGCGCGTAGTGTGCGGTCACTAGAATTCCTTTATGAGTCAAAATAGAAATTTTGCAAGATGTGTTTTAAAAGATATGTACACAAATATATTATTATACATCTTTCTTTTCTTTTTTTTTGAATAAGCAAGACAAAAAAGAAGAAGTAAAACACACACACACAACAGTCAAAGAAGGGGTAAAACGATAGTTTGACCCTCACCAGGTTTTAAAAATCTTTTTAGAAGTTTTTAAAACAAGTCTCCCCAGCAGAGTCGCCAACTGAAATTACCTGATTCGGCGGCGCCCGCGGCTTGCTTCAGGGCTCTCCTCTTTTGAGAGGATGAAAAGTTGTTTCAAAGATTGGACGGATGAATTTCTTTGAAAAGAGAGAGAGTCGCCACGCCATTTTTAGTTATGCCCAAAACATAGAAAAAAGGCCTTTTGTTGTGTGATGATATATTTGAGTTCGGAGGTCAGGTTACGCCTCGGGGAAGAGATTTTTGTGCTCACCCGAAATGCCTCATATAAATGAGTCTTTCTAAACCCTTCTTAGAAAGTGTGCGTGTGTGTTTTAAGAAATAAAGTACATTGGAAAGTAAATAATGGAAAGACAGTACATGGAATATGAACAAACCACTATCACTATCAGACCTCCATTCTTGTGCACATTGTGCATGGAAGATCTTGTAGGATCATTTAGATGGTTTGGGTCTATGACAAATATAGTAAGTAAAGACTACATTATAAATGATATACTAAACAACAGTTCATAATATATTAAAGACTTCGAAATTAAAGCATTATTTAGGGTTCAGAAGGAGATCTCACCAATATTGGTTCCTTTCTATCTTTCTAGGGTTTGTGTTTATGAAGGAAGTGAGGGGTTTGCTCAGGTGGTTTGTTTAGGGTGATTAAAGAGGAGAGAAATTCTGCTCTCACTTAAGCAGAACCTCCCCTAATTAACTCTCATTCACACTCGAATTCCTGCTCTCATGTTGTTCTTGTCTTGCCACTTTTGTCGTGGGAAGTGTGTGATTTAATCGGGATGTTTAAAGAGGAGAAATTTTTTTCCCCCACTTATGGAAAAATATCCCCTAATTAACTCTCACTATCTCTCTCTAAAAACTGTAGATTCTAGCTGCCTTAGGGAGGAAGGAAGGGAGGTTGTTTGGAGAGGTTTGTGAAGGAGAAAGGTGTGTTGGGCTGTGAGGAGTTGGAGGAGGGTTGGAGGAGGTTTTGGTGAGTTGTTTGAAGGCAGCAAGGGGCTATATTTATAGCCTCTGAAGGGTGACAAAGAGGTCCGTATGGCTCAACAATGAGGTCTGCACGGACCAATCAAGCAGTGTCAGTTTTTGTCAGTTTTTCTTGACTTTTGTGTATGTGGCGTGTTACTAGCAATTTGACAAAGAGGTCCGTACGGATGCAAAGAGGTCTGTACGGCTCTCCCATTAATCTGTCAGCTTTTTTGACTTTTGTGCCATTCCTGCAGGCCCTTCTGACAATTCTTAATGCCTGAAAAGTCCCTCTTTTGGTTTGTTTTGATCAGTTTGGTCCTTTGGGAAGTAACGGGACTTCGTGACCGCGGGGAGGTGAACCCTTAGTATTTTTCGTATGCCCGAATGAAAAGCGGTCCGGATTGGGGTACTTACAGTCGGCCACCCTTTCCTTGAGCTGAATCTCATCAGACTGTTTTCTAGTAGTCTGTTTGGCCCTGACGTGGGTCATTTTTTGCTCTAAATTGCTCATTAAAATGCCCCCAATGCATATTTGACGCCTGTGGATATCTCGCGTGTCATGCTTCCTAAGGACATCTAATTCATTTTATTGCATTTAGATTGCCTCCTATGTTTTTTTAGGAAAACACAAGAAAACCTATGTTTAACTTATTTTAAGCATGCGGAACCAAAGATTCTATATTGAGGGGTTCAAGGGTTAGGTTACGTAATGAGAATGTGTTAGGCACGCGCTCCGCCCGACCTTAAGGCCGATCTTGCTACATTAGGTGTTCCATTTTATATTTTCCTCTAGATTAAACTTGTTCTTACATATAGCACATAAAGGGGATTTTAGGGTATTTTGGAATGTAAGGGAGACTTTTCATGGTACACTTCAATAAGTAAAGTGCCCTTCAAAATGTCTCCCTCTTTATGGGGGTTGAATACGTAGGGGAAAACAAGTTACTAAAGCAACAAAAAAGGGAGAGAACAAGTACCTTGTTTTAGGAGCTATCTGGGAATACCTTACGAATAAGGCTGATTCTTCTCATAAGCTTGTTGAAGAGGAAGAGAGAGTGTTTGTGTATATGTTGTTTTTTAGAGTTTTTGGGAAAGGGAGTTATGAGAATCTTTTAGCAAGAGAATACTTAGAAATTGCAGAGAGGTGGGTGTTTGTTCTTTCAAGGGGGAAAGGTCCTCCTTTTATAGGCTAGGAGGAAGAAAAGTGGAGGGAATTCCATGGCTGGGAGATTGTTAGTCAAATATATATGTATAGATTAGGAATTGCTTAATCCCAATCATTAAAGCATTATTGAGGACCCCTAATTTTAACTAGACTACATAGGATCCTCTTAGTGCTAGTGCCTGTGTTTTTTATACTTGTCTTTCTCTCAATATGACTGAAGACTTAAGAACTTGACTTGTTCAAAAGGAAATATTGTTTAACTTGCTCAAGCTATCATAAGTCATAACTGGTTGACTATCTTGACCGGTCATGCCTTCAACTGATTAACCTTCAACCGGTCAGACTAATCAACTGGTTATGTACTCTATCAGTTACTGAAGTCGGTCAAGCTTCCTCAACAAGATTTAATAAGTTGACCTAGCATTAATTTCTCTCACCTACTTAGTTAAAGTTTATAGAGCAGTTGCTATGAATACCATGTTTCAACCTTGTCAGTAACTACTTCAAGAAATGTTCAAGTTACCAGTACTCACAACAACATCTTTACCCTATGGATAATTCAAGCATGCTTGTACTTCAACATCTAAAGCATTTAATGGAGAAGATATTTTTAATTAATGCTTATCAGTTCTAGTCATCCCTTCAACCCCTTCAAAGACAACAGCTCAATTTGAAGACACTACAAATACCTTCCTTAGAGCATTGAAGAGGGTTGGTGCATTGAAGACTTTGAGAGTAGAATTGTCAAGAAATACAAGTGTTGAAATTCTTCAAGCATTGAAGTTAAAGACATTCAGTCCTTGTAATCACTAGACCATTTTTTAGGACAAATATTGTGCACACTCAATCAATTCTTGTAAGTGTTCCCCAACAAGACTATGTCTAGAACACATTGATTGATCACACTACACATCCAAGAGAAATCAGTTCAACTTGTGAACACATCTCTTGAAAACACCTGGTCAAAATTGTACCATGATCTATTAGTGATCACTTTCCTTTAGGAAGCCTTCAACCTTCCTTATAAGTTAAGGCTTGCAACTTGTAACAACTTGTAATAGACTAGTGAACATTAATAGTGCATATTTTCACAAATCAAGTTTTGACCAAACTTGGAAGAGGACATAGCAGTTAGTTAACACTGTGAACCTCTCCAAATAATTGTGTCCCTTTGTTGTGTTTGCTCATTTCATCTTGTCTTTTAACCGGTTGAGCTATATCACCGGTTACACCCTTTGAATTCTAACTGCCTTGATTTGCCTTTCTTATTGAAATATATTTTGCATGATATTTTAACTCACTTGAAACTCGTTTTACTTAACCGATTATTTGAGTGAGTAAACCGGTAATATTTTATCCGATGCGTAACCGGTTAACATCGGTTTAGCTTTTGATAAGTTACTTGACTATTTTGGAAAGGTTTTTTCAAAAGAAATTTAATCAGGCTATTTACCCCCCACCCTCTAGCCTATTTTCCTACCAATTGGGCATAACAATTGATATCAGAGCTTTCAATTTTCAAAAAATATTTTTCCAAGTTTCACAGCTTGAATTGCTGATTCCAATAGCGGGAAAACTCATGCAATCATGTAACATGGCAACAATACCCATGTTAAATGAAAATGAATTTCCAGTATGAAAAAACAGAATTATGTGATACATGGATTCAATTGATGACAGATTAATGACTGTATTTAGAGATGGTCCAATCATACCAATCAAATTCAATACAATGCAAAGAGCCCCAAAACACCTCTCATGGATCATGCCGATAGATCGTCGGAACAAGAGTTTGAAGTTTATGAAACTATTGTTCCCAAGACTCGTGAAGAATGGACCGAATATGATAAGATATGTGTAGCCCTAGACAAAAAGGCTATGCACATTCTGATCCCTGGTCTAGATGATAGGATGTACATCAAGTACAGAACTATGAGACTGCCCAGCAAGTTTGGCAAAGTATTCTAAGATAATTTGAATGAGATCAGGTGGCAAAGGACAACCGGCTGTACAAAAGTGTAGCTGAGTTCGAATCCTTCAAGAAGAACCCAAGTGAGTCCTTCAGAGAAAAATATGACTTATTCTGTGAGGTAAGCAACTCTTGTGCTTGTTTAGGTATAATATACACTATGAAAGATCTTAACATGCATTTCCTTGATTCTCTAGGAGACCTATGGCATGTTAATGTAGCTATTCTAAAAGAATGCAGAGACATGGATAAGACTCACATTCAGAATATTGTTTCCACTTTATTTCTGTATGAGGAAGACCTCAACAGGCTTGGTGGAGTTCAAAAATAATTCAAAAATCTTTCTCTACCAGCTCAAACTGAGATCTTCCTAGGCTCTTCCTTATTCAATAACCTATCTGCCAATAACTCTCCCTCAACCTCTCTATCCCAACCTGACCCAAACCAATGTAAGTTACAACAAGCCTTCTGAGGAAGATGAATTTGCTGCCTTTGTCAGAAATTATAAAAAGTTTAAGAACTTTAAGAAATCCCAGCAGCAACACATCAACAAACCCTTCCATTCCAAACCTTCTTCATTCCAAAGATCTGGAAACTTCCAAAGGACTGGCCAATCCTCAATCGACGGCGAGAATGCCCAAGGTGAGTTTGTTTGCTACAACTGTAGGAAACCTGGCCACTTTGCCTCTAAATGCCCTCAACCTAAGTATGAATTTCTTACGAAGAAACCCTTCAGGAAGAATCCTAGATCTAAAAGCCTAGTAGCCGAAGAGGGAACATAAAAGGCTATTCCTTTTTGGTTTGAAACTGATTCAGAGGATGAGAATGCTGACTCAAATAAAGAAGCTGATGTTAGTTTTGTGGCTCTTGATGGAACAAAAACTGGACCCACTCCCTTACAGTCACCTATCTCTAGAAATCCCATTGGCCATTCGAGCACCTACAATGACACTACCACACCCATGAGTTCTCCCTTGTCATATTATGATGAACCTATACCTAGGTCTGAGAATCCCTACAACTTTAAAATCCAGAGTATAGGTGGAGCACTCTATGGTCAAAGCAAAACCCCTCCTACTCTCAAGCCATTGATAAAACGGATGCAATCAACCTACCAAACCAAGCCCAACCGATGACATACAAATCCCAACCTGTGTTTGAACCATGACCGATCCAATTACAGAAGACCTTAGCCGATATAAGCTCTTAACCGACATCCTCCTTACCTAATTATGATCCTAACTTTGAACCATCATCCTCAACCATTAAACCAACTATCGATCCCATGCCTAACCTTTCCAAGTCTGATATGGCAGAGGTGATGAATGAACTGTTTTCTGATTTTGAAAAATTAAATGATATTCACAAAGTTATGGCTACTGGTTTCAAAAGAATCTCAACTGAGAATGACTCGCTTAAATCTGAAATAAAGTTTTAAAAGAAAACAAGCTTGAGTCTGACCAGTTGAGAGAAGAAAATCAAGATCTCAAAAATAGACTAAATATATGCCTTAGTCAAATTCCTGATTTAGCTTCAAGAAATAATTCTCTCGCACGGACTATTGATTCTTATTCCAAATCAAAGGTTGTTGTTGAAACAATCCTACAAGACCAAATGTCTTATAATGACCAATCTGGTTTAGGATTTAACTTCAGCAACAATGACAGCAAACACAAACCATTTATTAAGTCTGTCACTAAGAACTTGATGGACAAGTTTGATGATATTCCGTCTGATCTGCTAAAGAAAAGTACTACTCGTACTTTTGGTGTTGTTACTCTTACTTACCCAAAAGTGAAGGAACAGATCAAGATCAAGAAGATTGACAAAAACAAATCTAAGATGTTGTAGGACTTAGATTGACTGTTGCAGTGGATGCCAAGGGGACTTCTCCGTTGTGGGTGCAATAATGTGTCAGGGAACTAAGACTTACTGATGTGCTAGATGCCAAGGGGACTTAGTTCGTTGTGGGTGTGATTAGATGTCATTGAACTCAGACTGATTATTATGGTGGATGTTAAGGGGACTCACTTAGTTGTAGGTGCGATCAAATGTCGTGGGACTCAGATCGATTGCTGTGGTGGATACCAAGGGTACTCACTCCATTGTAGTTGTGGTTCGTATGTCGAGGGACTCATTCTGATTTTCTATGGAGGATGCTGAGGGACTCACTCCACTGTAGATGTGGTTCGGATGCCAAGGGGACTCATTCTGGTTTGCTGTGGTGGATGATGAGGGATTCACTCCATTATAGATATGGTTCGGATGCCACGTGGACTAACTCTGGCTTGCTGTGGTGGATGCTAAGGGGACTCACTCCATTATAGGTACAATCAGATGTCCTTGGACCCAGACTAATTGTTGCGGTGGATGCCAAGGGGACTCACTCTGTTTTGGGTGCGATCAGATGCCATGGGACTCAGACTAATTGATGCGGTGGATGCCAAGGGGACTCACTCGGTTATAATTGTGGTACGGATCTCGAGGGACTCACTTCATTGTAGATGCGGTTCAGATGCCAAGAGGACTCACTCTTGTTTGCTGTGGTGGATACCAAGGGGACTCACTTTGTTGTAGATGTGATTCGGATGCCAAGGGGACTCACTCCAATTTGATGCACTGGATGCCAAGGGACTCACTCTATTCTAGATGTGGTTCGGATGCCAAGGAGACTCACTCTGGTTCGCTAGAGTAGATGCCAAGGGACTTACTCCAAAATTTATTATGTTGATGTAACGGATGTAAGTTTTGAGTTAATGTCTTCCGTTGAAAATTGGATTGCCCTAAATTCCTCATACATGGTAACTGACTCGAAATTAACTGTTGTGGGTACATGTGATTGTGATTCCAAGAGTGCTTGGGAAATTGTGTCATTTGACTGATAGCAGGGCAATATTCGCTCGAGTTTGGTATTGTTGTTGTAACTCCCCCGAGTTCCATGAGGGTACGGAACTCGCCCAAATTTGAGGGGAAGTGGTTATAAAGATGGGGTTTTTGCTGTTGTTGTCGAACACCTGAGAGGATATCCTAAAAATTCTGAAGCCCTCGGTCGAAATTCTGCCAAGAAAGCTACTGAAATTGTTCCCATTTTTTATTCTTAACCTCCTTTGCTTGGAATCATGTCTTCTTCGGCCCAAAATCACAGATGGATGATCAAAGACAGGTAGTGTTTGAGATTGAGGTGGTTCCTAGGGACCCATCCATGCTTCAATTTGAGCCTCGTATTCATGTCTCCTACTATGTTTATGCCAGATTGGTGAGAATTGCTTCTTCTTTTGTTGCATGCTTGTTATTCTTGACAGCCTCGAGTTTCGTCGTTTGATAATGATTCTATACTTTTGTTTGTTCAGGCACGAAGCGAGGTGGAGCAGCTTCGTGGTGGAGTGCGACACCTCTCAAGGCTTGGGTTGGCCTCCCACATGTTGTCAAGACCCGAATCCAAGAAATGTGTTTTGGCCCTCTTATTAATAATATGCCTGGGGTGAAGGGGATCAAGAATGTGCTCCAGTCTCTGAGAGAGATGGTGGGATACCACTCACACTTTCCACTTGCAGATGGGTGAGGTGACGTACTTATACCCCCTATTCCCCGTAGGACGAGGACTAAATTTACGGTGTTCACTAGCCTGGCCTTTTGCGGGATGCCTGGGTCGTTAGCTGAGAGGGACGTATTCTACGGTTCTGATGAGTTCATGCTTTTGGTTGTTGGCAAGGATTTCCCTTTTGAATGGGTCGGGTGGAATAGAGGCATTTTACCCATTCTTCAAGGACATCAAACTGGGTGGTGTTCCAACTATTAGAATAATGAGGGTTAGACGAAGTCAATCAAAACAGGGAAGAGAGGAATTGAATTGAATGACTCAATTGATTATGATGCTAGAGATACATATTTATAGGATTACAATGAGGAGGTGATCTCCTAGAAGGAGAAGGTTTCTAATTCCTAGAAGGAGAAGGTTTCTAATCTAATACAAAAATTGTGTTTCCTAATCTAATACAAGGATTGTGTTTCCTAATCTAATATATAACAATATATACTTGAATATAATATAATGATATTATATTCCTAATATGCCCCCGCAAGATGGATGGTCTTTAGATAAGTTCAATCTTGGAGAGTGATGAGATTAACCGGGTTTGATGACAATTTGAAGATGTGTTCCCGGACATGTGTTTTGTTTCTGAAGAGATGTAGTTACTCGCATCCGAGGTGTTGGTGCATGACTAAGTTGGAGACGGTGGGGTTGTGGAGAGGGGTTTCGGGTTTACCGAGGGGGTTTTGAAGTAGGGTTATGCACGTGGAGTCACCTTGTACAAGTAGGGGTTTTACCCCTCACGTGTGAGATGAGCACGTGGAGTCATCTTGTACAAGTAGGGGTGGGTTAGACGAAGTCAATCAAAATAGGGAAGAGAGGAATTGAATTGAATGACTCAATTGATTATGATGCTAGAGATACATATTTATAGGATTACAATGAGGAGGTAATTTCCTAGAAGGAGAAGGTTTCTAATTCCTAGAAGGAGAAGGTTTCTAATCTAATACAAAAATTGTGTTTCCTAATCTAATACAAGAATTTTGTTTCCTAATCTAATATATAACAATATATACTTGAATATAATATAATGATATTATATTCCTAATACCGATAGGGAAGGAGGATAATGTTGCCTGTTGTTTCATTTTGTTTTTGTTGTCACACACCATTTTTGCTACTGAGTGGTGATCAGCCCCATTCACATTACTGAATTTGATGCTAGATCTGGACACGGCTGAGGAGTATAACTGTGGGGAAACGAAATTAGCTGCTTGTTATGTCAGGATGGATAACATGAGTCGTTCAACTAGGGGTTCGACGGCTGGATGCATCTTGGCCTGGGAGGTACAACCTTCTCTTTGTTTTTCTTTTATGTCCTTTTTTATATTTTCCTCTTTCAGTCTTCTTTATGCTTCCTTTGTTAGTTTTTCTCCAAGATTGTGGTCCACTACTTGGGTTGTAACTGCCGGCAACCGTCTTCAACCGCCCACCTCTCTCAAAACTGCCCATGGTGCTCTTTGATGGACAGAGCATATAAATACATATCATCCAGAGGTCCTTAATCCCACTCATAAAATCCATTCAGAAAAACACACCATCAGTTGAGAAGGAGAGTAAGGGATTAGAAGTTCCCCCTTCGGTGCAATTTCGGAGCAACTCCGACTTCTTCTCTCGATTCCGATACCGGGGCAATGGCTGGAGGTATGTCGATCTAATCTTTCGCTGCAAATTACATTATGTGTTCTTTAGGATTTCGAACATGCTAGTGTAATTAAATCTTACATTTGGTATCAGAGCGATTTTATGCCTCCGCCTTGCTTTGTTTTTTCAAAGAATGTGATTTTCGAAATTTATGTTGTAGTAATTATTTCTGAAACTTATGCTTATGAATCATTAGGAAATCGAATTCTAAGCATTTTTGATATATGGTATGTTGATTTTTGGTAAATGGAATCATGAGATTTGTCGGGTCAAAATTCGGGTCGTAGCCGACCCGCTCAAGGTTGAAGACGATGGGTTTGTTTGTTGATGAAGACGATGTTGTCTGTTGTCTGTTTATTTAAATAAACGAAAAAGTGGGACAATTGTTTATTTAAATAAAAGAAAAGGCCATGAGTAAATGTATTGACTTGTCCCTATCTTACTGCTTTATTTCTCTGACCGCTAGTGACTATGAGTCAAACACTAATGTGCCATGGCCTGATCAATTTTATGAAATGTTAGGAGTAGGTGTAGACTGTTACTTTGGTAAAGTAAAGCTGTAAAGTTAGATGAGGGCTTTTATTCCCTACTTTGCATGAATTGATAAGAGGATGTATACTTTTTGTAATTTAGTACATATAATTTTATTTATGTATATGTATGCTATAATGATAAAGTATTGCTCTTTGAATTTATATGTGCTAACATTATGTCATTTAGCTGACTTGTATAAATTATTAATTACCTATTTATACATGTCATCTTAAGTTAGACAGAACACTAGTGCATTTCAAATAAATTCATAGAATATTGCTTGTGGTTTATGCAATTATTGTTAATGTTTATGTGATCCATATGGTTTTAATTAATTATGGAGTAGCCACAGCATCTTTAATTAATTGAAATTATATATTTAGATTTGAGATCACAATTTGGAATAAACATTAATTGTAAATAATTATACTTTATGTAATAGATTTTATCCCACAGGAATTTCTATTATATTATGTATGATTAATTAGGATAAAATATTAAACTATATTTTCTAATTTACCCACAGGGATTAGAAAAAGGAACATAGTTTTGATGGTTTTATCATAAAGTTAAATGAATCTAATTGAATTAGAGCTTTAGCCCACAAGCAAGTTTTATGTCACTAGGTTCATGTTTTGCATGTTTTTTACATTGGTAGAACATGCTATAATTACCAGCCTCAAATTTATTAATATGAGCATTGACACTTAACTATTGCAGCAATTCAATCTGTTGATTACCCTGATATGAGATGTGATGTTCCCGAGCTTAAAGGGGACAACTACAAAGTGTGGAAGGAGAGAGTTCTCCTTCATTTAGGATGGTTGGATCTTGACTATGCCATAAGGAAGAATGAACCCCCTCCAATTACTGAAACTAGCCTTCCGGATGTTGTTGATCTTTATGAAAAATGGGACTGATCTAATTGTCTCTGTGTGAGTTTCATAAAGACCAAGATCTCAGCTGGCATAAGGGGTTCAGTCGAGCATATCAAGAAGGTTCAGGAATTACTAAAGGCTGTTGATGATCAGTTTGCCACTTCAGATAAGGCAATGGCAAGTACCCTGATCATGGAGTTTACATCCCTAAGGCTCAATAGCATTAAGGGTGTGCGTGATCATATCATGCACATGAGGGATATAGCGGCTCGGCTAAAAGCATTAGAGGTTGAGATGTCGGAAGTCTTCTTGGTTCATTATATCCTTTCCACCTTACCTCACCAGTATGGCCATTCAAGATATCCTATAACACACATAAGGATAAATGGACAATCAATGAATTGATGACCATGTGTGTTCAGGAAGAGGGCAGGCTGCTTATGGAGGTTAAGGAAAAGGAGAGTGTGAATTTCACTACAGTTGGAAAGAACAAGAAGAATGGTCAAGCCAAGGACAAGGGAAAGGGAAAAATCCCTCCTCCCAACAAGGACATTAAGAAGGATCCCGTGTGCTTCTTTTGCAAAAAGAAGGGGCACATTAAGAAGGAGTGTCCTAAGTTCAAGAATTGGCTTGATAAGAAAGGTACTCAACTTTCCTTTGTTTGTTATGAATCCAATATGACTGTTGTAAATCATAATACATGGTGGATTGATTCAGGCTCTACAATTCATATTACCACTTTATTGCAGGGATTACAAAACCTGCAGAAACCAGTTGGAAATGAATGCAGCGTCAATTCAGGAAATCAGATGCCTTCATGTGTAGAGGCCGTTGGAACGTGCAATTCAGTTTTAAGTAGTGGTTTTCATTTATGTTTGAAAAAGACATTTTATATTCCCAGTTTTTCTAGGAATTTAATTTCCGTTTCTAGACTTGTATCAGATGGTTATTCCTTTAACTTTTCAGAAAGTGGTTTTGATTTAATTTTTAAATCTAAAGTTATTGGAAATGGTATTTTGTCTAATGGTCTTTTTAACTTAAATTTGTAAAATGATGATGACCACTCATCTATGCACATTCATATTGGTACCAAAAGGTGTGTTATGAATAACGATTCTTCTATGTTGTGGCACCGGAGATTGGGACATATCTCCATTAATAGAATTAAAAAGTTGGTAAACGATGGAGTACTTAGTACTTTAGATTTTACAGACTTTGAGACGTGTATAGCCTGCATTAAGGGTAAGCAGACTGACATGTCAAATAAGCCAAAAAAGGGTGTCAGAAGAAGATCAGATTTATTGGAAATCATACATACAGATATTTGTAGTCCAGACATGGATGCATACTGTGACAAGTACTTTGTCTCATTCATAGATGATTACTCGCGATATATGTATCTCTACCTGCTTAACAATAAGAATGAAGCACTTGATGCTTTTAAGGTGTTTAAAGCAGAAGTAGAGAAACAATGCAGCAAGCAAATTAAGATCGTGAGATCAGATAGAGGTGGAGAGTACTATGGTAGATATACTGAAAATGGACAAGCACCTGGTCCATTTGCGAGATTTCTTCGAGAGAATGGTATAGTTCCAGAATATACCATGCCAGGTACTCCACAACAAAATGGAGTAGCTGAAAGAAGAAATCGAACATTATTGGACATGGTGTGAAGCATGATTGAAAGCTCCAAACTTCCTCGATCCTTGTGGAACGAAGAACATAAGACGGCTACGTACATATTAAACAGAGTTCCAACCAAGGCCATTCCAAAAACGCCTTTTGAGATATTCAAAGGTTGGATACCCAGTTTGAAACATGTACATGTTTGGGGATGTCCGTCCGAAGTGAGAATCTATAATCCACAAGAAAAGAAGTTGGACCTAAGGACCATAAGTGGATATTTTGTTGGATATGCCGAAAAGTCTAAGGGATATAGATTTTATTGTCCATCTCACAGTACTAGGTTTGTGGAATCAAGAAATGCAAAATTTCTTGAGAATGACTTGATCAGTGGGAGCGATCGATCCTTTGACATTGATCAAAGGAAAGATCATTCTGATGCTCATCGTACCACTTCAAGTTATGAACCGGTCATTATTGTTAACAACACTCCTCAAGAACAAACACGTCTTGAAGAACCAGTTCAAGAAGCACCACAAGCTGATCCTAATCCAAGAGTAGATGAAGTTCAACAAATACTTGAAAATGTTGAACTTGCTGAACAACATGATCCTGCTCCTCAGGATAATGTTGATCCAGCTTTAAGAATATCTATGAGGGCAAGGAGGTCAGCAATTGCTAGTGACTATGTCGTGTATCTACAAGAATGTGACTATAATATTGGAGCCGAAAATTATCCTGAAACGTTTTCACAAGCCATAAGTTTTAACGATTCAAGCTTATGGTACAATGCCATGAAAGATGAGATGGATTCTATGGCAACTAACAAAGTCTGGGATCTCGTCGAGTTGCTAAATGGTGTAAAAGCCATTGGATGTAAATGGGTCTTCAAAACAAAGAAAGACTCACAAGGCAACATCGAGAGACATAAGGCAAGACTTGTTGCCAAAGGATTCTCACAAAGAGAAGGAATCGATTACACGGAAACCTTTTCCCCTGTATCTAAGAAAGATTCCCTTCGAGTAATTATGGCATTGGTAGCCCATTTTGATTTAGAGTTACAGCAAATGGACATGAAAACGGCTTTCCTTATGGTGATCTAGAGGAAGAGGTTTATATGAAACAACCAAAAGGATTCTCCTCTAGTAGTGGTGAGCATTTGGTGTGTAAACTTAATAAATCCATATATGGATTGAAACAAGCTTCCCGTCAATGGTATAAAAAATTCCATAACGTCATCACTTCATTTGGATTTGAAGAGAACGTTATGGATCAATGCATATACCTCAAGGTTAGTGGGAGCAAGATTTGTTTCCTTGTGTTATATGTGGATGATATTTTGCCTGCAACCAATGATAAAGGATTGCTATATGATGTGAAACAATTTCTCTCGAAAAACTTTGATATGAAGGATATGGGAGAGGCATCTTATGTCATTGGCATTAAGATCCATAGAGACAGATCTCAAGGCATATTGGGTTTGTCTCAAGAGACCTATATCAACAAAGTTTTAGAGAGATTTTGGATGAAGGATTGTTCTCCTAGTGTAGCACCGATTAAGAAGGGTGACAAGTTTAGCCTGGACCAGTGCCCCAAGAATGAGCTCGAAAAGGAACAAATGAAAGACATTCCATATGCTTCAGCCGTTGGAAGCCTTATGTATGCTCAGGTTTGCACCAGACCTGACATTGCATTTGTTGTTGGGATGCTTGGGAGATATCAGAGTAACCCAGGAATTGACCACTGGAGAGCTGCAAAGAAGGTCATGAGATACCTTCAAGGAACGAAGGATTACATGCTCATGTATAGACGGACCGATAATTTGGAGGTGATTGGCTACTCCGATTCAGATTTCGCTGGCTGTGTTGACTCTCGCAAATCCACATCTGCGTATGTTTTCATGTTAGCTAGTGGAGCTATATCTTGGAGAAGCGTGAAGCAGTCCTTGACTGCTACTTCTACTATGGAGGCCGAGTTCGTGTCATGTTTTGAGGCTACCTCACACAGTGTGTGGTTGAAGAGTTTCATGTCCGCGCTTAGAATCATTGATTCAGTTTCTAGGCCATTGAAATTGTATTGTGACAACTCAGCTGCTGTTTTTATGGCTAAGAATAACAAAAGTGGTAGTCGAAGTAAGCATATCGACATTAAGTACTTAGCCATTAGAGAACGTGTTAAGGAAAAGAAAGTGGTCATTGAGCACGTTAGCACTGAGTTGATGGTTTCCGATCCTTTGACTAAAGGCATGCCACCAAAGGGGTTTAAGGATCATGTAGTTAGAATGGGATTTGGTTCCATTATGTGAATCTTCATTGTATGTACGTTTGTAATTTGATGAAATTCTCATTCAGTTGATATTTTTCATTCAGTTTGTGCACATACATATTTATTAATATTGAGATATTATCATTAAGTTTGGACCTTGAATGAACATAAGGTTTATTCATTAAAGTTTTATGGGCTAGTATTTGAGAGACTAAGTATATTGTAATACATAGAAGCTAGTATTCATCTTTAGAGGACCTATCACTATGATTCATGCATTTTGTTTCTCGTCAAGATGAATGGTGGAGTTTGTGGACCAAGTGGGAGAATGTTAGTTTTTCTCCAAGATTGTGGTCCACTACTTGGGTTGTAACTGCCGGCAACCGTCTTCTGTTGGAACATAAACGATCCATTAACCATGAACCGACTCACAACTAGATTAAGAAGAGATGGAGAAGAAGAATAAGACGAAAGCGTGTACCTTGTGATTCTATGTTTGTTCTTAGTCTTGATCTTGTTCTTGAGTAAAGAGGATGAAGTAAGAAGATAGACTTCAAATTAGGGAGGAGTAGATCTTCTAAATGATGAGTGCCCTTAATCTCTTTAATCTTCAATTACTTAGGAAGAGTTTTGACTGAATGAGAATAATGTAACTAGTAGATTCATAGGCTTGATGGATAGGCCTTTATATAGGAATCCAAGGGGCACTTCATTTAGGGACTACACCTAATGATATATAAGACATTACCATTATGCCCATCATTTAATGGTATACTTATATTATGGAATTCTACATATTATGTTGAGTTCTATACTTTATACCATATATTATAATATTGATCATTATATTATTAAGTTTTTATATGTTATATTAATCCATGTTCTTACAATCTCCCACTTGGATTATTATAACATATACCTTCACTTAATAAATTTCTTCAATCATATTTATAACACAAATGACAACCCTTATGTGCACTTTGTTATCATTCGAAAACAATCCCGTCCATTAGTCATATAAGTATAAGGACTGATGGATGTGTTTTTACACATCTAAATTAGGTACTCCTACTCTTATTTCTTGTAAAATTCTTGAGTAAAAGGTTATTTTAATATATTTTTTAGTGTTTTTGTGAGTTCAGGTTAATTAGGTAACAAATTATGGATTCAAGTGAAAAAAGGAACAAAAATGGAGCGGAGATCTGTTGGAAAGTGAAAAAGGACTTGTGAGGCATTTTAAGAAGTCAAGGAGCCTTTCTGCTGGAGGATCAAAAGGGAATTATGGAAGGAAAAAGGACCAAGGCTGGAAGACAGGGCGGGCGCACGCCTGGAAGGGGTGGTCGCACGCCCAAAACCCTCAGATTGAAGGCAGGCGCACGCCTGGAATAGTGGGCGCACGCCCAGTGTGTCGGGCTGAAAGAGATTGTTTCCTTATTTTGCAAGGATTTTTGAGATCCTTGACAGATTTTTATGGATCTTTTGAATTCTTTTTCCTAGTCATTGAAGGATTGTTTTTAGGATTATATATATTCCTATTATGATTTTTATTAGGCACCTTTTATTTTAGTTTTCTTGCTTAGGTTTTTGAAGGATTCAAGCTTTTATTTTCAAGGTTTTTGCAAGGATTTCAGGTTTGATGTTTTGTTGCTATTCATGTTTTGTGATGTTTATCCGGAACATGAGTAGCTAATTTCTTAGTAGTTCACGGATTGGTGTAGCCCGTATTTGAACTTTATGCTATATATTTAAATTTCATTTAATTGTGGAGTTAGTTCATCCTAATATTTTAATTTATATTTGGTACGATTCTTGCATTTGCGTGGGGAATTGTGCATGAACACTATTAGGATGATTAGATTCGATTGACGATCTTGCGTGAATTGATTGAGTCTAGGTTTCATTAATTCTTTTGTGCTTATTGAATTGAGTTGTTGTCAATTTGATCTTGCGTGATAATTGATAACTACTCAATAGAAGAATTGCAATCCGGCAATCGAACCGTCCCAATTCTTACAAAAGTGAAGAAGCCCTAAACCCAATTAATATTTTATTATTCAAAAGGCATAAAGGGAGAATATGTGGTGAACCTAATCCGTGAGCTAGTTGTTAAATCCTTGAATTTCTTTTGCTAGCTTGCTTAATTGTTAATTTAGTTGCTTAATTGTTTTAATTTTCTTTCGTTAATTAGTTTTAATAAATCAACTCAAAAACCCCACTTTGTTACTCTTTTGCATTAATTAAATTTACTTGTTAAAACCAACGAGTCTCTGTGGTTCGACCCCTGCTCGTGCATATTACTACACCGGTAGTGAGTCCACTTGCTCGGATTTTATTACTAGAGGAATTTTTCTCCATCAAGTTTTTGGCGCCGTTGCCGGGGACTTGTTGTGATTTTTAACAAGTTAATTTAATCGGTGCATGTTTGGTCGCCGGTCATTGGATCCTAATTTGGTTCCTTTGAACGACGATATAGACAGAATTGAGAGAGGCATTCCCTCTACTCAAGTGAGTGAAACTGAGTCTGATACTTCTGTCACCGGGACAGAAGAAGAATTAAGTGAGTTGGAAACTTCTTCCACCGAGGAAGAAGAAGAATTTAATTTTGTAATGGCGGACCAAGTCATGAATGCATTTGCTAGGCCAAGAGTCGACACATCGGTGTCGTGCATAGTGTTGCCCGATGCAGCACTAGCTTATGAAATAAAAGGCCAATACTTTAATATGCTTCCAAACTTTCATGGTTTAGCTGGTGAGGATACTTTGGCATTTTTGAGAGAATTCATGTCTACTGTGAGTGGGTTCCCTATAAAAGAGGGTGTTACAGCAGAACACTTGAGACTGAAGTGTTTCCCATATGCATTGAAAGACAAAGCCAAAACTTGGCTATTGTTACTTCCTCCCCGTAGCATCACTACTTGGGATGCTTTACATGACGCTTTTCTTATTAAGTTCTACCCTTATAATGCATTGACAGATTTTAGGGTGAAAATTATGGGATTTGCACAGGAACCGGGGGAAGCCTTTCACGAGGCATGGGATAGATTTAGGATGTTGCAAATTCAATGCCCTCATCATAATTTTCCTGCTTCTATGTTGCATCAAACATTTTATGGGGCTTTATCCCCTGAATACCAATCCATGGTTGATAATGCAGCAGGAGGTAGTTTGGGAACCAAGACTGTACAACAATGCCAGGAATTGTTTGAGATGTTGAGTGCTAATTCTCAACAAAAAGGTTCTAGGGGAGCAACAAGGGGGGTAAATGAGGTCGGATTGAATAATGAGATTGCTAAGCACTTTGCATTGCTCAACCAAAGATTTGATAAATTAGCTTTGCAAAATGCCTCTTCTTCTTCTTCTATACCTTCTACTGCTCATCTTGTGTATGATAGTTGTGTTACATGCGGCTCTAAATCTCATGATTATAACTCATGTCCCGCTACTAGTTCCTTTGGCTATGAAGCGCGCGAGTACAGGCAATGCAAGGGTTTGGTCAACGATTCCCACCAAACAACAATCAGTTTGGGAACAATTACAATCCAGGATGGCAAGCAGCACCGAGATATCCCAATTTGTCATGGGGTGGAAATCAACAAAATAAGACTCTTCATCCCCAACCACCTCCGCAGGGGCCTTACGAAAGGAAGAAAGAGCCTTGGGAAGAGGCAATGGAGCAGATGAGAGCGGAGCAACTTCAAGCAAAGGCAGAACAGCAGCAAGCATACAACAATCAAGCTGCTGCAATGAAGAAGTTGGAGACCCAAATGGGTCAATTGGCAGAGGCATTACAGGGACGACAACCGGGTACATTCCCTAGCCAAGGGGAGCAAGCCAAGGCCATCATCACCTTACGTGGTGGCAAACAGGTAGATAATCAGGTAACTTCTCCTTCTTCTCCTGCTAAACCCCCTGTCAGTGATCCCCCTGTTGCGGAACCCCCGATTGTGGAAAATATTGTTGTTGAGGATGTTGTGTCTGAGGGTGAGGGTACTAATGGATTGGGACAAAAAGTGAATGTAGAAAAGTCCAATCCCAAGCCATATGTACCTCCTGTTCCTTTCCCTGGCAGATTCTTGAGGAATAAGCTTGATCACCAAATGAAAGAATTGATTGACATGTTTTCAAAAGTTAACATAAATTTGCCTTTGTTAAATGTGATCAAGAATGTTCCTGCATATGCCAAATTCTTCAAGGAAATTAATTCCAAGAAAATTCAGTATGGGAAAGATGAGATTCTGTTTTTGGATGAGAATGCAAGCGCTGTAGTCAAACATAGTCTCCCACCAAAAATGAAAGACCCCGGGAGTTTTCTAATTTCCATCACTTTGGGGGATTCGCACACGGTAAGAGCTATGCTTGATCTCGGGGCAAGCATTAATTTGTTGCCATATTACATGTACCTTGAGTTAGGTTTGCCTGAGCTAAAACCCACTATGATGGCCCTACAACTTGCTGATAGGTCCATTAAAAGACCAATGGGCATCGTAGAGGATGTTTTAGTTCAAGTTGGTTCATTGATCATTCCCGTTGATTTTGTGGTTTTAGAGATGCCTCGCGGTGAGGGTAGTCGCCGTGATTCACCCATATTGCTTGGGAGACCATTCATGGCAACAACCAACACCGTGATCAATGTTGGTAATGGTACTTTATCTATGACCGTCGCAAATGAAAAGATTGAAATAAATGTCTTTGATGTAATGAAAAATGCGGTGGGTCAGGATGAGTCTTGCATGCTTGTTGATGAGTTGGATGAAGTTGATGATTGTGTGAGTGAGATTTCATGGCATGTGAGAGAATGTGAGGAGTTAGAGTCATTGATTTCAATGGGCGGTGAGAAAACTAGGGATAATGCGGATGCTCAGCGATGGTGTGGATAAGGCCGACGAGCACCATCCTAGTGATGGCCCGTTTCACCCCCTAGGCCACTTCAATGAGAAGTTGGCGCCTTCTATTGTGATGCCCCCAGTCCTTGAGTTGAAAACTCTTCCTTCTAATTTAAAATATGCATTTTTGGGAGAGAGAGAAACATTACTGTCATAATTGCATCGATTTGTCCAAAGACCAAGAGGCCCAATTAATTCTTGTTTTGTGTGAATATAAAGAGGCCATTGGTTGGACATTGAAGGACATAAAGGGAATTAGTCCCACAATGTGCATGCATAGAATTCATCTCTTGGATGGTGCCAAGCCGTCTAGAGAGAGACAAAGGAGGCTGAATCCTCACATGGAGGAAGCCGTGAGAAAAGAGGTCCTAAAATTGCTAGATGCGGGTATCATTTACCCGGTGGCTGAAAGTGAGTGGGTAAGCCCGGTACAAGTTGTACCAAAAGATCGGGCATTACTTGTTGTCCAAAATGAGAAAGGTGAGGATGTGCCAACAAGGGAAGTGGCTGGCCTTAGGATGTGTATTGACTTGAGAAAATTAAATCTGCGACCAAGAAAGATCACTTTCCCTTGCCGTTTATTGATCAAATGCTAGAGAGATTGGCCGGTCATTCTTACTATTGTTTTCTTGATGGCTTTTCGGGTATAATCAGATTGCCATAGCCACTGAAGATCAGTCCAAAACCACTTTCACATGTCCATTCGGCACATATGCATTTAGGAGGATGCCTTTTGGGCTTTTGCAATGCACTGCGACATTTCAAAGGTGTATGACCTCCATTTTCGGATATGATTGAGAGGTGCGTTGAGGTTTTCATGGATGATTTTTTCTGTTATAGGGGCTAGTTTTGATGATTGTTTAAAGAATTTGGCATCTGTTTTGAAAAGGTGTTGTGAAACCAACTTGACTTTGAGTTGGGAAAAGTGTCATTTTCTTGTGAAGCATGGGATTGTTTTGGGTCATATTGTGTCAAGTAAGGGGATTGAGGTTGATAGAGCTAAAATTGATGTGATTGCAAAATTACCTCCCCGAATTCATCAAGGGTGTGCGAAGTTTCCTAGGGCATGCGGGTTTCTATAGGCGATTCATAAAAGACTTCTCAAAAATTTGTAAGCCTTTATGCAATACGCTTGCCAAGGATACGGAGTTCATCTTTGACCAAGAGTGTGTTGATGCTTTTGATTTGCTTAAGAAAAAGTTGACATGTGCCCCCATTCTTTCTAGTCCCAATTGGTCTCACCCTTTTGAGATCATGTGCGATGCCTCAGATTTTGCTATTGGGGCTGTTTTGGGACAAAGGGTTGACAAATTACCTTCCGTTATCCATTATGCAAGTAGAACACTTAATGATGCACAAATGAATTATACCACAAGCGAAAAAGAATTCCTAGGCTGTTGTGTTTGCATTGGAAAAGTTTCGTTCTTACTTGCTTGGATCAAAGGTGATTATTTATTCGATCATCTTTGCCTTTGAAACATTTGTTAAATAAGAAAGATGCTAAGCCTCGTTTGTTGAGGTGGATGTTGTTGTTACAAGAGTTTGATGTAGAGATCCGGGATAAAAAGGGGACTGAAAATGTGGTGGCGGATCACTTGTCGAGGCTTGAGGACTATTCGTATCTCAATGTTGAAGAAGGTTTGATTCCGGTTAACGAAAATTTTCCGGATGAACAACTTCTTCTTTGTACATGTCCAAGAGCCTTGGTATGCTGATTTCGTTAATTACTTGGTATCTAATATGTTCCCATCACAATTCACTTATGACCAAAAACGTAAGTTCAAGTCAGATGTGAAACATTACATTTGGGATGATCCTTATCTATGGAAAATTTGCCCGGACAAAATTGTTAGGAGATGTGTTCCGGACCATGAGCGAGTAGTGTGTTGAGATTTTGTCATGAACTCCAATGTGGGGGTCATTTTAGTGGCCAAAAGACCGCTAGGAAAGTCTGCAATCGGGTCTTTATTGGCCTATTCTGTTTAAAGATGCTCAAGAGTTTTGCCTTAGATGTGATAGGTGTCAACGGTCCGGGAACATAGGGAAAAGAGATGAGATGCCCTTACAGAGTAATCTAATTGTTGATATATTTGATGTGTGGGGCATTGATTTTATGGGACCCTTTCCCCGTCCACGGTTATTTGTACATACTTGTTCTTTGTTGATTATGTTTCAAAGTGGGTGGAGGCAATTGCCACCCGAACTAATGATGCTAATGTCGTTTGCAAGTTTGTGTGTGAGAATATTTTCAACAGGTATGGCATGCCACGAGCAATTATCAGTGATCAGGGGACTCACTTCACTAACAAAAGGTTCAATGCAGTTCTGAAAAAGTATGGGGTGGTGCATAAGCTCGCTACAGCATATCATCCCCAAACTTCGGGACAAGTGGAGGTAAGCAATCGGCAAATAAAGGGTGTTCTTGAGAAAAACGGTGCGTCCCAACGGAAAGATTGGGCATTAAAGTTGGGGGATGCATTGTGGGCATACAGAACAGCATACAAAACGCCCATTGGAATGAGTCCGTACCGGATAGTGTATGGGAAAGAATGTCACCTCCCGGTAGAGTTGGAACACAAGTCGTATTGGGCTGTGAGGGAATTAAACATGGATTTGAATGCTGCGGGAGAAAAGCGACTGCTTGCACTTGATGAAATTGAGGAGCTCCGCCAAGACAGTTATGAGAGCGCAAAATTGTATAAAGAGAGGACCAAACGGTACCACGACAAAAATTTGAAGCCCAAATTCATAAGACCGGGTATGAAAGTCCTTCTCTTCAACTCTCGTTTGAGGCTTTTTCCGGGCAAGTTAAGTTCTAGGTGGTCGGGACCGTATGATGTGGTGCATGTGTATCCGCGTGGAGCAGTTGAACTCAAAAATCCAAAGGATGGCAATGTGTTTAAAGTCAATGGACACCGTGTGAAACCATATTACGAAGGGGTGTCAATTTTGGAAGATATCAATGAGATTGACGTGATTGAGTTGGTGGACCCGGAAGTGGCCACTTAATTCCATTGGGGCATGACGTCGAGCTTAACGACGATAACCAAAGCGCTAATTGGGAGGCAACCCAATGTAGGTAATATTCTTGCTTTCCGTATTTTTCTTTTCCGTTATTATCATCCTTGCGGTTGGATTGTGTTGTGTTTTCTTGGTTCATGCCATGAGGACATAGCATGATTTAAGTGTGGGGGTGATGGCATTTATAAAAAAAAAAAAAAAAAAAATTTGCTTTTATTGTGTTATTTTGTTTATTTCAATTGATCCCTTTACTTTTGTTTTAATTTTCCTTATGATTTTAGTTATTTAGCAGATCTTATGCTTGGGGTTTTATTTTTAGTGGTGATGTGTAGATGTATTCGCCAAACAATGAAAGGAAGTGGAACTAATGGGGCAACAATAGAGATAATGCAAGAAAAAGGAAAAAAATGAAAAATGGTGAAAATTGAAGTAGGCGTGCGCCTGGACAGGGTGGGCGTGCGCCTGTTTCTCTCAGCATAGAATTGGGCGTGCGCCTGGGTGGAGTGGGCGTGCGCCCGGGGTGTGTGGACCGGTCAAAATCAGGGGTAGTGTAATAAAGAAAGGAATTAATTCCTCATTTTTCAAAACCCTTTCAGCCGCCCCCCCCCTCTTTTCTCTCTCTCTAGCTCGGCTCCCATCCCCCTTCTCTCTAAAAATTGCACCCCCAATCTCCCAAATCCACCATTGTTATTCATTAAAACCTCATCTCCACCCATTATCCTCCCTCCAAAACGGATTTACACCACAAAAGCCTCAATCTTTGAACCCAAATCAAAGAAATTTCATGGAGTAAAGCAAAGTGGTGGGTTTGTTGATTGGAAGCATTGGGAGCCAAATTGAAGGAAGGTTCTTGCGGGGAAAGTGTTGAAAGGATAAGCTTTACCGACTTCTCCATCTTCTCCATCTCCGGCGAATATTCCGGCCAACTCCGGCCACTTTTTCGGCGACCCTCTGCAGTGGAAGTAAGTTTTCTTGCTAATTCTTGTAAGTTTTCGGGATAAGAAGCAATGAGTAGTTCTAGAAAAAGGAAAGAGGTTGCACAAGAACAAGTTCCCCCCGGTCCTCCCCATGATGCTAATAAGTTTAAAAGTCGAAAAGCGGAAAATTTCTTTGTTCAGTATGAGCGTAAACAATGCAATGCAGAAAGAGAGTTTGATTTTGAAGATTTAGGCTTGGATGATATTGTGGAGAGGTATCAATGGAAGAATTTAGCAAGTAGGCCAAAACAGAACGGGGTTGCATTGTTGGTTAAAGAATTTTATGCAAATGTACATGAGTTGGGAAACTGTGGAGAGTCTTATGTGAGAGGACGCCCGGTGAATTACTCGAGTGAATTAATTAATCAGTATTATTCTATGCCAAATGTTGAAGAGTGTAAATATTCTAGCACGATTGGGGCAATGGAAAAAGAATGGAAAAAGGAAATTCACGTGATTCAATCAACTTTTGGGCGTGTGGAGATAAATTTGAATGATGGAGGAAAGTTCTTTGCCCGGTTAAGAAGTTGAGGCACAAGTTGAGATATTTGCACAGGTTCATCAGCGAACGGATTCTGCCGAGTGCGCATTCGCATGTGGTGCATTGGAAGAGAGCATGGCTTATGCATTTGGTGTTACAGGGAGAGCCTATTAATACTGGACTGATTATTTCCAACCAAATTGCCCACAATGCGGAAAAATTGAGCAATGTCAACTTCAAGTTTCCCTGTTTGATCACGTATTTGATTTCAAGGGCAAGGGTGAATCTGCCGTCAAGAGACTTGAAACCGGGGCCTAAGATAGATTTGAGCACTATGACCAAGAAAAGTCATATTCAGTCAGGTGAGGCAATGTCAGCATCGAGTGATGAGGATGGTGAAGGGAATGAAGAAGAAGGAGAAGGAAATAACGAAAATGAAGGAAATGATGAAGCCATGGAGGAGGACCCGGTGGAAGCTCGTGTGGAGTTATACAGAAGAGATCCCGCCAGGGCGATGCACGGTCTGAGTTTGGCTATGACTTCGGTAAGAGTGGAGGTGAACGAATTGAGTAGAAAGTTTGAGGAGGCGGAGCAGAGACGGATGGCGGAGGCCATGGCAGCCCAAGCACACAGGAATGTGCAAGATGAAAGGTGGGCGCAACTCATGGGTTATTTGCACCACCAAGGCAGTAGTTCGCAGCGATGCTCCACCACACTTCCCGGCCACAAGAGGGCGGTTTGAGTGATCCTTGGGGTCACCAGTTTCGCCCTCCGCCTCAGTAGTCGGTTGAGGTACCCCTAACCCTATCTTATGCTTTATTGATATCATATGCATTAGGGACAATGCATGGTTTAAGTTTGGGGGTGTGGGGTACTACTTGGTACAGTTTTTGGTTTATCTTCATAGTAAAAAAAAAAAAAAAAAAAAAAAAAAAAAAGTGGGTTAATTTTGTCCTTGTTTGACATGGTTCAAGTTTTGTTAACATTCTTTTATTCCCATGATTGCTTGGTTGATTGTTTGAAATCGTTAGTAGGACATCGTGGTGTTGAAAGTCAGTTATGCAAGTCTCAATATATTTTAGATTAATTTTGATATGGTGCTCAATGGTTATATTTATGTCAATAATGCTCAAAAATTCTGTGCACTTATGCTGTAATTTTCCTGTAGTTGAAAATTTTGATCTGTTTTATCAAGTTCATAGTACACCATCATCTTTGACGTTAATGAATTTGTTTAGTAAATAGTAACTTCTTAACAGTAAACTATGGGTACTCCTTGGATAGTGTGGATTTTTGTTGTTGGATGGACACCCCTTGTATCTGAGATAATGTGTAAATTAATTGAAAAAGGGAATGGGAGCAATGGAAATTAAATTATTACTCGGTAATACCCCCAGGCGTGTAGATTGGTTGGATAGGGACCATTCTAGCTTAACCAGATTTCTGGGTATGCAGTAGCGTTATGGGGAAGAGCTTTTCCGCCGTGATGGTCCGTACCAGGCTCGACATCGAAATGGCTAACTCCCATCTCTATGTTTAAATATTCCTAAAGTAGCTCGGGGCACGGCGTTCGCTGCGACGTTGCTTCCTTGCCAAATAGGAGTATATGGTAATAAATTCCTACCTAGTATTAGGGGCATGGAGTTATTTGCTACGGTGTTCCCTACTTGAACGGTAGATGACTCTTAAAAATATGTGCTTAAATGATCGGGTTTGGGGGTGTTAAGGTCCATTGAAGTGGAAAGCGAAGGGAGTATTCATAGTTTCTTTGTTTAAGTGTGTTTTTATTTGTTAACAAAGTCAATAAAATAAGAGATGATTGGTGTACTTAGCTTTATAAAAATAGATCATGTTTGAAGCGAAGGGAGAATTCAAATTCACACACACACGGGGATTTATTGAGTACATATAATGATTGAGCAGGGTAGCAAAATTAATGGTAATATATGTTGATACTTGTGTAGATTGATTGCTTTGAGATTGTGTGGTTGTGGTATTTCTTGATTCAAGCAATTTTGGGAAATATAAGAATGTGGGGACAAAGTTAACTTTTGGATTAATTAGTTTAGATTGTTATTTTTATTTGTCTTTCTTATGTTTTGTTGTCTTACTCGAGGACGAGCAAGAAATAAGTTTGGGGGTGTTTGATGGATGTGTTTTTACACATCTAAATTAGGTACTCCTACTCTTATTTCTTGTAAAATTCTTGAGTAAAAGGTTATTTTAATATATTTTTTAGTGTTTTTGTGAGTTCAGGTTAATTAGGTAACAAATTATGGATTCAAGTGAAAAAAGGAACAAAAATGGAGCGGAGATCTGTTGGAAAGTGAAAAAGGACTTGTGAGGCATTTTAAGAAGTCAAGGAGCCTTTCTGTTGGAGGATCAAAAGGGAATTATGGAAGGAAAAAGGACCAAGGCTGGAAGACAGGGCGGGCGCACGCCCTGGAAGGGTGGTCGCACGCCCAAAACCTCAATTGAAGGCGGCGCACGCCTGGAATAGTGGGCGCACGCCCAGTGTGTCGGGCTGAAAGAGATTGTTTCCTTATTTTGCAAGGATTTTTGAGATCCTTGACAGATTTTTATGGATCTTTTGAATTCTTTTTCCTAGTCATTGAAGGATTGTTTTTAGGATTATATATATTCCTATTATGATTTTTATTAGGCACCTTTTATTTTAGTTTTCTTGCTTAGGTTTTTGAAGGATTCAAGCTTTTATTTTCAAGGTTTTTGCAAGGATTTCAGGTTTGATGTTTTGTTGCTATTCATGTTTTGTGATGTTTATCCGGAACATGAGTAGCTAATTTCTTAGTAGTTCACGGATTGGTGTAGCCCGTATTTGAACTTTATGCTATATATTTAAATTTCATTTAATTGTGGAGTTAGTTCATCCTAATATTTTAATTTATATTTGGTACGATTCTTGCATTTGCGTGGGGAATTGTGCATGAACACTATTAGGATGATTAGATTCGATTGACGATCTTGCGTGAATTGATTGAGTCTAGGTTTCATTAATTCTTTTGTGCTTATTGAATTGAGTTGTTGTCAATTTGATCTTGCGTGATAATTGATAACTACTCAATAGAAGAATTGCAATCCGGCAATCGAACCGTCCCAATTCTTACAAAAGTGAAGAAGCCCTAAACCCAATTAATATTTTATTATTCAAAAGGCATAAAGGGAGAATATGTGGTGAACCTAATCCGTGAGCTAGTTGTTAAATCCTTGAATTTCTTTTGCTAGCTTGCTTAATTGTTAATTTAGTTGCTTAATTGTTTTAATTTTCTTTCGTTAATTAGTTTTAATAAATCAACTCAAAAACCCCACTTTGTTACTCTTTTGCATTAATTAAATTTACTTGTTAAAACCAACGAGTCTCTGTGGTTCGACCCCTGCTCGTGCATATTACTACACCGGTAGTGAGTCCACTTGCTCGGATTTTATTACTAGAGGAATTTTTCTCCATCAAGGACTAAAGGGGCAGTCGTTGTAATTGATTCGCAACTAAACCAACATTAATCACATATATATATCCAACTAAATGACATAGATTAAGTATAGATATGTAGCATGGAATATTAACGAATACTCCCTCTGTCCCATGTCAATGGACACCAACTTTTTGGGTGTGGGAATTAAGGAAAAGTAGGAGAGAGAAATAGGTGGAGGATGTGTTTGTGAGTATGAAGAATTAAATAGGAGAGAAAATGAGTGGGAGGAATAGTTAGGAGAGAGAATGTTGTGAGTGTAAAAGTGAAGTAGGAGAGAGAATGAGTGGAGGGAATAGTGAATATTCTTTTCCATTTTGGGCAGTGTCCATTCACGTGGGACGTCCCAAAAAGGAAATAAGTGTCCATTCACGTGGGACGGAGGGAGTATATATGAAGAATGCATATATATATTCTCCAACTAGTCCTACTTTTAACAAATGAGATCAATTTAAAATAACACAAGAAATAGAAACAACATAAACTCCCACTGATTTAAGCATTATCAAACGTCATTACACCCATATGAGCAACATGCTCGTGAAATACTAAAGGAGATAATGCCTTAGTAAATGGATCCGCTAACATGGAGTTTGTACCAATAAGTTCCATTTCGATTTGTTCATTTTGTACTCTCTCTCTCTCTCACAACAAGAAACTTAATATCTATATACTTAGATTTAGATGAACTCTTGTTGTTGTTGGAGTACAATACCGCGGCCCGATTGTCACAATATAACTTAAGCGGTCTTTCAACACCTTTGACAATCCACAGTCCTTCAATGAATTTACGCAGCCATATAGCTTGATTGGATGCCTCATAGCAAGCAACAAATTCGGCTTCCATGGTGGAAGTAGTAACTAATGTTTGCTTGGCACTTCTCCAAGATATCGCTCCACTGGCCAAAGTGAAGACATAACCCGATGTCGATTTGCGACTATCTTGGCATCCAGCAAAGTTGGAATCAGAAAAACCAATGATCTCAAGATGATCCGACTTTGTATATGTAAGCATGTAGTTCTTCGTGTTTTGTAAGTATCTCATCACTCTTTTGGCTGCGACCCAATGTTCTCTTCCCGGATTGCTTTGATATCGCCCAAGCATGCCAACAATAAAGGCAAGATCTGGGCGAGTACAGACTTGAGCACACATTAAGCTTCCTACTGCCGATGCGTAAGGGATATTTTCCATATACTTAGATTCAAGATTATTTTTAGGACATTGATTTAAACTGAACTTATCTCCCTTAGAGACCGGGGTGTCATGTGGTTTACAATTTTCCATGCTAAACCTTTGTAATACCTTCTCTATATAGCTCTTTTGTGATAATCCTAACATACATCGTGAGCGATCACGATGTATTTGGATTCCTAATACAAAAGAAGCTTCTCCAAGATCTTTCATCTCAAATTTATTTGAGAGAAATTTCTTAGTTTCCTTAAGAAGGTCCTTATCATTACTAGCAAGTAAAATGTCATCCACATACAAGACCAAAAATATAAACCTACTCCCACTGAACTTATGGTACACACAATCTTCACCAAGATTCATTTCAAAGCCAAATGAAAGAATAACTTGGTTGAATTTTAAGTACCATTGACGAGATGCTTGCTTAAGCCCATAAATGGATTTCTTGAGTTTACAAACTAGTTGACTAGTTTGATCCGAATCAGTCACCATTTCTGGTTTCTTCATATAGATAGTTTCCTCAATGTCGCCATTGAGAAAAGCTGTCTTTACATCCATTTGATGAAGCTCAAGGTCAAAATGTGCCACTAAAGCCATAATGATCCTAAAAGCATTTTTAGAGGATACCGGTGAAAATGTTTCTTTGTAATCAATGCCTTCTTTTTGAGTAAATCCTTTAGCGACAAGACGAGCCTTATGTCTTTCCACATTACCTTGTGAATCCCTTTTGGTCTTAAAGATCCATTTACATCCGATGGGTTTCACATTCTTAGGTAATGGGACAAGATCCCAAACGTCATTATCATTCATGGATTTTAACTCTTCATTTATGGCATCAATCCACTTATGAGAATTTGGACCACTAATGGCTTCATGGAAGGTGATTGGCTCATCTCCCACTAAACCTAACGGTTCCTCATTCTCGGCAAGATATACATCATAATAATCCGGTATAGCACTCCTTCTTGCTCTATTAAATCTTATTAATGGCACCGGTTCTTCTTGATTTTGAGGGTGTTGAATTTCCTCATCAACATTTTCATGTTGTTCATTAATAGGAGAATTAACATCATTTTGAATATTATATTCTTGTCGAATTTCAGGCACAACTGCTTGATTTTCGATAGGAACTATATGAAGAGGTATAGAAACGAATTCCTCTTCCATTTCTTCAAATTCAATATTACTATTCAAATTTTCCCCTCTAAATTCAACATCCTCAAAGAACCTAGCATTTCCCGTCTCGAAAAAGGTTCTAGTTTTTGGGTCATAGAATTTATATCCCCTAGATCTTTGAGAATACCCTACAAAATAACTACTAACTGTCTTAGCGTCCAACTTTCCTTCGTTAGGTCTATAAGGCCTAGCTTCGGTTGGACAACCCCAAACATGAAGATGATTAAGGGACGGTTTCTTACACTACTAGAAACAGCCCTATTACCGACGGAATTTTACCGACGGACAACGTCCGTTGGTAATACCGACGGACATAAAAAGGTTACCGACGGAAAAATAATTTTCATTTGCCGGGTTTTTTAATTAAATTTTCATTTTGGTCCGTCGGTAACACTATAATTTCCGTCGGTAAAAACTGCAGTCGGAAATACCGACGGACTCCGTCTGTCGGTAATAATACGTATATATACAACCCCTACTCCTTCTCCGGTCATTTAGGTCAAAATTAAAATCAAGAACAACACCATGCAGCGCCGTTGCCCCCGTTCACCGGTCATTCCGTCGTCGTCTCTCACCGGTGAGGTTAGTAATTTGCTCTCTCCCTCGTTTTCTCTATCTCTCTCTCTCTCTCTCATTAAATCCTTAAAAATCACTTCCAGCGCCGTTGATTCGCCGTCGCCGTTTTCGTTGCCGTTGCCGTTGCCCTTCCAGCTCCGTTGTCGTCGCCGTCCGCCCTCCCTCCGTTCAACTTCCACCGTTTAAAATCACTCACGGTAAATTCAATTGGGCAACTAAATTTTTTTTTGTTTGCTACTTGATGTATGGAATAAGTATACTTGATGTATGGAATAAGTAAATTTGGACTGGAAAATTAGGGTTAGCTGTTTTGATTTTCCAACTACTGTAATTATTTATTTTTATTTTTCTGTGATATGCTATTAATTGAGATATGCAGCTCAAGTGAAAAGTTGATTTCATTTTCATGATTGTGGATATGCTAATTTTGGTTTTTTGTGCTATTTTGTTTTTCTGACGATGTTAATAATCGGGTTATTCCTGCAATATTAGTGTTGTTGAGTCAATGAATTTGGTAGCTGAGAACTTATGGAAAGGAAATTGAGTGAGATTTTAAGTCTAGGGGTTTGGATTAATAAGTGCAAATAGTTTGCTCCGTATGGCGATATTAGTTTATGTCTCTTTTAATTTTCTTGCGTAGCTGAGTGTGAAATATAATTTTCTTCTTCTATTCTGAACTGAGTATGCTTCGTCATCCCAAATAACGGTCCTTTTTTAAATTATGGAGATAGGATGATTCATCAATTGGCACGGCTTGTAAAATTACATTATGTAGTCACACATTGATTGGAAATACAAATGATTGTTAGTTTTAACAGTTTTTCTTCGGTTTACGTAAGTTGTTTACCAGTTGTGAACATGGGTCGTTGTATTCATTAACCTTTAAGGATTGTAGGGAGGGAATGATAGATTATGTATAATCGAGTCATTTGAATGAAAATGATTAGTCTCTCTTTCTCTCTCTCTCTCTCCAATCTCATGGTCATTTTTTTAAGTCCTTGGATGTGGTAGTTTAGATAACTTAAAGCAACTTAACCCAATCTCATACTCTATTACTAGTCTAGCTTCCATGTAAGGGTTGGAAACCTGTTTCTCCATCATGGAAGCTATTGTCAACCAAAACTAGAAAGGAAAAAGAAGTAACATAAATTTTTTTTTCGAAAACTATGCTCATGAGATGCCATACATATCTTTCTCAACTTATTTCTTTTAATATCTTGTGCTTATGCTTTATATTTTAGTAGGAATATTATGATAGGATGGACAACTGAGTTTTTGTGGAATCAGATGTAGTTTTAGGGGTAGATATGCATCCTTGACCTAATTACAGGAGCATATATATTTTCCTGCTAAGATGCAAGTACATAATGATGTCAAACTTGTTTCATGAATGGGGGATTTTTTTATCAAATTACTTCCTCCGTCTCACTTTCTTTGACCACTAGACAAAAGCTCTAGGATTAGGAAAGTATAATAAATGATTTGTCTAACTTATCATTTTACACGTATACCCTTGCTTTAATTATCTATTGTGAAGGTAAAGGTTGTCCCCATCAAGTAGAAGCTTTCAGCGATTGGAAGCTTTCACTGATTAGGAAAGAAATAATCTACTTTAGCTCTGTTTATCTTGAAAAACGTTGATTAAAATCATAATACATACGTAATAATGCAAACTTGATTCTTGTTCAAGACTCCGGTAGGATCGGTTGTCCCCATCAAGTAGAAGCTTTCACCGATTGGAAGCTTTCCTCCTACGAGCCCCTTTGTTTCTTCACAAGAAAGAGTTGATAAACGATTACGAAGACTTGGTTCATTTAGAGGCATTCCAGCTAAAATCATTTTGGCGGAAGTAAAGTAATCATCTATATCTCCAAAATTTAGGAAAGCTATGAAAAAGCACATCTAGTTAAAGCTACTTGGTAATAAAATATTCATTTTTGAGAAGTAAAAGTGGATTTATTTTTCATTTTCTATTTGAGTGGAATCAGATGTAGTTTTAGCATGTGCATTTTGATGTATGGAATAAGTATATTTGTCTATAAGCATGTGTTTTTGTGCATTTATGGAATTAATTTCACTCGACTTTTCAAAGTGACAAGTTTATATTATTTTGGCATTCCACTCATTCCATTTCCTTTTGGATTAAAGTTCTATACATAACATGCTTTTACCCTTTTTTAAGCATGCGTTCTCCATTATATTTATCTCTCTCACTTTCTCTCTCTCTCTCATTTGTCACAGCCATTCGCCGCGTTGCCGCCGTTTGCCACCGATTCTTTCCTAATTTCTGGTAAGGATTTCTCCTTTCTATTTCTCAAACACCATCACAAGATTTCTCAAAGGACTTCAGATAGCATATTAATTTAGGCTCAGTTTTATGTTTGATTGTTTTTATAAATGTTTATATGCTTCATGTTATGTATAGTCAAAGGGGGAGTGAGGGGGGTGAATGTCTAAAATTAATAAATAAAAAAAAAAAATAATAAAAAAAAAAAAAAAAAAAGTAAAAAAAATGAAATAAAAAAAAAATAAATAAATAAATAAAATAAATAATAATAAAATAATAATAATAATAAATAATAATAATAATAATAATAAAAAATATAATAATAAAAAATAAAAAATAAAATAATAAATAAAAATAAATAAAATAAATAAATAAATAAATAAAATAAATAATAATAAAATAATAATAATAATAATAATAATAATAAAAAATAATAATAAATATAATAATAAAAAATAAAATAAAAAATAAAAAATGAAAAATAAAAATAAAAATATACATATATGTATATATATAAATAAGATGAGAGCCTTTCTCACACACACTATCAAAATCCATCCATCTTTGATCAAAAAAGATAGAGCAAATAAGTTCTCCACTGTTTGAGCAAATGATTTTCTGTTTAATAAGAGTTTTTCCAGTTTCACTGTCCTCTTCTCTCTAAGGATCTTAAACATCACAACCATATTCTTGTCAGTGTCTGTTTTCTCGTACTGGTGGTATACGGTCACAAGTAAAAACAAGGTAACAGTATAACACCAGTGAAGAGAAAACAGAACTTTCATCCAATTTCTTTAATCTCCACCTTCCATTTACCTAAGATCCTGATTGCAGAATCTTCCTCATGAGCATGAAGCTGGCGGTGTTGCTCTCAATCTCATGGTTGCTTCGCAAAACATGCAAAGCAACCGTGAGATTGAGGGCAACACCGCCAGCTTTCAAGCTCATGAGGAAGATTCTGCAATCATGATCTTGGGTAAATGGAAGGTGGAGATTGAAAAATTGGAGGAAAGCTCGTTTTTCTCTTCACTGTGTTATATTGTTACCTTGTTTTTACTTGTGACCGTATACCACCAGTGAAGAGTAAAACAGGCACTGTCAAGAACATGGCTGTGATGTTTGAGATCCTTGAAGAGGAGGACAGTGAAACTGAAAAAACCTATATTAAACAGAAAATCCTTTGCTCAAACAGTCGAGAACTTGTTTGCTATGTCTTTCTTGGTCTAAGCTGAGATAGGGTTTTGATTGTTGTGGATGATAACGACTCTCATCTTGTTTATTGATCAAAATTATGCATGTTATGGTAATGAATAAAAATAAAAATTATGCACGAATATATGATTTGTAAATATCATTATTGTCTATTAAAATTGCTTGATTTTCGATTATAAAGCAAGTAGACAAAGTGATATTTGCAATTCATACGTGTATTTCGGGATGGGATAGAAGTCGAACCCAATTCTAAACCTAATGAACATGAATTGTCCTTTCACCCTAAAGAATGATATACTTAACAACAAAGAATGTTATACTTAACAACAAAGAATTAAATATTAATATTTAAAATTATTCACATCCACCTAAACCGACTACCGAGACCAATTTGTGTTGAAAATTCTGATGTTCCAGAAGCCGGTGTGAATTAGGGTTAGGGTTTTATATCAATAAACCTAAATGAAGTGTCTTTTTATTTGTATATATATTGATATATTATTTTTATTTGTATATATAATATACTAGTTTAGATATGTCGGGTCGAGGTGGCAATCGTTCAAAGAGAGGCAAGGTTACGGGATTTGTCCATCGTCTTGTTTCTCCAAGGACTGGAGGGAGGGGCTCTACGTCTGGTTCAGGACGTAGTGATGATGATTTGAGCAGTCAAGGTAATGTAAGCTCTAGTGTTCCAGTTAGTGAACCATCCGGACGGATTAACTTGGACGCAATTAATAATGAGGATGGAAAAATGGAAATATCTATCTCTCCCAGTGGCCAGTAAGTATTATTTAATTGTAAATGTCATATATATAATGTTTACATTTTATTATTGTCTTTTTATTTGTATATATATTGATATATTGTTTTTCAATTAATATCTTATAGGTTTATACATGGTGGTTGTCAAGATCCCGCTAGATGGTTTGGGGATTTATTCAGCGGGTATAATTTTGAGGAATTTTATCCCACCCCGAAGTCAATATCAAAAGAGGTGTATGCTATCTGGTATAGCCAGTTTCGGGTAAAATTACTTAATTCTCTTTCCTTTGTAAAGTTTGTAGACTATTCCCTTGTGTATTTAACTACTTTTACTATTTTTGTAGCACATATATTCATGCCCTGGGTGTACCGACGTTCAAATCGAGGCGGCTTTCAAGAAATTGGTTGCTAAGTGGTACGCTGGGAAAGTGTACGACATGAAAAGAAAGTGGCTAAATGATGGTTTGCCTCCAGCTAATTTCTCCGCTGGTGCGTGGGAGCAGTGGGAAGCCTATTGGAACAGTGAGAAATTTCAAAAAAAATCAGAAATTGCAAAGAAGAATAGGAACTCACAAAGGGGCGGGGGAGTGTGCACACTGGAGGATCAATTAACTTCAGCGAGACTTGGTCCAGAATGGTAAACTTACTTCATTTATTATCCGTTTGTAAATTAAGCAATACTCTATTTGATTCATATATTGTTATTATTTGATAGGCTTTTTAAAGTTTTAATTTTTTTGTATGTTAAGCGTAAGAAACACGGAGATGATGAGGCTGATGCTGCTGCTGTGTTTCTGGCTACACATACTGCGGAGGCTGCTGATGGCTCAGGGCCACAATGGGTCAACCCTTATTACCAGACCCTTTATGTAAGTGTTAATAGTATTTTCTAATAGTAAATTATAAATTATTTAGTTAAAGAAATATTATTTTCTACCATAGTGTATAATGTATTATTTTTTTTTTTCAGGAAGAGTATGATAGGCGGGCTCGTGAGGAGGCTATTGAAGAAGGAAGTTTGGCTCCTGAGAGCACCGAGCGGCCCGCCTTTCGTGAAAAGCTTTGGGCGGCCATTGTCCTCCGAGACAAGCAACCAAAGGGAGACCGCTTGCCTGGATTTGGAGGACATGGTGCGGGGTATTTTAACATGCCATTCCGCAGCCCTACTACGCAATACTTTTCATCTTCTTCCTCCGGCGGCAGTCATCATGTGGATCAAGAAGCGTTTGATGATCGGGTCAACAGAGAGGTTGAGAGGCGAGTGGAGCTGATCCAGAGCCAGGTGCAGGCCCAGGTGGAGGCCCAGGTGCAGACCCAATTGCAGACCCAGATGCACACCCAGGTGGAGGCCCAGGTGCAGAGTATATTGGAGCAACAGCTTGAGTAGCGCATGCAACAATACTTGGCTACCATGAATTTGCAATCACAGCCACAGCCACAGCCACGTAATAGCGGTAACGCTTCTGATGAGTCAGTCGGTCAATACCTTAGGCGAAGTGGCGGTGGTAGTGGCGGTGGTAGTGGCGGTGGTAGCGGTAGCGGTAGCGGTAGCGACAGCGACAGCGCTCGTGGTCGGGGTCGTGGTTGATTGACATTCATTTTATTTGGCTGGCATGTAATGTAAACAAATATATTTTGTTTCCCTTTCCCTTTCCCTTCCCTTTTCCCCAAGCGAAACAATTTCCTTTTCCCCTTATCCCCTTTCCCCTTTTCCCCTTTTCCCCTTTCCCCTTTCCCCTTTCCCCTTTCCCCTTTCCCCTTTCGCTATGTGATGTTATTACAGTTTCATTTTATTTGATGTTCAAATAAAACATTTTCCCTTCCCCTTTTCCCTTTCCCATTACCCCTTATCCCTTTCCCATTATCCCTTTTCCCTTTGTTTGTAGGTGATAAGTGACTATTATATAGTCATTTATCCTTACTTTTATATACTTTTTATTACATAAAACATCATTTTTCATTTCATTTCATATACTTTTTAGTTCCTTTTCCTTATTTTCTAGATTTTACGCTTTTGGTATATTTCTTGCATTTAAAGACAGGTTTTAGGTTCATTTTTATCAAAAGGATACTTGGACACTTCAAGGCAAAAGACATGGAAGAGCACCAACCAAATCAAGCACACAAAGCTAAATTTCAGAAGGAGCGGCCGTGCAACTTCCTTGACGCGGCCGTGCACTTGGCCTTTTTCAGGCCATTTGTGGCCCTAAAATATAGAGTGGTCGTGTCTTGAAGAGGGAGCGGCCGTGTCATTATATGGAGCGGCCGTGCAGCTTGGACAGGAGCGGCCGTGCGAAGTGTCAAGACTCAAATTCAAATATGGCGCCAAGGGTCACACGGCCGTGCAACTTCCTTGACGCGGCCATGCAAAACGCGACTGCAGACGTAAAGGCACCTTTTGATGGCACCCGATTGAAGAGTCTCCTCCCTTTTATAAATAGGACCCTAGTGATCAGTCTTAGATACGAATTTTGAGAGAGAAATTACTGATATTAGATAGATAGAAAGTATAAACATTTGTGACAACAATTTTCCAAAGGAGTTTGAAGATCAAAGTCATTATTTGTTCTTGGAATCACTTTGGAGGAAAAGCAATAAAAGTGAAGCATTATTCTCAGCAATCGTCTTCTTTATTCATAAGTCTTTCTTACTCAATCTTTATTTCTACTTTTATGTTATTAATGGCTTGTGAGTAATCCCCCATATTCTTGGGATTGGAAACTCAAAAGCATACTTATTCATCATCCAAAAATGTTTAGTCTTGTCTTCTTCCTTCATCTAAAACAATCTCTTTATATTATTCTCTAAATGCCTTACATTTTGGAGATATCCAATTTGTATGATTCAGTCAATTGAGAGAAGTACCTAGCGTAGAATCTCGATTGACGGAACCATATAAAGAAACTAGGTTTCATTGATCACGAGAGTAGTTCAATGGCCTAGGGATGTTCCTTTAATGGAAAGTATGTTGACTCTCGTCCTTAATGGATTCTTACTAATTATGGTCAGCTAGAGATAAGCCGAAACGCCCGTTTGTGACAGGGCGGGAATAACGTAAACGGAAATCTCAAACAGTTAGGCCATAATTAGTGAAGAATACAAACGCTATTGTCTTAACCCGAAGTAGTGTAGGCTTAACATACCATCCTTGCTTTTTATGAAAACCTTTTATCTCTAAGACAATGACAATTTGATGAATAAGATTATGTGTATGATTTCCAATCCCGAGAATGCTTCGTTTTATAAGAAATTAATCTAAGTACTTTCTGTTTATGTTCTCTCTATTCTTCTAAAAACAAATTTTATCTTCCCCCAATCTTTTCTATTATTTTCTAAAGACAAAAATATTCCCTAGTAAACCCTGTCTCTGTGGGATCGACCCGTACTTGCACCCGCTATATTACAATAGCCCGTGCGCTTGCGGAATTAAATAAACCGTTAGGTTTCGACCGAACAAGTTTTTGGCGCCGTTGCCGGGGACAACAATTTACTTTTATTTTTGTCTTTACTTCATAATTTTTAGTTTTTGCTTTATTTTTACTATTTTGCTTTCTCTTCCTATAAATTGTTGCGTTTAATTTCTCTTCAAGTGTTTTTCTTATAGTTTATGAAACGGTCTCGGACATACGTTGACAACTTTGATCCGGAACCCGAACGAAGCTTTCACGAGAGATTAAGAAGATTTAGAGAAACTTTGAAGAAACATATGGACGGAGAACAGCAAACACCCGCTAGGACCCTACGGGACTTTGTTAACCCAAGTACCCTGAGAACTAGATCCCCTATTGTTGTGCCAAATGCCGGAGCGGCACACTTCGAGATAAAGCCGCAGTTATTGCATATGGTTATGAATAACCAATACAGCGGCACCGCTCTCGAAGACCCCCATCTACACATCCAAACATTCCTTGAATACTGTGATACCACACATATTCAAAATGTTATGCAAGAAGTAATCCGGATGCGCCTTTTTCCTTTCTCTCTTAAGGATAAGGCGAAGCAATGGTTGAATTCGGTCCCCCACAATTCGTTAACAACATGGGACCAAATTCAAGAAGCATTCCTTGGTCGATTTTTCCCACAAAGCAAGACTGCCCAGATACGAACAAAGATCACTAACTTCTGTTAAACAGATAGTGAGACTTTGTATGACGCATGGGAATGGTTCAAGGAACTTCTCAGAATGTGCCCCCACCACGGGCTTGAAAAGTGGTTGATTGTTCACACCTTCTACAACGGTCTCATATTCAAAACAAGAGAGACCATTGATGCCGCTGCAGGAGGAGCATTGATGAACAAAGGAGTCGATGAGGCATACGACCTTATCGAAAACATTGCATTGAACCATTACCAATGGTCAAACGAGAGGGAGCAGCAACAAGGTACGCCCGGTAAATATAATGTTGATGCAGTTACTCTTCTCTCCTCTAAAGTTGACATGCTTTTGAAAAAGTTTGAAAATCTTAATGTCAATCCCATTGCTAGTGTAAATGTGTTATGCGAACTATGTGGGTCTAACTCACATAGTACGGATAACTGCGAGTTACTTGACGTTACTTCTAACGATCAAGTGAACTTCGTTAATTCTTTTGGGCAAAAAGGGGGGATGTATTCTAATACATACAATCCCGAGTGGTGGAATCACCCCAATTTTTCCTATAAGAATAAAAATGTTCTTAACCCGCAACCATCTACACAACCCCCGGGATTTGCACCTAAGAATTTCAACAACAATGCAAGTACCTTCCCCCCTAAATCTAAATTGGATCTTATAATGGATTTTGTAGTGGAAAATAAAAATTCCCAAGAAAAGATCAATAATGAATTTAGGGAATGTTTTAAACTGCTTAATGCTAGGTTTGATAACTTGGCAGCGCATAATAAGATGCTAGAAACTCAACAAGCTCAACAGGCTACCCCGATGAATAGACCACAAGGGAGTCTTCCCGGTCAACCTCAAAGGCCAAATGAGCAAGTTAACGTAGTGAAAACTAGGGATGAGCAAGAAAAGAAAAATGAATGCCCTAGAAATAATCATAGTCCAATCCCTCCGATGATTGAAACTAGTTCGGGGACAGAATCCCCTAAAGAAAAAGGCAAGGATTATGATGAATTCCTTGATAACCTAGATGCCATTAATGTTAACATTCCTTATTTTAGAAAAGATGAAGATATGCCTTTAGCCGTTAAACCCTTGAAAAAATTAATTTTTGAAAAAGAAAGGCTAGAAGAAAATGAGAATGTTATGTTAGCGGAGGAGGTAAGCGCCGTTTTGCAAAATAAAGACCCTCCAAAGTTAAAGGATCCAGGTACATTCACCATTCCTTGTTGTGTTGGCAGAATAAACATAGATAACGCTGTCCTTGACTTAGGAGCAAGCGTTAGTATAATGCCATTATCGGTTAGCGAGAAGCTTGGTATAGGGGAACTCAAACCCACAACCATAACTCTCCAATTGGCAGACCGATCCGTTCAATACCCCGTTGGTATTATGGAAAACTTGCCTTGTCGAGTAGGGAACTTAATCATCCCTGTCGACTTTGTTATCTTGAATATGGCGGAAGACCATTATATTTCCGTCATTCTAGGAAGGCCATTTCTTGCCACTGCGGGGGCAATTATAGATGTGAAAAATGGCACATTTTCCCTAAATATAGGGAAAGAAAGGGTCGAATTTAGTATGCATAGGCCAGTTCTCGAAGATCCCTATCTCGAGGCCTACACACCTAGTGAAGAAAATTGGACCCCAAATGAAGAGACCTACACCCCTAGTGAAGAAAATTGGATTCCAAGTGAAGAAGATTTATTGGGTGAGGAACCGCAATCAAAGGAAGGAATAGAAAATGATCCCATAAATGTTGAACCTTTGATTTGCAATGATGTTATAGATATTTCTGCATGTCCCAAAACTAACAATGCAGTAAAAAAGCCAAAGAGAACAAAGAAGGAGGTCACTTCGAATTTTCGAAGATGCAAAGACTATAGGTCGCTTGTTCTACCCAAGAAATTAGGATGGAAGAAATGTCTACCGCAGAAGATACTCATTACTTCGGAAGGATTGCAATGGCATGTTGTCAATGACAAAAGGCCAACCAAGTATCATGCATCTCCTACTATCGGGAAGGGGTCAAGCTAAGGACCTAAAACAAGCATCATCGGGATGGTAACCGATGGATTATTTTCGCTTTATTTTATATATAATTTTATTTTTTATTTTTAAAGTTTTTATTATTATTGTGCTAACCTTGTTTTGTAGGTATAAAAGAAAAAGATTTAAAAAATGGTGAAATTCTGGTTAGCACGGCCGTGCATTACACTTGGAGCGGCCGTGCAGTTCATATCGAGTCAGAACGGGTTAACTCAGCAAAAGGGAGCGGCCGTACAAGCCCCTTGACATGGCCGTGCAAAACGTCTGGGGAGTTGCGTCGTTCCAGTCAAAAAGACGCACCCTTCTCCCTCCTCCCTCATTCACTTCATCTCCTTCACTCTTCTCTCTATACCTCTGCCCCACCCACCTTAAATACCCATCTCTCTACCATTCTAACCTATATTACAACCCTCAATCATCCTCAAATCCACCACTCAATCATTTCTCTCCCACCAAAATCAGTCCAAAAACCCTCCTAAAACCCCAATTCCGAAAATACCAAAACCCTTCACCCATTTCATAAAATTCGAAGGGATTGCTCAAGATTAAGGTTAAGGAGGAAGCTCTTGGACATTTCAGTGGCTGGGCATCAAGGATTTCGGTTTTATTCAGCAAATTTCTTCGGGTAAAAACTCCTTCACCTCTCTTGTCTTTTAATTTTTATGGGTTTTGAGATAATGTCTGCCAAAGGGAAAGGGAAGGCTACATAGAGAGCAACAAAGAAGTCCCGAAAAGAGCAAGGCTCTTCCTCTAACTTTAATCCTACTCTCAATACTTTGGGGATTGATTTTAGAAGCTCAAGGGAGACGACACGTTTTGTTGCCTTGAGTTCTAAGAGGATTAGGCCAACCCAATTTCCTGATAGGCTTGCCCTGAGAACATTAGGACTTTACGGGGATGTTCTTACTCTTTTTATGGGATTGAGATCCGATGGCTTCCTTCAGAAGCATGAGAAAACCTATGAGGTCCTTACCTTAGAATTTCTGAGTACATTTAGGATGAAAATTGTGGAGGAAACTTGTAGATTGACAGGAAGGGTTTTTAATCAGTTCGATTTGGACTTTCGCCTTGGAGGAAGAGAGCTTCATTTGACCGGGGCTGAGATTAGTAGAATTTTGGGATTATCATTTCAAACGGAGTCTTTTCCCGACATGCCCATTGAATATAATGAGACTGTTTTTTGGAACCAAATTAACGGCCTTCCATCCTACACATCCCGGAGTGCCAAAGCTTCTTCTATCATTCACCCATCCCTCCGCCTCATTCATAGGATGTTCGCTTGTACCATCTTTGCTAGAGAGGATAAGGGAACCGTGAATAGAAAGGAGTTGTTTGTTTTATGGTGTTTTGTTTGGGAGCGAAGAAGGATGAATTTGTGTAATTTCTTCTTTGAGTTAATTGGTGATATCGTTTCTCCAACCTTTAATGGGGAAATTCATATGGGAGGAATTGTTACATTATTTGCCAAGCATTTTAATTTTGAGATTCCAAATGAATGGGTAGAGGTGAGAGGGTCGACAAAACTGGATATTCCAACCCTTCGGACTATGCAGCTCATCTCGGTGAGGGGGAATAATGAGTATAATTGGTTAGTAGGAGCGGATAAAATGCCCTACATTGTACTCCCAAGCAACAATCTCCCCACCATTCGGATAAGAGAGCCCGAGACTTGGATATTCTCAAATGCCATTGGAGGAGAGGGCCAAGAAGAAGAAGAAGAAGAGATTCAAGCCCCACTGCCACCCGACTTCTACCAAAGGTTCGATCAAATGTTTGCCCAACAAGGTCAACTACTTGAGTAAAACGCTCAAATCCTTCAACAACTCGACCAAATGGATGGTCGTATTCAACATGCTCAAGGAAGGATTGACGACATTTACAACTATGGGGCAAACTATTGGGACAACTTTCCACCACCACCACCATTTTAGTAAGTTTTTCTCTTTACCCTCCCGGGATTTGGCATTGTTCCTTGAAACATTGAGGACAATGTTCATTTCAAGTGTGGGGGGGTATATCTATCCTTTTATTTTTTCGCTTTCTAGTTTTAAATTTTTACTTGCTTTCTAGGTTAGATTTAATCGCTTTCTAGTATAATTTTTTCTTTTTAACTTAGTTGCATTTTTCTTTTTATGCATGTATAATAGTATATAAAAAAAAAATAATAAAATCCCTATGATGATCAAAAATCATTATCTTTATGCTTGCCATTTGCCCTAGTATAAATGCCTATTTATCTTTCCTCTCATATTTTCTATACACTTAGAAATCTATAAAAAGGAAAAATATAAAGGATATTTTTAGGAAATAATTGAAAGCCTCATAAGTTGATATAGCACAATATAGAGTCTCATCAAGGAAAATGCATTTGATTAGAAGGAATCTTCTTTATGCTTGGTCATTTATGCAAATATTGAAAATATTTCTTTAAGATTGTACATCTTTTATCTTTATTAAATATTTATTCCCTTTTTAGAAGCACCTTTTGTTTGCATCCCTTGAATCACACCCTTACATAAATTCCATCCTTCCATTTTTCAAATCAAATCAAAATAAAACACTTTTATCTTATTGCTAAAAAGAGTGACATTTGTCACCAATCCTTAAAAGCAAAAAGAAACCTATTACCTCCTAAGTAACTCGGGGCACGGCGTTCGCTGCGACGATGCTTCCTTGCCAAAACGGAAGTAATATCCAAAAGTATTCTTGATCTAAGTATTAGGAACATGGGGTTCGCAACCACAATGTCTCCTACTTGAAAGGATCAAAAATAACTTAGGTCTTTTGCAAAAATATAACACGTGCGAATATAAGATAAATTTGTTTTACTTTGATAAGATTTTCCACTATCATCATCCATTTTTCACCCTTGTGATTCAAGAATGTAATACACTTCTTCGGAACTTCTAATTTGTGAATAAATGTTTATACCTTCTCTTGTACATTTTAAAGAAATAAATTCATCTTTTCTCAAAAATCACTCTAAAAAGTGACAGCTTTTTCTACCAAGAAATAAATCTAAGATTCTTCCTTCTAGCATGCTTTACTTGGTCAAAATTCTATATATGCTATATTAGGTTATTGTCTTACATTTTATCTCTTTAAAATATCCCTAAAATATTTCTTCCTACAATAAATTTTTAAAGGTATTCAAAATATGATTAGAAAGATAAAGGCATTATCTAAAAGGCATTTAAGGGCTTGCTACTTTATTTCTGAGGGATCAATCTTGCTTTTTCTCCCTCTCCGTATTTTCATTCTAAGTTTGCTTGGGGACAAGCAAAAGCTTAAGTGTGGGGGAGTTTGATAAGTGACTATTATATAGTCATTTATCCTTACTTTTATATACTTTTTATTACATAAAACATCATTTTTCATTTCATTTCATATACTTTTTAGTTCCTTTTCCTTATTTTCTAGATTTTACGCTTTTGGTATATTTCTTGCATTTAAAGACAGGTTTTAGGTTCATTTTTATCAAAAGGATACTTGGACACTTCAAGGCAAAAGCCATGGAAGAGCACCAACCAAATCAAGCACACAAAGCTAAATTTCAGAAGGAGCGGCCGTGCAACTTCCTTGACGCGGCCGTGCACTTGGCCTTTTTCAGGCCATTTGTGGCCCTAAAATATAGAGTGGCCGTGTCTTGAAGAGGGAGCGGCCGTGTCATTATATGGAGCGGCCGTGCAGCTTGGACAGGAGCGGCCGTGCGAAGTGTCAAGACTCAAATTCAAATCTGGCGCCAAGGGTCACACGGCCGTGCAACTTCCTTGACGCGGCCGTGCAAAACGCGACTGCAGACGTAAAGGCACCTTTTGATGGCACCCGATTGAAGAGTCTCCTCCCTTTTATAAATAGGACCCTAGTGATCAGTCTTAGATACGAATTTTGAGAGAGAAATTACTGATATTAGATAGATAGAAAGTATAAACATTTGTGACAACAATTTTCCAAAGGAGTTTGAAGATCAAAGTCATTATTTGTTCTTGGAATCACTTTGGAGGAAAAGCAATAAAAGTGAAGCATTATTCTCAGCAATCGTCTTCTTTATTCATAAGTCTTTCTTACTCAATCTTTATTTCTACTTTTATGTTATTAATGGCTTGTGAGTAATCCCCCATATTCTTGGGATTGGAAACTCAAAAGCATACTTATTCATCATCCAAAAATGTTTAGTTTTGTCTTCTTCCTTCATCTAAAACAATCTCTTTATATTATTCTCTAAATGCCTTACATTTTGGAGATATCCAATTTGTATGATTCAGTCAATTGAGAGAAGTACCTAGCGGAGAATCTCGATTGACGGAACCATATAAAGAAACTAGGTTTCATTGATCACGAGAGTAGTTCAATGGCCTAGGGATGTTCCTTTAATGGAAAGTATGTTGACTCTCGTCCTTAATGGATTCTTACTAATTATGGTCAGCTAGAGATAAGCCGGAACGCCCGTTTGTGACAGGGCGGGAATAACGTAAACGGAAATCTCAAACAGTTAGGCCATAATTAGTGAAGAATACAAACGCTATTGTCTTAACCCGAAGTAGTGTAGGCTTAACATACCATCCTTGCTTTTTATGAAAACCTTTTATCTCTAAGACAATGACAATTTGATGAATAAGATTATGTGTATGATTTCCAATCCCGAGAATGCTTCGTTTTATAAGAAATTAATCTAAGTACTTTCTGTTTATGTTCTCTCTATTCTTCTAAAAACAAATTTTATCTTCCCCCAATCTTTTCTATTATTTTCTAAAGACAAAAATATTCTCTAGTAAACCCTGTCTCTGTGGGATCGACCCGTACTTGCACCCGCTATATTACAATAGCCCGTGCGCTTGCAGAATTAAATAAACCATTAGGTTTCGACCGAACAGTAGGTTGTTTGTGTTTTTTTTAAGTTGGGATTTGTTTAAAACAGGTTTGACAGGTTTACAGGTGGTTTAATAATAAAATAATTTTTTTTTTTTAAATCTGGTCAAATTACCGACGGATATTTCCGTCGGTAAATAATTAAAAAACAAAAAATAAAATTAATTACCGACGGAAATTTCTGCCGGCAGAGTTCCAGCTTACCGACGGACATATCCGCCAGAAATGTTTCAAATTGCCGTCGGACATATCCGCCGGTAAATCTTAATGTTTCCGACGGATTTAACCGTCTGTAAGTGTTTTTAATATTTTATTATTTTAATATTTACCGACGGAAATCTCCGTCGGTAACCTCCGGCAATGGCTCCGGCTAACCGGCCGGCGTACCTGCTTTTCGACGGACAATTTTCGGCAGAATTTTCTGTTTTCCGACGGACTATCCGCCGGTAATACCGATGAAAATGGTCCGTCGGTATTACCAACAAATTATTTCCGACGAAATCCGACGGACTATTTCTGTCGGTAATGTCCATTTACCGACGGAGATGGAGAATTACCGACAGAAATGTCCGTCGATAATAGGCCTGATTCTAGTAGTGTTACCGGTCCATAATTCATAAGGGGTTTTGTCAGTAGCTTTTGAAGGAGCTCTATTAAGTAGGTAGGTTGCGGTTTTCAAAGTATCGCCCCATAATGAGTGAGGTAAAGAAGTACAAGAGACCATACTTCTTACCATATCCTTAAGGGTTCTATTACGTCTCTCAGCTACACCATTCATGCTAGGTGTCCCCGACATGGTATAGTGAGGGACAATCCCACACTCTTCCAAATAGCGAGCAAAAGGACCCGGACGTTGTTCTCCCGAACCGTCATTCCGACCGTAGTATTCACCACCACGATCGGATCTAACGTTCTTAATAGTCTTTTCATGTTGATTTTCAACTTCGGTTTTAAAAGACTTGAAAACGTCCAATGATTGAGACTTTTCATGAAGTAAATAAATGTATCCATAACGAGAGAAGTCATCTATGAACGTAATAAAATATGTTTGTCCGTTCCATGAAGGGGTAGGGAAAGGTCCACATATGTCCGTATGAATTAGTTCTAAGACTTTTGTAGCTCTCAAGGATTCATTTTTGTTTGTACTATTCATAAATTTTCCCTTAAGGCATTCAATACAAAAGTTATTTTTCGGAGATATGACCCAAACGCCTATGCCACAAGGTATAAGAATTTTTACTTGAAAACTTTCGTTTTATGCCTCGAGAGTTAGTTTCATTATTATGGGACTCATTTAATGAATTGACTGTGTCAAGTAAATATAGATTATAAATGTAAGACAAAGAACTAGTACCAAAAAGCTTTGAATCAAAATATAAATTGCATTTATTATTACCGAAGATACAGGAATAACCTTCCCGATCTAATGTAGTGACGGAAATTAAATTCCGTCTAAAAGATGGAATAATAAATACATTATTCAAAACCAAATAATATCCAGTACTAAGAGATAATCTAAAAGTCCATATGCCTTCCACCTCTACCGGCTTTCCAGCTCCCATGTAGATGAATCTTTCACCTTCATTGGGCGTTCGGTAGTTCAGGCAACCCTGCATACATGAACTTATGTGAGTAGTTGCACCGGAGTCTAACCACCATGTATATTAAGGAATTGAAACTAAATTAGCTTCAGTACAAACAAAGCTAAATGACATACCTTTCTTAATTCGCCATTGGCGATACTTAGGCGATCGGGCTTCATGTGAGTGGGGTCCTTGCAAAAGAAGCACTTTTTCACCTTTTGATCATTTGATGATCCCTTAGGCTTCTTTGATGCAACCGCAATCTCCTTACCTTTTCTCTTAATCCCACGAGAAGAGGTAGATGCATAATGTGCACTTTTGGGTTTGGAGTGTTTCAACCTATCTTCTTCCTCCGTGACATGTGAAATTAATTCATTAATATTCCACTTGTCCTTTTGACAATTTTAGGTCATTTCAAAATGACCAAATTGTGAAGGAAGAGAAATTAAAGCCAAATGCACAAGCAAGTCTTCCGATAAGTCCAACTTGAGTGCTTTTAATTTCGTTGATAGATGAAACATCTCCATTATGTATTCCCTTAGATTTCCGGTGCCCTTATACCTCATGGAAACAAGCTTCCTCAAGGTAGCACTTGTTTCCGATTTATCGCTTTTTGCAAAGCGTTGTTCTAGGGCATCTAGGAAACCTTTTGCACCATCATCCTCGGAGACACTGTTCAGAAATGTCTCCGGGACTGCATTCTTAATTATGCTTAGGCTGACGCGATTAGAACGCTTCCACCTCTCTGAACTTAAGCGGTCTTCCGCAAAGTGCTTTTATCGCTTAGAGGGCAGGAGCTTGTTCTCTTAATGCGAGGTCAAGGTCCAAACAGCCTAAGACCATAATAATCTTGTTTTTCCAAGTTTTAAAGTTTGTCCCAGTTAGCAAAGGAATTGAGTTTAAGGCAGTAGTAACAGATGAAGCAATGATCAAATCTGAATGAAGAGAACAAAAGAATGAAACAAAACATATATAAGAAACTACACAATGATTAATTATATCAAAATGAAATCCATCAAAAAGATAATCAATATGACATCAAGACTAATCTTTAGATTGCGAATTGACTCACAATTTGATTTATCTTAGGGTAAACAAATAGCTCAAACAACACACTTTAAATACTTGCCTTCCTTTGGGCCGGATCAAGTACAAAAAATGTCCTAAAGTTTAAGGTACTTGTTTCCCGGTAATAAAGAATATAAACAATTCATTTTAAACACCCGCCTTCCTTTGGGATGGTTCACAGCATTTAAAATGACCAAAAGTTTAGTTCAATTATTACCCCATGAATGTAAATACTTAGTCAATAACAAGGTCTCCTTTGGGAAACAAGCATGTTATCACATATCAATATTTACATTCATCACTTTAACAAATTTGTATTTAAATAATGTAAATTGCTTTGGCAACAATATTATTTAAACAATGAATAAATTTGTTTAAGCATATAATTAAACATACTTTAGGGCATTTAAGACTTTAAGGTAATTTCTGAAAATTTAAAGGTAAACAAACAAGTGAAATGTGTTATTAAAATATAGTATCCTTTTGTTCTACCCGTCCATTCTTAAAGTTTGATAACTCTAAGAACCACCGAAGCGCGATTGGTGTCCAGATACTATAATTTACTAACAAATTTTCACAAAATTCTGGGCAAAACTCAAAAAAACTCTCTTCCCTAGCCAGAGCACGACTCGTGCCCACAAGCACGAATGGGGCACGAGTGGAAATGAATTGCTTGGTTTTAATCAGAACGACTTGGAAGCTTGGAAACGAGTCGTGGGCACGAATGACCAAAAGGGCACGACTCGTGCCAAAAGGCACGACTCGTGCCCAATGCCCAGAATCTTGAAAAGTCACCATTTAAACGACAGGAATCAAAGGGCACGACTCGTGCCCAATAGCACGACTCGTGCCCACTGTCCAGATTGGTGAAAAGTCATCAGTTTTAATACCCTTTTATGAACAGGTTTGAATCAATTAGAGAGGCATACCATACCGTAGGGGGGCTATGCCCCCCGCACCCCCTTTTGATGCCCGATACCAGTCTACATGATGGCTAGGCCCGCGCCCTCGGAGGGCGCCGGGCCCTTTGCCAAGACAACGAGCCATAACACCCAATTAGACTATCAATTCTTAACTTAATGGTGAATCAATATTCAACCAAAGCAAGTAGATCCGCATACTCACATCACATTTTTAAATGCGTGGCTATGCATATGAACAAACTCACAACGCATCCAAGGATGGTGGCTATGTTCAAAAATGGGATAATCTTACATTAAGAATTGAAAGCCTTTGATTAAACCAAAATCAGAAATAGAATGAAGTTTTATGAATATAATACTCTTAGACAAGATGAGTATCATGAACAAGAACAAAAACTAAATGAAATCATACAAGAATTAAAGCATAAGGCTTTATAAGAATTTCAAACTCAATCTAGTATATGAGTAGGCTCTGATACCAATTGTTGGAACATAAACGATCCATTAACCATGAACCGACTCACAACTAGATTAAGAAGAGATGGAGAAGAAGAATAAGACGGAAGCGTGTACCTTGTGATTCCATGTTTGTTCTTAGTCTTGATCTTGTTCTTGAGTAAAGAGGATGAAGTAAGAAGATAGACTTCAAATTAGGGAGGAGTAGATCTTCTAAATGATGAGTGCCCTTAATCTCTTTAATCTTCAATTACTTAGAAAGAGTTTTGACTGAATGAGAATAATGTAACTAGTAGATTCATAGGCTTGATGGATAGGCCTTTATATAGGAATCCAAGGGGCACTTCATTTAGGGACTACACCTATTGATATATAAGACATTACCATTATGCCCATCATTTAATGGTATACTTATATTATGGAATTCTACATATTATGTTGAGTTCTATACTTTATAACATATATTATAATATTGATCATTATATTATTAAGTTTTTATATGTTATATTAATCCATGTTCTTACATCTTCAACCGCCCACCTCTCTCAAAACTACCCATGGTGCTCTTTGATGGACAGAGCATATAAATACATATCATCCGAAGGTCCCTAATCCCACTCATAAAATCCATTCAGAAAAACACACCATCAGTTGAGAAGGAGAGTAAGGGATTAGAAGTTTCCCCTTTGGTGCAATTTCGGAGCAACTCCGACTTCTTCTCTCGATTCCGATATCGGCGCAATGGCTGGAGGTATGTCGATCTAATCTTCCGCTGCAAATTACATTATGTGTTCTTTAGGATTTCGAACATGCTAGTGTAATTAATTCTTACATTGACATATTATTTTGTACTGTCAGCTCTAGGCGTACGCCATTCTGGAGTGTTGTGCCATTTACTTTAGGGAATGGGTGTATTGGCAACATGAGGTATATACTTACCGCTGGTACGATACGCCTCGACCCATGGTTCCTGCTTCTCCATATTCTGTCCTCGGCTTTGGAGAGATCTGTCTGAGGATGATAGGGCTTTGTACTTGACTAGTGTATATGTGACCCCTTCCTTTATCCCCACCAGGATTATGAAAGATTTTGTCGGGTTAACTTGATGATGATACTTATGTATGCGGTCATTCAAATGCCCCTTCATGCCATCCCAGAGATCACAGCACATTGATATCCTATTACTTCGGGCTTTGTCTTTGAGCCTCTACCACCGCCATCATTTTATAATTATTCCATGTATGGTGTTGTTTAGGAGAAGAGGGAGATTGATTCTGGGACTCTGTCTCCGGAGCGGGATCCACCAGCCCATGCTACTGTGGTATGTTTCTTTTATGTTTACCTTTTATGTTCTCATGTTTCCAACATTTGATCATTATTCTGATATCTTTCTCTCAACGGGTGGATGTGGATGCTTATCGTGAGTGGCTCAGCAGAACAAGGGGATGAGGGCCCATCTGAGAGACCTGGAGGCGACAGTATTGGACCTTGCTGAGGGTCTGAACAATTTTAGACGGGAAGCTAGTCAAACAGTGAAGGGAGTTGTTAGAGGTACAGGCCGTGCTGCTAGCGGTCTTGTCAGGGGTTGCAGGGACGGTGCCCAGGACATTGATGATTGTTTTGGTCAAATTTCAACAAGTGTATTTCGAAGGGAAGAAAAATGACTAAAGTGATATGAATCTAGGTACAATGATTATCAAGTTGAATGGGGATGGACACAAGATGTTTGTTGACTAGGGAAAGCCCTTGAACAACTTGTTCGCCGGTATAAAACCCCGGGAGGTTTTGGTACCTGCCTTGACCGAAAGTTTACTAAGTATCTTGGTGATTACAGAGCTATGAGCATATAAAAAGGGAGCTTAAGCTAGAGTGAAAGTGTGTGCAAAAATACAGTATTTAATCCCTTTTATACCTCAACCAACGGCTAGGTTTACAAAGAGAAAAAGTAGGCCTAAAATCTCGGGAGTAATGCTGATCTTGTTGAGATATATCCGCCATTTGTTGTTGAGGGAGGAGATAATGATTTGTTGCTAAAGAAAAGTCTTTGAACCGGTCCTTGATCCTTTGACACGTTCCCTAAAAAATAGGGTTAACGTAACTATGTTCCAACCTGCAGAAGTTCAAGTTGTGATAGGATAACTTAAGTTCGTTAGTACCAAGTTGTTTGGTGTAAGTTGTAAAACAAGTTGAAAAACGCATGGCCCAACAATTGCCCCCAAATTTTTTGAATTTTTAAATGGGGAATATAAAGAGACAAAAAGATTCAAAAAGTTTTCCAAAAACGGATGAAAGGAACGGCAGTTTTTAAATGAAAAGGGGCGTGATGGGACGGTTTAAGAAGTTTCCAAAGCTAAAAGGCGTAATTATTTTAATGTCCCAACCGCTTTCAACCTCTCCCCACATAAATACACTCCCTTTCACCAAATCAAAACAGTGACTTTAACGGAGGTTTCTAGAAGAAGAGTCGAGGAAGAAGACCGGAGAGAAAAACCAAGTAACAATTTCCGGTGAGTTTCTCGTTTTCTTTTCAATTCCCTCTCTGATTTCTTTGTTTAAGTTGAAAAAATGGGGAGGAAGAAAGTGGTTAATATAATCGAGAGTAGTGAGGGTTTGCCGAAGGGTTTTGTGACCCAGAACATGTTGAAAAATCCAGATAATGAAAAGTGTTTAATTCCTGCTGCCAACTTAGAGATCATCAAGAAAAACCATGCCATGTCGTACGATACCGAATTTTTCACTCACCCAGACCTAACCTCGGAATGTTACTCTCCCGATTGGGTGTGTTTCCCTGAATACCCCTTTATTATCGGCTTGAAATTCCCTTTCCCAACTTTAATCACCAAATTTTTTGTTTCCACAAAACTTAACTACGCCCAAATGATGCCGCAAGGTTGGAGATGCCTTCAAACCCTAGTAAGGTTGAATGCGGAAACAGAGGTAGAAGTTGGTTTGGAGGAATTTGCTTTCACAAATGATTTTAGGGGTTTTGGCTTAGGGAGATATGGCTTTAGGGTTAGGACCGGTAGAATGTCTTTCTTGAATGACAACAGTGATCCCGCGGATAGAGGGTGGAAGAATAAGTTCTTTTTTGCAAGGAGGAGTACCTTGGTGTCGGTGGAGGGTGCCAATTTCAAATGGAGGTCTCAAGGTAGTATAGACAATTTTTCCTTTTCTAATAATGCTTCCTAACATCCTGCTAACTAGTTCCTTGAATTTTCCTCGGCTTAGTTGCGAAACTAGACGTGCTTTTTGCTTACAAGGACAACACAGAGGAGAACGTTAACAAGATTTATGAGTTGGACTCGCAAGTGAGAACTTTCAAAGCATTGCCAGTCTTATTTGCTGTAGATCCAGAGGGAGAAGTTGAACCTGAAGAAGCCCGAGAAATTAGCCCTGAAGAGGCTTTATCTGAGCCTATCAAGATGTCCACAGGTTAACCCGTCATCTTAGAACTCCAACTAGCTTCACTTTGTTTCTAATTCCCCTGAATTGTTCTAATTCTCCATCCCCTTTTGTAGCTACTCGGTCCAAGGATACTGTAAGTGCTGCTGACCTACTTGCCATGGCTAGGGCGAGAAGCTTGGTGAAGAAAGTTAGTAAGCCTCCTACTCCCAAGTCTGTTGTATCTAGCTCTGACGTGAATGTGAGCAAGAAGAAAGAGGAAGCAAAGAAGAGAAAACTGGTGGAGGCCGAGGCCACAGATACAAGTGATGACATGGATATGGTGAAATTAGGAGAAAGGTTTAAAGCTGCAGTACCAAGTTTTGTTGATAAGGTAAAGAATGAAAAACCTTGAACCTTACCAATGAATTGATAGAATATTAACACTTCCTTTTACGCAGGAAATTATGGGTCCTATCATGGCCCACGTTGATGCTCTGAAAATTAAGGTGGCAAGATGCAGTTACGAAGCCACAGAGTCAAGGAAGGAAGCCACTAAGTATGCTAAGGAAGTAGAGAACTGAAGAAGGAAGGGAACAAGCATGCCAGTGAAGTGGAGAATTTGAAGAAGGACTTTAAGCACTTGGGGAAGGAAGTGGAGGTTGTCCGAGCCGAGAACAAGGCCCATTTGAAGGAGCTTGAAGCCTCAGAGGGGAACTTCAAGTTCAACGCAACCAAAACATTGCTAGAGGCCCGTATTCAGATGATGGAGGAATATAAGAATGGTCAGGCCACAACCTGGAACTTGGAGGAAGAGAGAAAAATTTTAGAGGACCATATAGGGGAACCCGCGGATGCAGAGGAGGTGAATTCGATGGCTCTTGAAACTTTAATTGACGACACAGATAAGGTTTTGAGTACCATGGTGGTAGCTCAGGTTGGAGAAAATAATTAAGGGGTAAAGTCAAATGCAACACCGGCGGCAGCAGGCCAAGAAGTTTAAAAACAATTTGAAACTTTTTTGAATATTTTGGATGGGTGAACAAAAACAACTTCTTTTTGGGTTTTATTCGTCATACCTTTATTGGTATGTACAGAAAATGGGGGGTATGTCCCCAAGACAAGTTTTATTTTGGCATGTAATGGTTCATAAGAGCCCAAAACAATTTATTTGGGGGTACTAGGTTGGTCTAGTACTCCAAGCTTTCTTAGGTTTTTAGGGACTGGTTGGCTTACCCAACTTGTCCTCTAGTTGCAAAAATTTTTGGAAAACACTTTTAAGGTTTTTAAAGAAGTACTTTGGGGTTTTCAGCAATACTTGCTTGTTCATTTGATAACATGTTGATGTTATAAGCCGTAGGTAACATGAGAATGTTACAACCAATAGTTCACAACTTGTATAAGTGTGAAATCGTGCGCCCAGGCGAAGGTGTCGAAACCTTAATTCGTAAGAAAAGATGAATATCTTTTAACCATATGTAAATTGTACCTTTGATAGAGGTATCCGTTTGAAGAGATAGAACAAGTATCAGCCGTCCTGGCGTGTCAACAAGTTCTATCCCTCTCCAGCTAGAATTCCAACAAGTATCAGCCGTACTGGCGCATCAACATGTTGAAATTCTTCTTCTTAGATCTAAACATGTTGGAGCCGTACCGGCGTGTTAACATGCTTAGACCTACTCCAACTCTAGGTCCCAACAAGTATCAGCCGTACTGGCGTGTCAACATGTTGGGACTACTTCGTTTGCTCAAGTTGCACCTTGCAAAACAGATTCATGTTAGGGTTGGGCGTTAGCGTAGCTAACGCCCCTCCGATGCTTAAGTTAGTAAGGATTCTCAACAAAAATTAATAACTTGAAATATACGAATGAACTTGACAACTTAAAATAAATCGTACCTGAGAAGTCTAGTTGTAAATAACTGGACTTACATGAAATAAAGTTTTAAGTGGATGGCGTTCCAACTTCTAGGGATTCTGTCTCCACTTGGGGTTGACAACCAATATGCACCTTTGCCAGCTTCAGCATCGATGAGATATGGTCCTTCCCACTTGGGAGCTAACTTACCTGCATTCAATTCTCTTGTATTTTGAAATACTTTTCTCAAAACTAAGTCACCAACCTGGAACCCCCTGACTCTGACATTTTTGTTGTAAGACCTCGCAATTCTTTGTTGATAAGCTGCCATCCTTATCTTGGCTAAATCCCTGATCTCATCAATAGTATCTAAATCTTGGGTTAGCAAGAGATTATTTTCATCTTGAGTTAAAAAGTCATACCTTGCTGTTGGGATTGTCACCTCGACTGGAATTACAGCTTCCGCTCCATACACCAAAGAATATGGAGTTCTACATGTGGCTCCTTTTGTAGTGGTCCTATCTGCCCAAAGTACAAGTGGTAACTCTTCAGCCCATTTTCCCTTCTTTTGATCTAGACGCTTCTTCAAGTTGTTGATGATCAACTTGTTGCTTGATTCAGCTTGTCCATTAGCTTGGGGGTGGACAGGTGTAGACATGATCAACTTGATGCCCCAGCGAGTACAAAAGTCTCTGGTTTTCTTGCTTATGAATTGTGACCCGTTGTCACATATAATCTCTGAGGGCACGCTAAACCTGCTAATTATGTTTTTCTTTAGAAATGAGATTACCTCCTTATCTCTTACCTGTACATAAGCTTCTGCTTCGATCCATTTTGAGAAATAATCGGTTAATGCCAACATGAACACTTTGCCTCCGGGAGCCTTAGGTAACTTGCCCACAATGTCCATGCCCCACTGCATGAAAGGCCAAGATGAAGCAATAGGGTGTAGAGGCTCAGCAGGTTGATGCAAGATGTTGCTGTGTCTTTGGCAGGCATCACACTTCTGTACATAACTCATGGCATCTTGGCGCATGGTTGGCCAATAATATCCTATCTTGAGGGCCTTTGATGCTAACGCCTTTCCGCCAGAATGATTCCCACATATTCCTTCGTGAATTTCTTTAAGTACCAGTTCAACTTGCTCGTTATCGACACATCTCAAATAGTGTCCTGCAAAAGACCTCTTGAATAGCACATTATCTATCAAAACGAAAGTTGAAGTACGAATCTTAAAAGATCTAACATTCTTAATATCTGGTGGAATAGTTCCAAGTTGAAGGAACTCAATTACAGGTTGGGTCCAAGAAGGTTTAGCATCTTGTGCCCCAGTAGGTTGAGTAACCACTTGAGTTTCTTCAACTTGGTCTATTACCGGGTACTTAACATAAATGATGGGGATAGTGGTATGCAACATTGATTTGCAAGTCGAACCCAAGTTGGCCAAGGCGTCCGCTTCCGTGTTTTCCTCTCTAGGGACCTGTTCCAAAGAGAATGATAGGAATTTCGAAGCTAAAGCCTTAACATGTTGGAGGTACAGAGTCATCTTGGAATGCTTCGCCACATAACTACCACTAAAATGGTTAGCTAGCAATTGAGAGTCAACAAATACATTTATATGTGTAACATTTAAACTTAAAGCTGTGGTTAAACCCATGATTAAAGCTTCATACTTAGCTTCATTATTTGTTGCACTTAATTCACAAGCTACAGCTTGAGGTATGATATCACCTTGAGGGGATTTTAGGACTATTCCCAAGCCAATTCCTTTGGAATTTGAAGCTCCATCTGTAAACAGTGTCCAAAATCTAGGAATAGTTTTACCTTCAAGTTGTTGCACTTCCAGCTCCACCTCGGGTTACAAACATGGACTGAAGTCGGCTACGAAATCGGCTAGGGCCTGAGATTTGATGGCTGTTCTTGGCTCATATGAAATATCATAAGTGCTCAACTTGACCGACCATTTGGCCAATCTGCCCAACATTTCTGGAGTTCTCAACACATTCCTTATAGTATAATTAGTTCTAACAATTATAGAATGCGTTTCGAAATAATGACGTAATTTTGTAGCAGCAGTAGTTAAAGCGAATATTAATTTTTCAAGATGAGAGTACCTTGTTTCAGCATCTAATAGAGACTTACTCACATAGTACACATGATGCTGTTCACCTTGGATTTCCTTCACCAATACTGCACTAACAGCATTTTCAGATACAACCAAATATAAATAAAGGTGCTCACCATGCTCTGGTTTGGCAAGTAGGGGTGACGTCACCAAATATTCTTTAAGTTGCTTAAAAGCTGCCTCATGTTGGTCAGTCCATTGAAAGAGTTTGTTCTTTCTTAATACTTCATAGAATAACCTGCACTTATCAGATGATTTAGATATAAACCTATTCAAAGCAGCTACTCTACCTGTTAACCTTTGGACGCCTTTGATATTCTTGGGAGATTCCAAGTTGAGAATAGCTTTGATCTGCTCGGGACTGGCTTCAATCCCCCTTTTGGTCACCATATATCCCAAGAATTTACCTGCCCTAACACCAAAGTTGCACTTTGCTAGATTGAGCTTCATGTTGAAAGCTTTCAAGATGTTGAACGCCTCAGCAAGATGCTCAACATGATCTTCCATGTGCTTGGATTTTACCACCATGTCATCTATGTAGACTTCCATAGTCTTGCCAAGTTGATCTTTGAACATCTTGTTCACCGACCTCGATAAGTTGCCCCTGCATTTTTAAGACCAAATGGCATAGAAATGTAACAATATATACCTTCCGGAGTCATGAATGCCGTATCTTCTTGGTCCGAGGGCTCCATTTGAATTTGTTGATACCATGAAGACGCATCCATGAATGTCAAGATATCATGGCCAGCTGTCTCATCAACTAGAGAATCGATATGAGGAAGAGGGAATGGGTCTTTCGGACAGGCTTTGTTCAAGTCTGTAAAGTCCACGCACACTCGCCACTTGCCATTCCTCTTCTCTACCACCACAACATTAGCTAACCACCTTGGGTATTGAACTTCCCTGATCATCTTGGACTTTAAAAGCCTCTCAACTTCATCCTTTATGATCTGGTTCCTCTCCTGGGTAAACTTCCTTCTTTTCTGATGAACAGGACGGATGGTGGGATCTATGTTCAACTTGTGAGTAATGATGTCCTTTCTTATTCCTGTCATGTCCTCGTGTTTCCATGCAAAACAACATTTCTGACTTTTCAAGAACTCAATCAGCTCCTCCTCAACTTCGGATGGGAGGTCTACCCCAACTTGCACTTGGGCCTCAGGATTCGATGCATCAACAGGAACGCTTTTTGTCTCATGCTCTACTGCTTCAAGAACATCCTGGGCCTTTTTCTTTAATTGCTATGCTTGCCGAGGGGCTGAACTTGCTTTCATGTTGACCTTGTAGCATTCTTTGGAGACTTGTTGGTTTCCCCTCAACTTGGCCACGCCCCAAGGTGTTGGAAACTTGACGCACTGGTGATAAGTTGACGGCACGGCCTTCATGTTGTGTATCCAAGGTCTTCCCAAAATGACATTGTACGAGGAAGAGCATTCGATCACACAGAATCTTTCCATAGCATTCATACCCTCCAAATAGATAGGCAACTTAATCTCCCCGACTGTTTGCTTTATCTCACCACTGAACCCTACCAGCACGGATGAATTCTTCACAACTTCAGACAAAGGAATACCCATATCTTCAAGAGCATGAGTGAAAATTATGTTGACTGAGCTCCCGCCATCAATAAGAATTCTCTTGACCACACAGTTGGCAATCTGCACTTGAACAACTAGACCATCATGATGAGGATCCAACGTGTTGTCCTTATCTTCATCTTCAAAGGAAATAACGTGACCATCTATGAAGTCATGACATCTTGAAGGCAATTCTGATTGATCCTCCTTAGAACTTTTGGCATGACGCTTGGCTGCAGAGTAAGTTGTTCCACAGATATGAGATCCACCTGAAATGACATTTACTACCTTGGTGGCCGGAGGCGGTGCAACTTTCTTGGGCCTGGACTGCTCCCCTGAATCAGGCTCTTTAGACTCACTTCTGACCCTCTTCTTGCCCAACAAATCCTTAAGAAGACCCTTGGACAATAAATGAGCAATTTCCTTCCTCAAGGCAAAACAATTCTCGGTGGTATGCCCAAAATCCTCATGAAATGCGCACCACTTGGACTTGTCCTTCCAAGTTGTTGACTGGTCATTCTTCTTGGGCCACCTTGCTTTATCTCCAAGATTTCCCATGGCGCACAAGATTCCTGCAATGTCCACTTTAAAAGCAAGATTCGAAATTTTTGGATAATCAGTATCATCTCCCTCTTGATCATCATCTACAACATGAATTCTAGAAGATTCAGATTTAACAGGGGCTTTGCCCCTGTTGGACTTATAGTGATGGGAACCCGATTTTCTGTCAGAAGGCTCAAATATAGGAGTAGGAGTCCTCCCAGTTGACTTCCCCATCGCCAAGCTGTCTTCCTCCAACCTGATGAAAGGCAAGGCCCTGGTTTTGATTTCTTCAAGTTGTTTCGCAGGGGTCATCACCAACTCGTTATAGAACAATGAGCTCTTCTTCAAGCCTATACGGAATGCTTCCGTAGCGGTGGACACATCCAAGTTGGGTATAGTCACTGCCTCCTTGTTAAACCTGTGCAAATACTCTTTAAGATTTTTGTTAGGCTGTTGCACAATTCTATAGAGATCACTAGTCAACTTGTCAAATGCCCTATTGCACGAAAATTGGTTAATGAACATATTGACAAGTTGAGCATAAGATGAAATAGAGTTTAGAGGGAGCCCTGTTAGCCATTTTAAGGCTGGTCCTGACAAAGTAGAGCCAAAGCCCCTGCAAAAACACGCTTCTTTAAACATAGGGGGGATACTTATGATATCCATTGATTCCTGATACAGCAACACATGCTCTGCGGGGTCGGTGCTTCCATCATACTTCTTCATATGAGGGACTGAAAATTTCTTTGGGATCTCCACACTAGCTATTGCTGGAACAAAACGAGATTCATTATAGCAAGTTGGAGAAACTTGGTGGTATGGCATATTGACTCCAGGTATGCTTCGAAGCAAATCCTTTATAGTCTGCATTTCCTTAACAAGTTGACTCTCTGCGAAAAGAGGATTGTTATTAAACTGAGATGCAGAAGTATCAAAAGCATTAAAGAAATTCCCTGCTTGCCCCATTGAGGGTGTAGCATAGGTATAGCAAGATGACAACGCAGGTTGGCTAGCTGGTAGGCTGAATCTTGGTTGTTCGATTGGAATGGACGCCACGATCGTGCTCTCTGCTGGCAAGGTATTAGTCATAGGAATATCCCCGACATGGCTTGGTCCTGTACCTGCACCAAACAAAGATCTAGGAAGTAAAGGTGAAAATGGAGTAGATACTTGAGTTTCAACTTGCTTCCCTTTATGCAGGTTATCAATGGCGTTGAATATCATGGCGTTCGTATGCTCCTGACCATCCAACCGATCGCTCACTTTCCTCAACATGCCCGCCATGTTGGACAATATCTCCAAATTGACAGCTTCCGCACTTGGAGGAGGATTGTCTTGGGCGTTGGAAACAGGAAGCGGACGACTCCTCTCAGCTTGACTGTCAGACGATGGATTAGCCATTTCTACTTGAATAATCAAAGTTTCCCACAAACGGCGCCAAATTGTTTTGGTCAAATTTCAACAAGTGTATTTCGAAGGGAAGAAAAATGACTAAAGTGATATGAATCTAGGTACAATGATTATCAAGTTGAATGGGGATGGACACAAGATGTTTGTTGACTAGGGAAAGCCCTTGAACAACTTGTTTGCCGGCATAAAACCCCGGGAGGTTTTGGTACCTGCCTTGACCGAAAGTTTACTATGTGTTGTGGGTATTTTTCAGCATGGTGACATCTTCAGTTGATCCTGCATATCAAGATGTCATTCCAATGTAAGTATTTTTTAATATTTACTTATTTAATATTTCCTAATATATTTATTCTTATTTTCCAGTAATTAAGAGAGAAGAAATGCGGGATATTCTCCAGCACGTTCAACATACCTTCAACGGCAAGGGCGACTTGGTCTCACGGAGGTTGAAAGGATAAGCTTATATCCCGAGATTGTAGGAACCGTATTTGACTCCTTCATACTTATTTATATTTAAGGGGAAATGGAGATGGAACACACTAATGCTCAGACGCACACACACTCTACGCACGAACTGATTGTAATCCTCTCCATTCTCTTCCAAAGTTGTACTCATAATCATCATAGTGAAACTTTTAAGGTTGGAGACCTAACTCCCGGGGTTTTTTCCAAAGAGGTTATCACCTCCAAGGTTTTCCTCGTTAACAAATCATGGTGTCATTATTTCTTTTTCTTGCTTTTGTTCCATATAGTCGAATTCCATAGTCCCCTCCTTATTGTTTAATCCACACACTAAACAAAGTTAAGATTCAACTCTATTGTTTTTTCTACCAAAACAATTTGGCGCCCACCGAGGGGCCTCGTGGTTTATCGATTATTTGGATCATTTCCTAAGCAAATTCATTATGTCTGCACCCCCCAATGTGTCCGCCGCCGGCAAGAGTCCCGCCGTTGCTCCCACATCAGGAGGAAGAACCAGCTTGTTACCACCACCTCCTCAGACCGGACCTCAGCCAACTCAACTTACGAAGACTCCACAAAAGGGAACAACCTCTTCCAATGTAGATGCTGACATCCGGAGTATCCTGACCAGGTTGAATCAAAGGTTGGACCAGCAAGACAGCAACTCGAAGGTGCTGACCAATTCCATGATTAAGATGCAGAAAGATCAACAGCTCATCGCGTCTCGGCTTGACAACATATCACCACTGCGTGCAAGGGTTCTGAACTTTGACAACACCGGAGGATCTACATTTCAGAATGAATTCATCCCAATGGGCAGTCCTCCTCAAACTCATCCGCTAACATCCTTAATGATGTCGACATCCTTGCCCGGGGACACCCCATTGATGCCATCTTCCGCAGGATTCACCCCGTTCATTCCATTCATTGACAACACTACTGTCACGACTACTACGGACAACTCTGGTTTGCTAAATAATCTTTTTAATAATAATAATTTCAATCGTATTCCTATGGCTGACCCTTTTGCAGGAAACCCACTAGCCAAACAGATGCAGGATCTCAGAGAGCTGATAATGAACGTGCCAGGCGTAACTCCTCCAATCCAACCTGTGACTCAAAACTGCTACAATCAATCCCGGTTTGTCCCAGCAATTGCAAATGTTGACATCCCAAAGCATTTCAGTGTACCATCTATGAAGTTGTACGACGGCACCACGGACCCAGAGGATCATGTTGCACACTATCAGGAAAAGATGGACATAATTCATATTCCTCTTCAATTCCGGGAGGCCTGCTTATGCAGGGGATTTGGATCAACCTTGTCTGGACCAGCCCTCAAATGGTTGATTAGGCAACCTCTAGGTTCAATTGGTTCTTACGCCCAGCTTATCAACATGTTCTATAACCAATTCTCATGCAGTCGACAATTTGAAAGGTTGACAAGTGATCTCTACAATGTGACCCAGCAGCCTAATGAAACTCTAAAGGATTATGTCCACCGGTTCAATAAGGAAGTACTAGAAATTACCAATCTTGACATGTCGACAGCCACAGAAGTATTCAAAATGGGGCTGAAGAAAGATTCACAGTATTATCAAGATTTGGTGATGACTCCTTGTAAGCGGTTGGAAGAAGTCGGGAGCGGGCGGTGAGATTCATAAGGAGGAGGAAGACGAGCTGCGAAGATCGAAGTCCTCATCCAAGATGTTGACATATGAGAACCCTGACAGAAAGACTGAATCGTCCCATCGCAAGAACCATCGTTCCAATCCTTATCCGAGAATTGACACTAGCAAAATTAATTCAATAGACGGTGAGGATGAAGATAACGATAATGTGCCTAACATTTCTGATTATTGTTTTTCTGTTGACATTTCAGGTATACTCTGTGCAATGGGCAACCTTGGGGACAAAGCCAGATGGCCAAAGAAGACGGACAAAGCCACAGGATGGCGTGACAAATCAAAATGGTGCGCTTACCATGAAGACTTTGGACATGTTACTGAAGATTGCATCGCACTAAGGAAGGAGATCAGTTACTTGCTTTCGAAAGGACATCTTAAGGAGTTGCTGGGATCTAGGAAGAAGAAGGCTGAAAATGCGGAAGCTCCTCATGAAGCCGAAAGACCAGTTTCTCCCCCAGCATCAACGAAGGTGATCAATTTTATCAGCGGAGGTTCAAAAATATGTGGAACATCCTATTCTGCTGCAAAACGACATGCTAAGGAGTCAAAGGAGGAAAAACCAGAAAGACAGCCCAGGATTCCGACACCTTGCCAGGATCCAATCACCTTTGATGAAAGCGACCGAGATAATTTGCTGGAACCCCATCACGACGGTCTAGTTATTTCCTTGCAGATCGCCAACTGTACAATCCGGCGCATCCTAGTTGATGGGGGTAGCTCTGTTAATCTTATTATGTTGGGGACCCTTAAGGAAATGAACATCCCAGAATCGGAGATCATTAAGAAGTCCTCAGTGCTGGTAGGCTTCAGTGGTGAAGTCAAAGAAACGGTGGGAGAGATAAAGCTTCCAATATACTCAAAGGGCCTCAACACCATGGAACGGTTCTGCGTAATTGATTGTGCAACATCCTACAATGTCATCCTGGGAAGACCGTGGATTCATGGAATGAAGGCTGTACCCTCCACATACCATCAGTGTGTGAAGTTTCCAACACCTTGGGGTGTCGCTAAGATTTACAGTGATCAACAGGTGGCCAAGGAATGTTATAAAACATCAATGAAGGCGTCAACATCTCCAAAACAAGCATAGCAATTACCGAGCAAAGTACGTGAAGTCCTGGAAGCTAGGGAGGATGATGTGAAAGAAGTATTGCTAGACTCTTCCAACCCGGACATCAAGGTACTTATTGGCACTGACATCCCGGCAGATATAGAAGAGAAGCTGGTGGAGCTATTAAGAAGCAGAATAAAGAGTTTTGCTTGGAAACACGATGATATGACAGGCATTAGCAAAGATGTCATCACTCACAAACTTAACGTAGATCCTAGCTTCAAACCAGTACACCAGAAACGTAGGAAGTTTGCAGAAACCAGAAACCAGATCATCAAGGAAGAGGTAGAGCGCCTACTCAAAGCCAACATGATACGAGAGGTCGATTATCCAAGGTGGTTAGCAAACGTGGTTGTGGTAGAAAAGAGAAACGGGAAATGGCGAGTTTGTGTCGACTTCACCGACCTGAATAAAGCCTGTCCAAAAGATCCTTTTCCTTTGCCACATATAGATTCGTTAGTTGATGCCACCTCCGGGCATGAACTCCTCACATTCATGGATGCATCCTCAGGATTTCAACAAATTCAGATGGAACCATCTGACCAAGAGGACACCGCCTTCATAACACCCACAGGTATTTATTGTTATATTGCCATGCCTTTTGGACTAAAAAATGCAGGTGCAACGTATCAAAGGCTCGTCAACAAGATGTTTAAAGATCAGATTGGGGACACAATGGAGGTATACATCGACGACATGGTGGTAAAGTCCAAGAAAGCCGAAGATCACATAAGCAACCTCTCTCAAGCCTTTGACATCTTGGACTGTTTCAATATGAAACTAAATCCAGCTAAATGCAACTTTGGAATGAAGGCCGGGAAGTTCTTGGGTTACATGGTTACTAAAAGAGGCATTGAAGCCGCTCCAGAACAGATACGTGCTATTATCAACCTGTCATCACCTCAATCTGTCAAGGACGTCCAAAGGTTGACGGGAAAGATTGCTGCACTTACCAGATTCATTTCAAAATCCTCAGATCGATGCAAACCTTTCTACGACATCTTGAGGAAGAACAATAAGTTCCAATGGGAGGACCAACATGAAGAAGCCTTTCAGGAGCTCAAAACTTACCTGTCAACACCTCCGTTATTGGCCAAACCTCAAGAGGAGGAACATCTTTACATCTACCTGGCAGTATCCGAAGGTCTTTGTAAGTGCAGTCTTGGTGACAGAACGAGATGGTAATCAGCAACCCATCTACTATATAAGTAAGACACTCCTAGATGCGGAGACCAGGTATTCTCATTTACAAAAATTAATTCTAGCTTTGATAACTGCTTCTATTAAATTAAGGCACTACTTTGAAACACATACTATAATTGTACGCACTAACTATCCTATTAAGAATGTTATGAGAAAACCAGAGATGTCAGGTCGAATGGCGAAATGGTCTGTACAATTAAGCACATACGACATCAAGTATGAGCCCGAAGCTGCAATAAAATCCCAAGCCCTAGCTGATTTTGTGGCTGATTTCAGTCCAACCCTGCAACAAGAGGTGGAATTGGAAGTACAGCAACTTCAAGATGATGACATCCTGAAAGTTTGGACTCTCTATACAGATGGTGCTTCTAACATGAGAGGTACAGGTCTGGGAGTTGTACTAAAATCGCCACAAGGGGACATAATACCACAATCCATCAGTTGCAATTTCAAGGCTACCAACAATGAAGCAGAGTATGAGGCACTAATCGCAGGTTTAACAGCAGCCCAGGACCTAGATGTCAAGCATATTCGGGTGTTCATGGATTCTTTGCTAATTGTTAACCACTACAACGGATCCTACACAGCGAAAAATGCTAAGATGACGACATATTTGGAAATTGTAAAAATTCTTTCGGCCAAATTCAAATCATTTTCCTTAGAACAAATCCCACGAGAAGAAAATTCTCAAGCAGATGCTCTGGCAAACTTGGGTTCAGCCTTCAAAAGCATTTCACAAACCAGTATCCCAATTGTGCATATTGACATCCCAGCAGTTGATCATCTTGAGATGTTCGCTCTAGATGTCGACATACCTTCCTCTCCAGCAGCAACTTCTTGGACAGCTCCTATTATCAAGTATCTCTTAGATGATACGATCCCAGCTGAGGAGAAAAATGCTAGAGCATTCAGGGTAAGAGTATCTAAATATTTACTTATTGATAACCTCTTGTTTAGAAAATCTGCTGCACGTCACTACTTAAGATGTCTAGAAGCGGATAGAGCCCATCGGGTTCTCAAGGAGCTGCACGAAGGAGAATGTGGAAATCATACATGGCGTAAGCACCATACCAAGGCTCTTAGAATGGGCTATTTTTGGCCCACAATGAGAAAAGACGTTGTCGATTACGCAAAGAAATGTGATTCTGTCAACGACATGGGGACATCCTACACCAACCGGTGAATTGCTACATCCTATTCTGTCTCCATGGCCGTTTATGGTTTGGGGAATGGACATTGTAGGAAAATTACCCAGGGCACCAGGTGGAAGAGTATTTTTACTGGCTATGACAGACTACTTTTCTAAATGGGTAAAAGCTGAGGCATACGTACATGTTCGTGACAAAGAAGATATATCTTTTATCAAAAGAAACATATTCAACCGATTTGGAATACCATCAGAGATAATTTGTGACAACGGCTCTCAATTCATTAGTAAGAGAACCCAAGATTTCTTGACATCTTGGGGAGTCAAGATGGTGACATCTTCACCCGTTCACCCTCAAGCCAATGGATAGGCAGAATCTAGCAATAAAATAATCATAAGCAACTTGAAAAAGAGACTGAACCAGAAGAAAGGGTGATGGGCAGAAGAGTTACCAATGGTTCTATGGGCTGACAGAACGACATCTAAGAACGCTACTGGTCAAACCCCCTATTCACTTGTATTTGGAACTGAATCAGTTATCCCAGCAGAAGTCCTTGTACCTACTGCCAGATACAGTTTGTTGACGTATGAACATAACAAAGATATCTTGATACATGACTTAGATACCGTGGACGAACTGAGGGACATGGCCAAAGTTCGTATGGCAGCATATCAACAAAGGGTAGCCAGATCTTATAACAAAAACGTAAGGATTAGAAGGTTTCAAGTAGGAGACTTAGTCCTACGAAAGGCATTCCAAAATACAAAGGAGCCCAATGCAGGCAAGCTTGCCCCAAAATGGGAAGGACCCTACTTAATAGATGCACAAGCCGGGAAAGGAGCATATCACCTGGCAACCTTGGATGGCCAAATGATACCGCGAAGTTGGAACGCCATTCATCTTAAAAGGTATTACATTTAAACAAAATTCCCCATGAACTCATCTTTTCCAGGTATGGATCGTCTTTTAATTTTTTGCAACCTTTCTTTTTTCCTATGTACCTTTTTAATTCTTTACAAATCAAGATGTCGCTAACGTACTTTGTGGAGAGACGTCAACCTTAGTTGGCGTCCGTTTTTAACATGTTTTTGTCTTATGAGGTATTAACACATTTACATGGGGACATGTCAAAAGCACGCGAAGAACAACGAATTCTCCTCCGTCAGAGACTGGCCATCTCTTCTTAAGTAAAGGTACACAATCCCTTCTAAGGTTTAAAGAGTTAATTACCTCTTTCTTAAGATGTTAGGTTACCACACCTTCGCTGAGCGCAAGTTATCTCTTTAATTGAGGTGTGGGGTGGGCCTATATGGGTAAACTCATATAGCTTACCCATTCCCACTCAGTTAAATGATTGATCTTACGTATTATTCTTATGGTTATGACATATACGTGTCATCTAAAGTATCTACGGGTTATGGCATATACATGTCATCTTAAGTACCTACCGTTTTGACATACTATCATGTCACCTTATGAGCATAACAAAGGATCATCCAAAGAAAAATTTTATCCAAAATATAGCAAGCCTTGACACGCTTGAAAATCATTAAACCATAAAGTTATCATCCAAACTACTAAACTTAAAGTGCAAAAGTGTTGGACCAACCCAACACGTAAAGGAAATTGTCTTTGGTCCTTATGGACCCATTACATAACCAAACGAAAATTGTTTTAAGGGATTCCACCCCAGTAACATCATCAAAAGACCAAGAACAAAGTTGTTTTACCTTCTTTTTTAGGTGGCTTCTGCCGCAGGTGTTGCATTTGGGTTAACTTCTCCATCTACTGGTGCATCCTTAACGATCGCTTCATACGGGCTTGACGACACCTCGCCCTCATCCATCACCTCACCTGTCAACTTAAACAAATAGGCACACTCCCTGTTGATATCCCAAGTATCAGCCTTCCCTTCTTGATACTCCTTCATCATTTTTATCTTGCATTGAGAAACAGTTTTTGCCGCAGCCAGTTTGCAGGAACTCTTCACATCTGCGATCTCTTTTTGATGATCATCCTCACTCTTAGCCAAACTATTCAGTAAGTCCTTCACCGTTTGTTCTTGCTCTCCCAACGACTTGCTTTGTTGCTCCAGGGTCTTCTCATGTACCTTCACCTTGTTTTCTAACGCTATCTTCTCCTTCCTAACCAAAGCGATGTCAGCTTTGGACTTCTTCTTTAGCATTTCAATTTCTTTCACCAACTCCTCCACATACCCTACAGTCTGAAAAATAATAACTCGACATCACTAGATGTTTATAAAAACTTTTGCGTTAGTAAATATCCAATTAATAGTATCTTACCCCAGTCGCAAAGCTCATGCATTTTTTCTTAAAATCTCCTACTGGCATTCCATCAAAGGAATCTTCAACTTCGACTACCTCCTCTTGACTAGCCTTTCGCTTCTTTACTCTAGAACCAATACCTGCACTATCATCCAAAGTTGGGGTCTTCTTAGGGGCGGGCGGAGGCTTCATCTCTATCTTCACAGTAGAGCCTGTAAACATGGCTTCAATTTCATCGAGGTCAAAGTCCGATCCTGAGATGACTGGTTTGGAAACTGCATTGACATATGAAAGATTGTCAATAAGTATAGTGCATCAGTTTGACAAACTAAACTGAGAGGATAACACGCTTACCTGTGGACATAATAACGGAGGTGGAGGCCTTTTGGTCTTCCGGGATAGTCAAAGATGCCTCCAATAAACCCTTAGGAGATCTCTTGTCTGGAGGGAGCCTAAAAAATTCTTCAACCTTGGTTAGAGTGTCTTCAGCCGGTGGGAACAGTTCTCCCTTCGATATACTGCATAAAGGCAAGAACAATTACAATTCAGTTTGTCTCAAGAACATGAAGTCACAAAAGTAAGAATTTAAGTACCTCCCTTGTTCCACTCGCTTGAAATCTCATTTCCTTCTCCAATAGATGCCCTATCAACAAAGAAAAATCTATTTTTCCATCCCCTATCACTAGATGATGTGGTGCTCATTAGGGAACTCCTACCTGACCTCTTCCTAAAAAGGTATCTTTTGGAACCAAAGGGTTGAAGATCGTACGAATATGCAATTTCATGGAGCCCTAGGTTTAATCCGTTCTCTCGGTTCACTTTAATGACAAAAGCAAAAACTCGCCAAGCCATCGGCATCAATTGAGCATAAGCGAGTTGGGTCTTTTGGAAGAACTCAGAAACCAACAAAGGAAAAGGGTAGCTGAACCCTAGAAGAAAGGGATACTCGAAGAAACAGATCCATTTGCGGGAAACGTAATCAGACCTAAGCTTTACGGAAAAAGGATGAAAAATTGTACCATTTGGGAAGTAGCATTGTTGTTTCATGGACTCTATTTGGGAATCACTGAACAAGCAAGTCTCTTCGTCTGGTTTTGCAAGAAGGTTTTCGCAAACGAAATCATCGAGACTAATTTCTTTGGGGCCTTGTGGGGTTGGGACACTCTTAGTTTTGGTCGAGGACCACCTGGTCCTACCCATGGTTGACAAAGGAAAGAAAAAAGATAAACAATGGAAGAAGATGAGAAGCGGAGAAATGTTACCTTGAAAGATGAACGGCGCCGTAACAGGGGTGAAAGAGAAGCTTTGAGAAGCTTATTTATTCAAGCGGTTATTAAAAAGAAAAAGGATTCTTTTTTCAAAAAAGTTACTTTTCCAAGCGCTTCTCCCCAACCGTCCATTGACGCCACGTATCCCTAAACCATCCCATCAAAGCAGAGCTGGCGGTTGGGCATTTAATTGGACAGAAAAACATTTTGCCTCTTCAGTTGCCTACATAGCCAAATGTTTTTGGGGACAAATTGTTGTGGGTATTTTTCAGCATGGTGACATCTTCAGTTGATCCTGCATATCAAGATGTCATTCCACTGTAAGTATTGTTTTAATATTTACTTATTTAATATTTCCTAATATATTTATTCTTATTTTCCAGTAATTAAGAGAGAAGAAATGCGGGATATTCTCCAGCACTTTCAACATACCTTCAACGGCTAGGGCGACTTGGTCTCACGGAGGTTGAAAGGATAAGCTTATATCCCGAGATTGTAGGAACCGTATTTGACTCCTTCATACTTATTTATATTTAAGGGGAAATGGAGATGGAACACACTAATGCTCAGACGCACACACACTCTACGCACGAACTGATTGTAATCCTCTCCATTCTCTTCCAAAGTTGTACTCATAATCATCATAGTGAAACTTTTAAGGTTGGAGACCTAACTCCCGGGGTTTTTTCCAAAGAGGTTATCACCTCCAAGGTTTTCCTCGTTAACAAATCGTGGTGTCATTATTTCTTTTTCTTGCTTTTGTTCCATATAGTCGAATTCCATAGTCCCCTCCTTATTGTTCAATCCACACACTAAACAAAGTTAAGATTCAACTCTATTGTTTTTTATAAGAAAACACTAAGTATCTTGGTGATTACAGAGCTATGAGCATATAAAAAGGGAGCTTAAGCTAGAGTGAAAGTGTGTGCAAAAATATAGTGTTTAATCCCTTTTATACCTCAACCAACGGCTAGGTTTACAAAGAGAAAAAGTAGGCCTAAAATCTCGGGAGTAATGCTGATCTTGTTGAGATATATCCGCCATTTGCTGTTGAGGGAGGAGATAATGATTTGTTGCTGAAGAAACGTCTTTGAACCGGTCCTTGCTCCTTTGACACGTTCCCTAAAAAATAGGGTTAACGTAACTATGTTCCAACCTGCAGAAGTTCAAGTTGTGATAGGATAACTTAAGTTCGTTAGTACCAAGTTGTTTGGTGTAAGTTGTAAAACAAGTTGAAAAAACGCATGGCCCAACAATGATGTTGTTTAGTCTACCAGGCAGTCTATTAATCGCAAAAGGGGCAGTAACAAATTCCCAAGAACAGTGGTTGGGCCTTCCGGAGAGGATGCAAAAGATGAAGATGTGAGTAGGAACGTGATGATGATTCTACAGGGGAGAGAAGCTTCCATGTCCCAGGCCATTAGTAGCCTCATTTCTTTTGTTGTTTTTTTAATTGAGTAGGGAGAGAGAGAGAGAGAGAGAGAGAAAGAGAAATTAAGAGCATGTAAATAAACAAGTATTTTTATTTACTTCCTAGACTCTCTTTACGTTGATTTTATGCCTAGTTTAATTTAATCTGAATGAAACTATTCTTTTACAAGATTGGTGTGACCAAAAGGTATGGGTATTAGTGTTTGAGACAGTGCTATATGTTGGGCCCTGCATTTTTCAACTTGTTTACAACTTGCATCAAACAACTTGGTACTAACGAACTTAAGTTATTCCATCACAACTTGAACTTCTGCAGGTTGGAACATAGTTACGTTAACCCTATTTTTCAGGGAACGTGTCAAAGGAGCAAAGACCGATTCAAATACGTTTCTTCAGCAACAAATCGTTATCACCTCCCTCAACGGCAAATGGCGGATATATCTCAACAAGATCAGCATTACTCCCGAGATTTTAGTCCTACTTTTTATCTTTGTAAAATTAACCGTTAGTTGAGGTATAAAAGGGATCAAACACTTTATTTTTGCACACACTTTTCACTCTAGCTTAAGTTCCCTTTTGATATGCTCATAGCTCTGTAATCACCGATATACTTAGTAAACTTTCGGTCAAGGCAGGTTCCAAAACCTCCCGGGGTTTTATGCCGGCGAACAAGTTGTTCAAGGGCTTTCCCTAGTCAACAAACATCTTGTGTCCATTTCCATTCAACTTGATAATCATTGTACCTAGATTCATATCACTTTAGTCATTTTTCTTCCCTTCGAAATACACTTGTTGAAATTTGACCAAAACAATTTGGCGCCGTCTGTGGGAAACTTTGATTATTCAAGTAGAAATGGCTAATCCATCATCCGGCAGTCAAGCTGAGAGGAGTCGTCCGCTTCCTGTTTCCGGCACCCAAGGCAATCCTTCTCCAAGTGCGGAAGCTGTCAATTTGGAGATATTGTCCAACATGGCGGACATGTTGAGGAAAGTAAGTGATCGGTTGGATGGTCAGGAGCATACGAACGCCATGATATTCAACGCCATTGATAACCTGCGTAAAGGGAAGCAAGTTGAAACTCAAGTATCTACTCCATTTTCACCTATAATTCCTAGATCTTTGTTTGGTGCAGGTACAGGACCAAGCCATGTTGGGGATATCCCTATGACTAACACCTTGCCAGCAGAGAGCACGATCGTGGCGTCCATTCCTATCGAGCAACCAAGATTCAGCCTTCCAGCTAGCCAACCTGTGTTGTCATCTTGCTACACCTATGCTACACCCTCAATGGGGCAAGCAGGGAATTTCTTTAATGCTTTTGATACTTCTGCATCTCAGTTTAATAACAATCCTCTTTTCGCAGAGAGTCAACTTGTTAAGGAAATGCAGACTATAAAGGATTTGCTTCGAAGCATACCTGGAGTCAATGTGCCATATCACCAAGTTTCTCCAACTTGCTATAATGAATCTCGTTTTGTTCCAGCAATCGCTAGTGTGGAGATCCCAAAGAAATTCTCGGTCCCTCATATGAAAAAATATGATGGGAGTACTGACCCGGCAGAGCATGTATTGCTGTATCAGGAATCAATGGATATCATAAGTATCCCCCCTATTTTTAAAGAAGCATGTTTTTGCAGGGGCTTTGGCTCAACCTTGTCAGGACCGGCCCTAAAGTGGCTAACTGGGCTTCCTCTAAACTATATTTCTTCTTATGCTCAACTTGTCAATATGTTCATTAATCAATTTTCATGCAATAGGGCATTTGACAAGTTGACTAGTGATCTTTACAGAATTGTGCAACAACCTAATGAAAATCTTAAAGAGTATTTGCACAGGTTTAACAAGGAGGCAGTGACTATACCCAACTTGGATGTGTCCACCGCTACGGAAGCATTCCGTATAGGCTTGAAGAAGAGCTCATTGTTTTATAACGAGTTGGTGATGACCCCTGCAAAGCAACTCGAAGAAATCAGAACCAGGGCCCTGCCTTTCATCAGATTGGAGGAAGACAGCTTGGCGATGGGGAAGTCAACTGGGAGGACTCCTACTCCTCTATTTGAGCCTTCTGACAGAAAATCGGATTCCCATCACTATAAGTCCAATAGGGGCAAACCCCCTGTTAAATCTGAATCTTCTAGAATTCATGTTGTAGATGATGATCAAGAGGGAGATGATAATGATTATCCAAAAATTTCTGAATACTGCTTTTCTATGGACATTGCAGGAATCTTGTGTGCCATGGGAAATCTTGGAGATAAAGCAAGGTGGCCCAAGAAGAACGACCAGTCAACAACTTGGAAGGACAAGTCCAAGTGGTGCGCATTTCATGAGGATTTTGGGCATACCACCGAGAATTGTTTTGCCTTGAGGAAGGAAATTGCTCATTTATTGTCCAAGGGTCTTCTTAAGGATTTGTTGGGCAAGAAGAGGGTCAGAAGTGAGTCTAAAGAGCCTGATTCAGGGGAGCAGTCCAGACCCGAGAAAGTTGCACCACCTCCAGCCACCAAGGTAGTGAATGTCATTTCAGGTGGATCTCATATTTGTGGAACAAATTACTCTGTAGCCAAGCGTCATGCCAAAAGTTCTAAGGAGGATCAATCAGAATTGCCTTCAAGGCGTCGTGACTTCACAGATGGTCATGTTATTTCCTTTAAAGATGAAGATAAGGACAACACGTTGGATCCTCATCATGATGGTCTAGTTGTTCAAGTGCAGATTGCCAACTGTGTGGTCAAGAGAATTCTTATTGATGGCGGGAGCTCAGTCAACATAATTTTCACTCATGCTCTTGAAGATATGGGTATTCCTTTGTCTGAAGTTGTGAAGAATTCATCCGTGTTGGTAGGGTTCAGTGGTGAGATAAAGCAAACAGTCGGGGAGATTAAGTTGCCTATCTATTTGGAGGGTATGAATGCTATGGAAAGATTCTGTGTGATCGAATGCTCTTCCTCGTACAATGTCATTTTGGGAAGACCTTGGATACACAACATGAAGGCCGTGCCGTCAACTTATCACCAGTGCGTCAAGTTTCCAACACCTTGGGGCGTGGCCAAGTTGAGGGGAAACCAACAAGTCTCCAAAGAATGCTACAAGGTCAACATGAAAGCAAGTTCAGCCCCTCGGCAAGCATAGCAATTAAAGAAAAAGGCCCAGGATGTTCTTGAAGCGGTAGAGCATGAGACAAAAAGCGTTCCTGTTGATGCATCGAATCCTGAGGCCCAAGTGCAAGTTGGGGTAGACCTCCCATCCGAAGTTGAGGAGGAGCTGATTGAGTTCTTGAAAAGTCAAAAATGTTGTTTTGCATGGAAGCATGAAGACATGACCGGAATAAGCAAGGACATCATCACTCACAAGTTGAACATAGATCCCACCATCCGTCCTGTTCATCAGAAAAGAAGGAAGTTTGCCCAGGAGCGGAACCAGATCATAAAGGATGAAGTTGAGAGGCTTTTGAAGTCCAAGATGATCAGGGAAGTTCAATACCCAAGGTGGTTAGCTAATGTTGTGGTGGTAGAGAAGAGGAATGGCAAGTGGCGAGTGTGCGTGGACTTCACAGACTTGAACAAAGCCTGTTCGAAAGACCCATTCCCTCTCCCTCATATTGATTCTCTAGTTGATGAGACAGCTGGCCATGATATCTTGACGTTCATGGATGCGTCTTCAGGGTATCAACAAATTCAAATAGAGCCCTCGGACCAAGAAGATACGGCATTCATGACTTCGGAAGGTATATATTGTTATATTTCTATGCCATTTGGTCTTAAAAATGCAGGGGCAACTTATCAGAGGCTGGTGAACAAGATGTTCAAAGATCAACTTGGCAAGACGATGTAAGTCTACATAGATGATATGGTGGTAAAATGCAAACATATTGAAGATCATGTAGAGCATCTTGCTGAGGCGTTCAACATCTTGAAAGCCTTCAACATGAAGCTCAATCCAACAAAGTGCAACTTTGGTGTTAGAGCAGGTAAATTCTTGGGATATATGGTGACCAAAAGGGGAATTGAAGAAAGTCCTGAGCAGATCAAAGCCATTCTCAACTTGGAATCTCCCAAGAATATCAAAGACGTCCAAAGGTTAACAGGTAGAGTAGCTGCTTTGAATAGATTTATATATAAATCATCTGATAAGTGCAGGTTATTCTATGAAGTATTAAGGAAGAATAAACTCTTTCAATGGACAGACCAATATGAGGCAGCTTTTAAGCAACTTAAAGAATATTTGGTGATGTCACCCCTACTTGCCAAACCAGAGCATGGTGAGCACCTTTATTTATATTTGGCTGTATCTGAAAATGTTGTTAGTGCAGTATTGGTGAAGGAAATCCAAGGTGACTAGCATCCTGTTTACTATGTAAGTAAGTCTCTATTAGACGCTAAAACAAGGTACTCTCATCTTGAAAAATTAATATTAGCCTTAACTACTGCTGCTACAAAACTGCGTCATTATTTCGAAATGCATTCTATAACTGTTAGAACTAATTATCCTATAAGGAATGTGTTGAGAACTCCAGAGATGTCGGGCAGATTGGCCAAGTGGTCGGTCAAGTTGAGCACTTATGATATTTCGTATGAGCCAAGAACAGCCATCAAATCTCAGGCCCTAGCCGATTTCGTGGCTGACTTCAGTCCAAGTTTGCAACCCGAGGTGGAGCTGGAAGTGCAACAACTTGAAGGTAAAACTATTCCTAGATTTTGGACACTGTTTACAGATGGAGCTTCAAATTCCAAAGGAATTGGCTTGGGAATAATCCTAAAATCCCCTCAAGGTGATATCATACCTCAAGCTGTATCTTGTGAATTCAGTGCAACAAATAATGAAGCTGAGTATGAAGCTTTAATCATGGGTTTAACCACAGCTTTAAGTTTAAATATTACACATATAAATGTATTTGTTGACTCTCAATTGCTAGCTAACCATTTTAGTGGCAGTTATATGGCGAAGCATTCCAAGATGACTCTGTATCTCCAACATGTTAAGGCTTTAGCTTTGAAATTCCTATCATTCTCTTTGGAACAGATCCCTAGAGAAGAGAACACAGATGAAGACGCCTTGGCCAACTTGGGTTCAACTTGCAAATCAATGTTGCATACTAGTATCCCCATCATTTATGTTAAGTACCCGGTAATAGACCATGTTGAAGAAACTCAAGTGGTTACTCAACCTACTGGGGCATAAGATGCTAAACCTTCTTGGACCCAACATGTAATTGAGTTCCTTCAACTTGGAACTATTCCACCAGATATTAAGAATGTTAGATCTTTTAAGATTCGTACTTCAACTTTCGTTTTGATAGATAATGTGCTATTCAAGAAGTCTTTTGCAGGACACTATTTGAGATGTGTCGATAATGAGCAAGTCGAATTGGTGCTTAAAGAAATCCATGAAGGAATATGTGGGAATCATTCTGGCGGAATGGCGTTAGCGTCAAAGGCCCTCAAAACAGGATATTATTGGCCAACCATGCGTCAGGATGCCATGAACTATGTACAGAAATGTGATGCCTGCCAAAGACACAGCAACATCTTGCATCAACCTGCTGAGCCTCTACACCCTATTGCTTCATCTTGGCCTTTCATGCAGTGGGGCATGGACATTGTGGGCAAGTTGCCTAAGGCTCCCAGAGGCAAAGTGTTCATGTTAGCATTAACCGATTATTTCTCAAAATGGATCGAAGCAGAAGCTTATGTATAGGTAAGAGATAAGGAGGTAATCTCATTTCTAAAGAAAAACATAATTAGCAGGTTTGGCGTGCCATCAAAGATTATATATGACAACGGGTCACAATTCATAAGTAAGAAGACCAGAGATTTTTGTACTCGCTGGGGCATCAAGTTGATCTTGTCTACACCTGTCCACCCCCAATCTAATGGTCAAGCTGAGTCAAGCAACAAGTTGATCATCAACAACTTGAAGAAGCGTCCAGATCAAAAGAAGGGAAAGTGGGCTGAAGAGTTACCACTTGTACTTTGGGCAGATAGGACCACTACAAAAGGAGCCACACGTAGAACCCCATATTCTTTGGTGTATGGAGCGGAAGCTGTAATTCCAGTCGAGGTGACAATCCCAACAGCAAGGTATGGCTTATTAACTCAAGATGAAAATAATCTCTTGCTAACCCATGATTTAGATACTATTGATGAGATCAGGGATTTAGCCAAGATAAGGATGGAAGCTTATCAACAAAGAATTGCGAGGTCTTACAACAAAAATGTCAGAGTCAGGAGGTTCCAGGTTGGTGACTTAGTTTTGAGAAAAGTATTTCAAAATACAAGAAAATTGAATGTAGGTAAGTTAGCCCCCAAGTGGGAAGGACCATATCTCATCGATGCCGAAGCTGGCAAAGGTGCATATTGGTTATCAACCCCAAGTGGAGACAGAATCCCTAGAAGTTGGAACGCCATCCACTTAAAACTTTATTTTATGTAAGTCCAGTTATTTACAACTAGACTTCTCAGGTACAATTTATTTTTAGTTGTCAAGTTCATTCATATATTTCAAGTTACCAAGTTTTATTGAGAATCCTTACTAACTTAAGCATCAGAGGGGCGTTAGCTATGCTAACGCCCAACCCTAACATGAATTTGTTTTGCAAGGTGCAACTTGATCGAACGAAGTGGGCTCAACATGTTGACACGCCAGTACGACTGATACTTGTTGGGACCTAAAGTTGGAGTAGGTCTAAGCATGTTAACACGCCGGTACGGCTCCAACATGTTTAGATCTAGGAAGAAGAATTTCAACATGTTGACACGCCAGTACGCCTGATACTTGTTGAAGTTCTAGCTGGAGAGGGATAGAACTTGTTGACACGCCAGGACGGCTGATACTTGTTCTATCTCTTCAAACGGATACCTCTATCAAAGGTACAATTTACATATGGTTAAAAGATATTCATCTTTTCTTACGAATTAAGGTTTTGACACCTTCGCCTGGGCGCACGATTTCACACTTATACAAGTTATGAACTGTTGGTTGTAACATTCTCATGTTACCTACGGCTTATAACATCAACATGTTATCAAATGAACAAGCAAGTATTGTTAAAAACCCCCAAAATACTTCTTTAAAAGCCTTAAAAGTGTTTTCAAAAAGTTTTTGCAACTAGTGGATGAGTTGGGTAAGCCAACCAATCCCTAAAAACCTAAGGAAAGCTTGGAGTACTAGCCCAACCTAGTACTCCCAAATAAATTGTTTTGGGCTCTTATGAGCCATTACATGCCAAAATAAAACATGTTTTGGGGACATACCCCCCATTTTTGTGCATACCAACAAAGGTATGACGAATAAAAACCCAAAAAGAAATTGTTTTTGTTCACCCATCCAAAATATTCAAAAAAGTTTCAAATTGTTTTTAAACTTCCTGGCCCGCTGCCGCCGGTGTTGCATTTGACTTTTCCCCTTGATTATTTTCTCCAACCTGAGCTACCACCATGGTACTCAAAACCTTATCTGTGTCGTCAATTAAAGTTTCAAGAGCCATCGAATTCACCTCCTCTGCATCCGCGGGTTCCCCCATATGGTCCTCTAAAATTTTTCTCTCTTCCTCCAAGTTCCAAGTTGTGGCTTGACCATTCTTATATTCCTCCATCATCTGAATTCGAGCCTCTAGCAATGTTTTGGTCGCGTTGAACTTGAAGTTCCCCTCTGAGGCTTCAAGCTCCTTCAAAAGGGCCTTGTTCTCGGCTCGGACAATTTCCACTTCCTTCCCTAAACGCTCGAAATCCTTCTTCAAATTCTCCACTTCACAGGCATGCTTGTTCTCTTCCTTCTTCAGCCTCTCTACTTCATTAGCATACTTGGTGGCTTCCTTCCTTGACTCTGCAGCTTCGTAACTGCATCTTGCCACCTTAATTTTCAGAGCATCAACGTGGGCCATGATAGGACCCATAATTTCCTGCGTAAAAGGAAGTGTTAATATTCTATCAATTCATTGGTAAGGTTCATGGTTTTTCATTCTTTACCTTATCAACAAAACTTGGTACTGCAGCTTTAAACCTTTCTCCTAGTTTCACCATATCCATGTCATCACTTATATCTGTGGCCTCGGCCTCCACCAGTTTTCTCTTCCTTGATTCCTCTTTCTTCTTGGTCATAATCACGTCAGAGCTTGATACAACAGACCAGGGAGTAGGAGGCTTACTAACTTTCTTCGCCAAGCTTCTCGCCCTAGCCACAGCTAGTAGGTCAGCCGCACTCACAGTGTCCTTGGATCGAGTGGCTACAAAGGGAGTGTAGAATTAGAACAATTCAGGGGAATTAGAAACAAAGTGAAGCTAGTTGGAGTTCTAAGGCGTCGGGTTAACCTGTGGACATCTTGATAGGCTCAGATAAAGCCTCTTCAGGGCTAATTTCTCAGGCTTCTTCAGGTTCAACTTCTCCCTCCGGATCTGCAGCAAATAAGACTGGCAATGCTTTGAAAGTTCTCACTTGCGATTCCAACTCATAAATCTTGTTAACATTCTCCTCTGTGTTGTCCTTGTAAGCAAAAAGCACGTCTAGTTTCGCAACTAAGCCGAGGAAAATTCAAGGAACTAGTTAGCAGAATGTTAGGAAGCATTATTAAAATAGGAAAAATTGTCTATACTACCTTGAGACCTCCATTTGAAATTGGCACCCTCCACCGACACCAGGGTACTCCTCCTTGCAAAAAAGAACTTATTCATCCACCCTCTATCGACGGGATCACTGTTGTCATTCAAGAAAGACATTCTACCGGTCCTAACCCTAAAGCCATATCTCCCTAAGCCAAAACCCCTAATCTCATTTGTGAAAGCAAATTCCTCCAAGCCAACTTCTAATTCTGTTTCCGCATTCAACCTTACTAGGGTTTGAAGGCATCTCCAACCTTGCGGCATCATTTAGGCGTAGTTATGTTTTGTGGAAACAAAAAATTTGGTGATTAAAGTTGGGAAAGGGAATTTCAAACCGATAATAAAGGGGTATTCGGGGAAACACACCCAATCGGGAGAGTAACATTCCGAGGTTAGGTCTGGGTGAGTGAAAAACTCGGTATCATACGACATGGCATGGTTTTTCTTGATGATCTCTAAGTTGGCAGCAGGAATTAAACACTTTTCATTATCTGGATTTTTCAACATGTTCTGGGTCACGAAACCCTTCGGTAAACCTTCACTACTCTCGATTATATTAACCACTTTCTTCCTCCCCATTTTTTCAACTTAAACAAAGAAATCAGAGAGGGAATTGAAAAGAAAAATGAGAAACTCACCGAAAATTGTTACTTGGTTTTCTCTCCGGTCTTCTTCCTCGACTCTTCTTCTAGAAACCTCCTTTAAAGTCACTGTTTTGATTTGGTGAAAGGGAGAGTTGGAAAAGGAGTGTATTTATTTGGGGAGAGGTTGAAAGCGGTTGGGACATTAAAATAATTATGCCTTTTTGCTTTGGAAACTACTTAAACCGTCCCATCACGTCCCTTTTCATTTAAAAAAACCGCCGTTCCTTTCATCCGTTTTTGGCAAACTTTTTGAATCTTTTTGTCTCTTTATCTTCCCCATTTAAAATTCAAAAAGTTTGGGGGCAATTGTTGGGCCCTGCATTTTTCAACTTGTTTACAACTTGCATCAAACAACTTGGTACTAACGAACTTAAGTTATTCCATCACAACTTGAACTTCTGCAGGTTGGAACATAGTTACGTTAACCCTATTTTTCAGGGAACGTGTCAAAGGAGCAAAGACCGGTTCAAAGACGTTTCTTCAGCAACAAATCGTTATCACCTCCCTCAACGGCAAATGGCGGATATATCTCAACAAGATCAGCATTACTCCCGAGATTTTAGGCCTACTTTTTCTCTTTGTAAAATTAGCCGTTAGTTGAGGTATAAAAGGGATCAAACACTGTATTTTTGCACACACTTTTCACTCTAGCTTAAGTTCCCTTTTGATATGCTCATAGCTCTGTAATCACCGATATACTTAGTAAACTTTCGGTCAAGGCAGGTTCCAAAACCTCCCGGGGTTTTATGCCGGCGAACAAGTTGTTCAAGGGCTTTCCCTAGTCAACAAACATCTTGTGTCCATTTCCATTCAACTTGATAATCATTGTACCTAGATTCATATCACTTTAGTCATTTTTCTTCCCTTCGAAATACACTTGTTGAAATTTGACCAAAACACTATAGTTGCTATATTCTTCTGCTTCTGTACCGATTTGAACCTGGGGCAAACGTGCCTGGATTTCTGTCTGGACAAATGGAGCCTGTTTGAACTCACAAACAGGTGAAACTTGCACGGTTCTAGGCTTCTCGGTGAAATTTGAGCAAATTTGGAAGGGAGGGGCGTGACTTGTGCAAATCTGACATCCGGATTACTTGCCTTCACAATTTCTGGTAAATCAGCTCCAACAGCTATAATATCATACTCTTGAATTCGGCCAGAATGTTCAAACAACCATTTTTTATCATCTTCTTCCTCTTTGAAATATTTTAGAAAGACCCAAACCTCATTCAAACTTTCAATGGCCCTCCAGCGTAGTCCCTTAATGCTAAGGTATTGGCGTACTTCAAGTATAACCTTCAAACGTTCGTTTATTCATTTAAACTCAATTTTTAGAAGGCTTTTATCAAGGATTTCGGCTTTTGTGTTCTTTTTATCCTTAGGTTGTTGAAACCAGATTTTGATCTTATCAAAGCAGCAGTTAACTATTGGGATCCCGACAGTCATACCTTCAAATTCTCCGCGAATGAAATGGTCCCAACCATGGAGGAGTTTTCGGTCATACTAGATATGTCGTTGACAGGTCGGATCACAGTTCTGAAGTACCATAGTAGAGTGGTGGATTCTTGGGCAACCCTTCTTAATTTGCCTTTTGAGGTTACTTGAAAGATGTCTCATATGCAGTTGTTTGACATTTTCGATCTGTCTATGCTCTTTTGTGCCCATTTTGAGGATCCAGTTGTGCAGTTATTTAAGAGAATGCTATGGCTACTTATCTATTCAGTGAGGTCTTGTTCACGACTCCTCTCGGTACCACCGATTCCATGCTTGTGGATATCGTGCTTTAAGCTAAAGGGAAAGATTGCAACATTGTGCCTTTGATTCTCTGAAAGACGCTGCAAGGATTAGATGAGGTGCATCGGAGCAGGGAGATGCGACATGGTATAGCCCTTTGCTTTTAACCATTTAGCTATAGGAACATTTCAGAGTGTATGCTCATGAGTTTGACTTTTCTCCCTATTCAATACACCATCGAAGTCTTCTTATCAAGAATAAAGCCGAGGAAGAGTGAAAGTTGTTCTTCGCTGATCGGGCTACTGCAGATACAGAGTGGGCCCTTTCCAGGCCCGCCTTTGGAGGGGTTCAACGTGAACATTTGCACAGGGCCCCAATTGTGAAGGGGGCCCAATTTTTTTTTTTTTACCTTAGACTAGTATCCCTTCTCCAGGCGCGTCCTCTTCTCTCCGATCTCCTCAACTTCTCTCTCAATCGAGAGACGAGACCTTCTCGCTTCTCCGACAAAACGACACCAATTCTTTTCGTCTTCCTCCAGCGACGGCAGTGCCTCCTCCGATTTCATCAACTTCTCTCTCAATCGAGACCTTCTCGCTTCTCCGACACCAACTTCTCTCTCAATCGAGACCGTCTCCAGGCGTCCTCTTCTCTCCGGCGACGGCGAGGCCCACATACAAGTTCAGATCTGGTAATTCTTTGATATTAGTTTTGTTTGATGGTGAATTTCATGTGATTCTGATTGGAATTTGACGGGGTTCAGACCATTTTCCCTTCACGCACTTATCTCAATAGACAATAGCTTGATTGCAATTGGATTAGGGGCGGCCCTGTTTGTACTATTGTGTTTCTTGCACACTCTCCTTCAATATTTATGGGTTTTTCTTGAAAAAGTTTCCTCCTTTATGGTAATTAATGTTGTGTTTGTCTGTGTGTTGCTTGCGTTCACAAATAAACACTCATATGGGGGGGTTCAATACTCCTATATTCTAAAAATGAGTAACTAATTTTTTGTTTACTGGTTGTAGATATTTGGTGGTAGCAAATGGGTTGGCTACAGCCTACTCATTGGCACAAGGGCTAAGGTGTATTGTGAGTATGGTTAAAGGAAGTGTGCTCTTCAATAAGCCCTTGGCATGGGCTATTTTCTCTGGTGATCAGGTACATTAATTTGGGACTAAATCATGTTCTTGTTGATATACTCTGTTTGGCTAATTCAATTTGTCATAACTTATAACTGTTTTATTGCTGATTTAAATGTTCATTGATAAGTCCATGCAAGTTTTCAAATATTCTCACTAGCATAAAATTTTTAGTTGATCATATTGCCTATTTTTGTGTAAATTATTTTCCAGATATCCATTAGCTTTTGATGCATTAATAGTTGTACAATTCATTACTGTAATGCCCATTAAAATTTTATCTTGTGTATTTTCCATTAGTGTAGCATTCTGTGAAAAGGAAAATGTTAAACCTAACGGTATGGAATGTGTGCAAAAAATGCATAACCAGATTGTGCACACGTTATGGTTAGTACTAAAGACAAATTATGGTTAGTACTAATTTTTATTTTTATTGTAGAAGTGAAATTCAATATTAAAAAAGGGCCCATTTTCTTTGTTTGCACTGGGGCCTCAAAATCTTAGGGGCGGCCCTGGCCCTTTCTATTAGGAACATTCAACGGTATGTGGGACGGAATACAGGATTTGAGCATGTTGTCTTGCCAGGTTTAATAGATTCATCCTTTTATAAGCCTTTTTGGGTTCTCAAACAGTTTGGATGGCAGAAGATTGTCTATCAGCAGGGGAGTAGACTGGTCCATCCCGTTTCTTATATGGGCCCAGAATTTTTGAGACAGTTGTAGGTAGTTTGGGGTGATGGGTGGGACTAATGGACCAACCTTCCAAAGTACAGTGGTAGCATTTTCTTTCTGGAGGCCTACATCATTTGGATCTTTGCTACTCTCAATATTGGTATATCTCGGATAGGCCAGCTTTTGGTAGAGTTTCTAGGGGATAAGTTTGAGCCTAGCAGGGCTTTAAGGGAGACAGAAGTTGCAGCTGACCCACATAACATTCTGAAGGACCCGGTGGGAGCACCCTTAGATCACTTTTACTACCGTTGGAGACTTGCCGCGAAAAAGAAACAAGTCCGCTCCTTAGTGTTTGATAGGCATGGGAAGCCTAGTGAAGCATCAAACTCATGCAAGAGGAAAACAGAAGACAAAACCAATAGTGAAGCCCCTAGGTCAAAGAGAAAGTAGAGATTTATGAGTACTCATGAGATTTCAATTAACAGACCAATGTTTTCTTTATTAATGTAGTTCCATTATATTAGCAAATCCATTGTAATGGTGAATTTATCACTAGTAATGAATAAGATTACATATTATTAAAGAGGGATATTGTATTTTGTTGTTTGATCAGATTGTACCCGAAGGTTGCCTACATTCCACTCGTTGTAAGAGGCTCGGCTCTCCGTAGTTCAAGAATATTTTTTTCGACTGATATATATGCACCATTTTTCTGCCTAGACCGCCTTTACAGGTTTTCAATCTAGCGGGCATCCCTTTTGGGCTTGCTCTAATTTTTGACTAAGTCGCCCTTTTGTGTTTTCAACCTAGCGAGCTTTAATTTTACCTTCTATTACGAGTAGAACCGCTTCAATATGTCCATGCTCACTTCTTTTGGCTGTCGATCCCCATCCAAGTCAACGAGTTGTACAGCACCGCAGCTCAAGATCTTCTTTACCACATAAGGTCCTACCCAGCGAGGTCCCCACTTCCCCATAGGACTAGAACATTAGGCAAGTGTTATCGGAGCACCATGTTCGCAACTTTGATGTCTCTCAGCTTCGTCTTTTTGTTGAAATCCCTTGCCATTCGTTGTTGATAAGCTCTGGTGCATTAATGCCTTAAGCCGCCTTTCCTCGAGAAGTGCTAGTTGCTCATATCTACTTCGAAGCCATTCAACTTCATTGATTTGTTTCACGATGAAATTACCCGGGATTTCGCGCGGACGCGAAACGCGGTTGTCTTTCGCGGGGGGTTGGTGTCTGAGACCTCGCTTCATGGGAAGGAACAAAATGAGGAGTCGCCACGCGGTTTTTGTGTTTTGAGCCCAAAACGTTGAGAAACGGCTATTTGTGAAAAGGTGTCGTTTTTATTGGTAGCAAAAACTTAGGAAAAGGCTTTTTGAAAAAGGGGATCATTTTTATTGGCAGCAAAAACGAGTAAAAAGCTTTTAGTACCAGAGATTGTTAGGTTCGGAGGTCAGGTAACGTTTCGGGTAGAGTATTATGAGATCGCCCGAAACGCCTCGCATGACGAGTCTTTCTACCTTTCTCGAAATCGTGTGTGTGTGTGTGTGTTTTGAAATGGGAGCTTGAATGACAAGCTTAATCTTGGTTTGAATGTCAAACGTTGATTAGGTGACTTTGTTTGAAAAGACGAGCATTTGAATGACAAACGTCGGTTTTGAGACGGAAATGAGCGTTTGCGTGGCAAACGTCGATTTTGAGTTTGAAATGAGCGTTTGCGTGGCAAACGTCGACTTTGAGTTTGAAATGAGCGTTTGCGTGGCAAACGTCGATTTTGAGTTTGAAATGAGCGTTTGCGTGGCAAACGTCGATTTTGAGTTTGAAATGAGCGTTTGCGTGGCAAACGTCGATTTTGAGTTTGAAAAGAGCGTTTGCGTGGCAAACGTCGATTTTGAGTTTGAAATGAGCGTTTGCGTGGCAAACGTCGATTTTGAGCCATACGAGTCATTGTTAACGATTTTTACGGGAAAAATGCGAATTAAATGGTTTTATGTGTCAAATGGCGGCTTTGAGTTTGAAGATGAGCATTCGGAGGTCGAACGTCATTTCGCGCATTTTGAAAGAGTGTTCGACGGACGAACTCCGGTTTTGAACCGGGCATTACATTGTTAACGATTTTTACGGGAAAAAATACGTATTAAATGACATGCGATCAACGAATCGGGTTGCGACTCGGACTTTTGAAAAGTAAATACTATCACAATCCAAACGGATCGGACTTGTAAATGACAGTATTTAAAGCGGTGTCAACGGAATCAAACGATCCGGATTCGTAAATGACGATCAACGAGGCCAAACGGCTCGGAATTGTAAATGACGATCAACGAGGCCAAACGGCTCGGAATTGTAAATGACGATCAACGAGGCCAAACGGCTCGGAATTGTAAATGACATGAAAGTAAACGGAACGGGGTCGGAACGCCGTTTTAACCCGTGATTACTTCTCTTACGGAAAGAAGAAGGATCGAGGGGCTAAAACGTATCGGACCCCGATTAGACGGAGGCGTCTACATTTTGATAACAACGTTCGAAAGCTTGATTATAGCGGCGGCGCGTAAATGGCGAGACGGAACGGGAGATTCGAGAGAGAGGAGTTATACCTATGGCTAGGGTCGACTCCTTTGGCTCCTGGGAGGTGTGTACGGGACACGGAAAGTGATTCGAAAGGTTGTTTTGAAGTTGTAGGGTGCGTATTTGATCGAAATACGAAGGTTTCACGCGAATCGAGACAAAACGGGAGCTCGGGAGGTGAAAACCGGTTTGGACCGTGGGGTGGTGATTTTTGGTGTGAAAAATCCTTTTCTTTGCCTTTTGACGACAACTTCTATTTATAGGGTGAAAATTGCAGTAGGAGTCCGGCCGGACTTGGGTGAATTTCGGGGTTTTGGGGATTTTGGAAATGCGGGGACTTCTTTGGCAATTTCGGGAAAAGTGCACGGTGAGTCCGTAGGACTTGGCTTGCAAAACCGGGGGCATTTTGGTCTTTTCCGCTTTGAAATTGATTGAAGGGTGACTAGAGGGAGGTGGCATGGCTGCCACGTGCCATCCGAGTCACCACTGAGGTGGAAAGATTGTTCCCCGGTCCCGGTTTGTCCGTTTTTTAAAATAACAAATCAGGAAATGTCCGAAACGCCCTAGAAGTCTTAGGAAAATGCGTTTTCAGTGAAAGCCATACTTTTACGTGAGATATCACGTGCTAAGTACGGTTCGACGTCGGGATGCACGGGCAGTCCCGGACGTCTAGTTGGCACGATAGCAGGGAGTTTAACGAGTTCCGGTTAACCCTGGAGCGGGCCGGTTCGCGGATTTCGGTTAAATTTCTCGACGGATTTGGACGATCCGAATTTGGGTACTTACGATTAGCCCTCGGCGACGTCTCCTCCGAAGGAGGGTGGGGTGGATTGAAAAAGATAAGGATCCAAATCGGGATGCCTTACTTTGAAGGAGACACAGGCGGCCAGTAGGCCAGACCCTTAGCGAAAAGGATTCCTACGTATCCCGAGCGGGAATCAAGCCGATCGTAGTTCGAAAAGGGCAAGGGCCACGCATGGGGACCTTGACCTGAGCTGAGACCTTGTTAGGAGGCGTCTAAACCGGATGAGACCATTCGCGAGGTACACATGCACGAATGGAGGCTGTTGGGAGCGTACGAACACGAGAGGGAGACCATTCGCGAGGTATCGGAATCGAATGGAGACTATTGGGAGGCGTGAACACGAGATGAGACCATTCGCGAGGTATCCTATACCCAGAATGGAGACTATTGGGAGCGTCGAACACAGGACTTGAAACCTTCGAGGCGTGTGGCGCCTCAAACCGGAGTTGCGATGTTGAACGAGGGCTTTCGTGCCTTGGGTCTTGGGCTTATTCTTTGTTGCGCTTTATCCTGCTGGGGATGAGCGTTCGGGCTTACTTGGATGGCCGAAGAGGGATTGTTGCAAGGCGTTCGTGCCTTGGGGTTCGGGCTTATTGCTGTTGCCGAAGAGATGACTGCAAGGCGTTCGTACCTTGGGGTTCGGGCTTATTGATGTTGCCGAAGAGATGACTGCAAGGCGTTCGTACCTTGAGGTTCGGGCTTATTGCTGTTGCCGGAGATGATTGTTTGCAAGGCGTTCGTACCTTGGGGTTCGGGCTTATTGCTGTTTCCGGAGAGATGACCATTTGCAAGGCGTTCGTACCTTGGGGTTCGGGCTTATTCTTTGTCACTGCGGAGATGACTGTTTGCAAGGCGTTCGTACCTTGGGGTTCGGGCTTATTGCTGTTGCCGGAGATGATTATTTGCAAGGCGTTCGTACCTTGGGGTTCGGGCTTATTGCTGTTGCCGGAGAGATGACGATAAGAGAGTGGAGGTCGGACCGCGAAGGTCGGGATTGAATGTTTGAGATAGGACCATGAAAGGTCGCGATTGAGGCTTTAGATCGGACCGTGAAAGGTCGCAATTGAGGATTGAGATCGGACCGTGAAAGGTCGCGATTAAGGATTGAGATCGGACCGTGAAAGGTCGCGATTAAGGATTGAGATCGGACCGTGAAAGGTCGCGATTGAGAGTTTAATGGTGAGGACCATTATTAAATTTTAACGTCGGGAGACGGAATCGTAACTGAAATGTCCGGAGACATGGTTGAACGTTTGAATGTCAAACGTCAACTGGACTGAATTTAAC